>CAUYUJ010015368.1:0-25000 GCA_963575745.1 Prorocentrum cordatum | reverse complement strand
TTCCCCTTAAGATTCAGATGAGAATCCAGTTGTAGAATTCTGCTGTTCTCGCAGTCGTAGTCGCATTCGCGATGACAGTCGCAGTGGCAACGGCAGTCGCAGTCACAGCCTCAGCCTCAGCCTGCCTCAGCCTCAGCCTCAGCCTGCCTCAGCCTCAGCCTGCCTCAGCCTCAGCCTCAGCCTGCTTCAGCCTCAGCATCAGTCTGCCTTCGGCCTCGGCCTCAGCCTCAGCCTGCCTCAGCCTCAGCCTGCATCAGCCTCAGCCTCAGCCTCAGCCTGCCTCAGCATCAGCCTGCCTCAGCCTCAGCCTCAGCCTCAGCCTGCCTCTGCCTCAGCCTCAGCCTGCTTCAGCCTCAGCCTCAGTCTGCCGTCGGCCTCGGCCTCAGCCTCAGCCTGCCTCAGCCTCAGCCTGCATCAGCCTCAGCCTCAGCACGAAGCGACCCAGCTAGAAGGACAAAGCGCTGAATGTACACCGATGTGTTCGACGACTGCGTATGTAATGATGTGACGATATACAGACTGAGCCCTTCGTGAATGTCTACATGTTTTTCTGACGCCTACAAACGGCGCTGACGTGTGTGAGAAAATTGTCCGCGCAGCAAAAGCCGGCGAAGCGTGCGGGAGCTCGCATGCTGAGACAGACTACGTCTGCAGACCGCCAGCTGCAAAAGGTTGCGAGCGGCTCTTGGAAGATGTTTACGGAACGGAGCTACGGTGTCTGAAAACATTGGCATCGAAGCGAAGAGCCTCGGAGCCCTGCAACCTGAGAAACACCGCAGGAACTCGCATACTGAAAAGGAATGCATTGCAAACCGCACGCTGCGAACCCTGCAGGCTGAGAAGCACCGCAGGATGTCGCATGCTGAAAAGCACTTGTACTGCAGAGCGCTAGCACTCCATCTCGGGCTCGGACCCCCCCGTCCTGATCCAGAACGTGTCCGGCCACGGCCTGAAAATGCCGTTCCAACTCCCGAGGATCAGCTGGCACTCCGGCTCTGGGACACTCCAGTACGTCTTGAGCACCTTGAGCCAGGCCCCATCTCGGGATCCCCACAGCACGCTGTACTTGACCGAGACCGTGCCGAACTCATAACAATTGACCTCCGAAGGACCTGCGAGTGCAGGCTGAGAAACACCACGCGATTGCAGGGCACGGCATTGCGTGTCACATGAGTGCAGGCTGAGAAGCACCACATCTCGTTTGCCAGAGATCACTCCCAGGTTATTTGATCCCGCAACACCAGCCACGGCGTAGCTGCCACAGGGGCCGCAGATAGCAACGGTTCGGTCACCCAATTGGCGTTCCGGTGAGTCACAATTCGCGTGTGGCTCCACGAGCCTGTGTAGCGCGATTTGCGGGGCACCAGTGTGCTGTAGGTGTTGTTGCCGTAGCAGAAGACGGCCTCTGGAGCCCAGTGCGGTTTCCAGCGGACAGCGTAGACCCTGTGGACGCCATTGCGGATGACGTCGCGCGCATCTTCGATATGTGCCACCCATCGAAGCCAGTCAAATGCTGAGCCATCGGTGATGTCAACAGCACCTGGGGCAGTCTCGCCATGGTGGTAGTGCAACAGCGATTGGAGAGCGGCGCTGGCTTCGTCGCGGCCCACAATCTGGCGCGAGCAGGCTGCCTCTTGCAGGTGCTCCTGTGTGAAGAGCAGTGGGGCATCACCGCCAGTCTCGGCAGGCTGAGCAGCGCCACCGTCAGGCACGGCAGTCTGAGCAGCGCCGCCACGAGGAACATGAGGCTGAGCAGCGCCAGGCTCAGGCACGGCAGGCTGAGCAACGGCGCGTGGTGGACCGACATAGGTGGGCTCATCGGGTCGGCCGTTCTTATGGTAATGCAGGCGCATGGCTGAACCGTCTGCACGACGGAACTCGAAGAAGTGCCTGCCGTGGCCATCCGTGTTGGAGTAGTTAGGGTCGCGCTCTGTCTCGATGATGCGAAAGAGAACCTGGGCGATGCCCTGCCCGATTATGCGCTCAGCGAAACCCGGAGCGGCAGACCGAAGCAGTTGCTTCCAGTCGTAGGACGGGTCGTTTGTTACGTCTTTGAACGACAAGTTGTTGACAATGCACTCGGCGCGCAGCGCGCGCTGCCACTGGCAGGCGGTCTTGCCGCCCATCCCTGGTGTACGGCGGATGTCTTCGAGGTGAGCCTGCTCAAAGACCACGTCGACACCTGGCTGAGGAGTCGGTGCGGGCGGATCCGGCAGAATCTCCCACGGGCCATCGCACGGGGCCGGGGGTGGCAGGGGCGATGCCTTGCCGCGTGCTGGCATTGTGACAAGGCAGGCTGAGGAGCACCGCCGCGGCTGGACGGCCAGGTGGAACTCGAGCAAACATGTGGCTACAGCTCTAAGCAAAATGGCTACGAGGAGGTTAAGGATGATGATGATGGTGTCGATAGGAAACCCGGCATCAGCGAGTTGATGTACAATGAGGTGTCCGCAAACGAGACACTGCTGTCAACGCTGTTATAACTAACCACAAACGAGACACTGCTATCAACGCTTGCACAATTAAAAAGAAACGCTGGCATTGACACTACTAGCAATACCAAAGTGGAGTTTAAACGAGGCACTGCCATCAACCGATTCAACTTCCAATAAAAGAAGATCACAAATGAGTTCACTCTGAAGTGACCCATGGCTATCAATGCGAGAAGTCTCTGCAAACTATTCACTCATGGCGACCGCCGCGCACACGCGTGTAGGAAATCGTTGATGATGATAGTGGTAATGGAGTGGGGGCCAGTAATGCAGATACACTGCTGTGCATTCACTTGCTGCGAAAAGAAACTCTGTATGAATGAGTTGATATATAATGAGTTGTCCACAAACGAGACACTGCTATCAACGCTTGTATAAGTAAAAAGAAACGCTGCTATCGACACTTCCCCCAATACTAAAGTTGTCTTTAAACGAGTCACTGCCATGAACGGCTTCAACTACAGTGTAACGAAAGGAACTGCAGGCTGAGAAGCACCGCAGGCCAACGTGAACCAGTCGTGGTGATGAGGATGAGTGAAATCTGCGATGATGATAGCGATCATGAAGTCGGTTGTAGGAACCCACTTTTGTAGTAACCAACATACACTGGTATGCATTCACTTATGGTGAAAGGAAACTCGGTATCAGTGAGTTGATATAGAATGAGTTGTCCGCAAACGAGACACTGCTATCAACGCTTTTAGAACGAAGCGAACCCATCAGAACACTGTTATCAACGGAAAGAATGCTGTAGAAGGACAAAGCGCTGAATGTACACCGATGTGTTCGACGACTGCGTATGTAATGATGTGACGATATACAGACTAAGCCCTTCGTGAATGTCTACATGTTTTTCTGACGCCTACAAACGGCGCTGACGTGTGTGAGAAAATTGTCCGCGCAGCAAAAGCCGGCGAAGCGTGCGGGAGCTCGCATGCTGAGACAGACTACGTCTGCAGACCGCCAGCTGCAAAAGGTTGCGAGCGGTTCTTGGAAGATGTTTACGGAACGGAGCTACGGTGTCTGAAAACATTGGCATCGAAGCGAAGAGCCTCGGAGCCCTGCAGCCTGAGAAACACCGCAGGAACTCGCATACTGAAAAGGAATGCATTGCAAACCGCACGTTGGGAACCCTGCAGGCTGAGAAGCACCGCAGGATGTCGCATGCTGAAAAGCACTTGTACTGCAGAGCGCAAGCTGCGAAACCTGCAGGCTGAGAAGCACCGCAGGAGCTCGCATGCTTTCGAACACTACTGCTCGAGACCGCAGCTGGAGAGCGGCAGACCGCAGGCTGAGAAGCACCGCGGGCAGGGAGACTTGCAAAACTCAGATGTCCTGATCGTCTTGGAGGAAGTCACGCCAGCCCGGCGGCTGCCAAGAATCGATGATGCTCCTGGAGCCACCGCCCGTGCTGCCGCCGATGCCCAGGTAGTCGCCATCGGCCCTGAACAGACGGCCGTGCCCCAACGCCAGAATCGCTTGGTTGCGGATTTGAAGCAGCGCTCCGCTCTCAAACATCTGCAACACGTCCAGCTGCCTGCGCGTGAAGTTCGGCTTTGGCTGGCCAGCCTGGGCAGACAGATGGCGGGAAAGCCGCCCCCCCTCGTTGTAGCGCGCGATGGCCTCGGCCTTCTGGTGGCGCAGCCGGCGCCGCTGTTGCCGCAGAGCTTCCTCGGGAACTGCTGCATCACGGCCCTCGCTGTGATCAGCTTGCAACGCTTGCGTTAGCCAATCAACGTCGAAGCGCCCTGAGAAGGCCAGCACCTCCCAGATCTGTTTGGTACCGGCCACACGTTGCAAATGGCGATGCCACCGCTTACGCTTCTGGTCTTTCACAAACTTGGCGACGCTACCCAGACCTGCACCCTTGGCCTGGCCACCTTTTCCCGCAGGCTGAGAAGCACCGTGAGAACCTTTCTTACCGCCTGGCCCTTTGTTAGGACCCTGCGGAACCGCATGGCCCCCTTGTGGCGCAGACTTGCCTCTCGCTTTTCCCTTTTCGACATCCCGTTCCTGAAGCGCACGCTGCTGCCGCGACTGCTCGTACTGGTCGCGAGCTACTCTGACCAATTCCTGGCGCTCAGGCTCCGTGAGAACGTAGCGCATGTCGTCGATGTTCTTGCTCCGCAGAAAGTCATGTCGAAGCTTAAGGACAGAGAGAATGGCTCGGCCAGTCTCCTCCTGAGACGCAAAGGCCGCGTCATATTCCGAGCCAGGCTGAGGAGCGCCAGCTGGATTAGTGTCCGCTGGCTCCGTGGACTTCCTCTTTTTGAAAAGCAAGAGACTGAGATGATGGAGGACTTTCGGATCGTACTCCTCGTCGTACCTGTCGTCCCAAAGCTGCCTCAGCTCCCTGTGCAAGTCGTTCGCGCGATTCTGAACGACATCCTCGACGTAGTCGGGATCACCCGGTGAAGTCGGTGAAAGCGGAGGAGTAGAACTCGGCGACCGATCCCAATGCACAGAAGACTCGCGGTCCGCCTGTACGCTGACGTCGGCGTCGGAGACGTTTTCGACGACAATCTTCCGCCTCTTGCTCTCCCCAGGCTGAATAGCACCAGGGAGAGTGAGCACAACCGCCACCGCATCGTGTGCGTCGTTGCGCATGCCACGATCCGTAAAAGACGCGCCAACGGCAATGGAGCAGAAACGGGCGACTGCTCCGCAGACCGCGACGTGGTCGCCTTTGAGGTCGGCCGGAGTGGCATGGACCTCCCAGAGCTTCTCGTCGTTCTGCTGGCGCTGGTAAGCCTCCCGCGCCTCCTGGAAAGTGAGGTTGTCGTCGCCGACTACAAGCAGAACGACTGCCTGGCTCAGATTCTCAAGAATCTTTCCCAGGCAGTCCAGGTGCAAGCGGAGATTGCGAACTGTCCGCTTTCGAGTCTGGATGGTCGGCGGTTTCTTGCCGCACACGATGTGCATGTTGGCGATCACCACGTGGAACTTGTCATGGCCTGGTTTGTTCACCTCAAAATGTGAAATAACAGCATCAATCTCTCGGCCGCTAGGAGGCCTGTAAACTTTGCTGTCTTCGCACAGAGTCAGTTCCGCAGGCTGAGAAGCACCGCGGAACCCCCAGAGAGTCAAGTAGTTGTCGACCTCCGAGAAGCGAATGCCATCACCGAAAGGCTTACTGAGGATCTCTGTCACGTTGATCCCTGCTCGGCGAAAGCCTTCACGGAACGCACCGACCTCGCAGCCACAGACAATATCAGCATCAGCGGTCTCCACTATCGTGGCGCACACCCTTCCGAAGTTAGCGCAGTGAGTGGCCGCCTGCTTACCAGTCATCATGCCCTGCTCGAACCCGAAATTGAACGAGGCGACCGTGAAAGACGCAGGCTGCACAGCGCCAGAACCAGGCGTCTGTCCACCTTCCTCCGCAGGCTGAGAAGCACCGCGAGGCGGCGCAGGCTGAGAAGCACCGCGAGGCGGCGACACTTCGGACGAGCCTCGCGGAGCAGAGGCTGCGGATGAACGTTGGGTATGGGGGTACGGCCAGGGGAACGCCATTGCAATCGAAACTGAGTGGACTGCAGTGAGTGAATGCAGTGGCACGATACTGCAGTGTCACTAGCAATTCCTGAACCAAACACGGCTGTGGCGGAAGGACTACGAAGCGTCTGGCTATTCAAAATGTAGCCCGGGAGTGTAGTTCTGGGAACTCGAAGACCAGGAAGTGGCCTACAGTTGGCTCCGGGCATCCAAAATGTGGCCCGGGAATGGAATTCTGGGAACTCGAAGAGCACGAAGTGTGTGACTGTTGCATCCGGCCCTCCAGAATGTGGCCCGGGAATAGCGTTCTGGGATGTCGAAGAGCACGAAGTGTGTGACTGTTGCATCTGGTTATTCTAAATGTGGCCCGGGAATGGCGTTCTGGGATCTCGAAGAACACGAAGTGTGTGACTGTTGCATCCGGGTATTCAGAATGTGGCCTGGGAATGGAGTTCTGGGAAGTCGAAGAGCACGAAGTGTGGGACTGTTGGTGAAAAACGAGCCCGGCACCCTGCCGCCCGGCAACTCCCCAACACCTGCCCGGACCCCCCTGTGGAGTGATCTGTGAGCTCTTTTGAGACCACTAGAAACCTATCAGTCTTCGCTGTTAGGTAATCATTGTTGATCCCCCCACCGGTGCATACGGTTTCTTCTCAATCAAAGTGTGCCCCTCGAGGCTCGCACCCTGTTTTTTATCAGGGAAAGTCTTGAGTCTAAAACTGGGCCCCTGGCCCCCGGCTTACAACAACAACAACAACAACAACAGCTCCCGCTTGAGACTTCCTCACCATATAGCCAGAACCCCCGCTCCAGCCCGAGACTTCCTCGCATTTATTCAGGCATCGCACTCTTGCTTCGGACTTCCTTACACTTTATTCAGGAATCGCTTTCCCGGCGCTCTGAAGTCGCGTTCTCGCTGGAGACTGGCTTGCAATTTACTGAAGAATAGCGCCCTTATGTTGGAATTTCTAACTGTTTACTCAAGCGCCGCGCTCCCGACACCCAGGCACCCAGGAGTCGCGCTCCCGACGCCCAGGCACCTAGGAATCGGGATCTCGCTGCCCTTCGTGGCCCCGTTGCAGCCCTTCGTGGCCCCCTCGCTTTGTTTCGTGGCCTCGTTGCAGCCATTCGTGGCCCCCTCGCTGCCCTTCGTGGCCCCGTTGCAGCCCCTCGTGGCCTCCTCGCTGCCCTTCGTGGCCCCGTTGCAGCCCTTCGTTGCCCCCTCGCTTTGTTTCGTGGCCCCGTTGCAGCCCTTCGCGGCCACCTCGCTGCCCTTCGTGGCACCGTCGCAGCCCTTCGTGGCCCCGTTGCAGCCCTTTGTGGCCCCCTCGCTGCCTTCGTTTCCCCGTTGCATCCCTTCGTGGCCCCCTCGCTGCCCTTCGTGGCCCCATATATGTATGCCCTTCGTGGCCCCCGCTCGTTCGCGCCCGTGGTGGCCCCATATGCATGCCCTTCGTGGCCCCGCTGTCGATCTTCGTGGCCCACTCGCTGCCCTTCGTGGCCCCGTTGCTGCCCTCAGTGGCCCCGTCCTTGCCCTCCGCGGCCCAATATACATATGCCCTTCGTGGCCCCGCTTTCGCCGTTTGTGGCCCCCTCACTGTCCTACGTGGCCCAGTTGCTACCCTCAGTGGCCCCGTCGTTGCCTTTGTGCCCCCGCATTATCTGCCCTTCGTGGCCCCCGCTCGTTCGCGCTCTTGGTGGCCCCATACGCATTCCTTGCGTGTCCCCGCTGTCGCCCTTCGTGGCCTACTTCGTGTCCTTGTGGCCCTGCTGTCGTTCTCACTCACTCTCGCTTTCGCTCGTCGTCGCCGTCGTCGTCGTCGCTGTTGTCGTCGACGTCGTCGTCGTCGTTGTCGGTCCCCTGTCCGTCCCTCTTGGGGTCGGGTCGACGGTCCGCAGCCGCCCCGCCGATCAGCGCTGCCGCTGGCCAGGCCGACGGTCAGCGGCCGCCCCGCCGCTTGCCGGGGCCTGGCCTGCAGGGAAGGAAGGTATACTCCCCAAAAGGGGTTCGATCGAAGACGAAGAGGGCGGGTATCGAGGGTTTGGAAAATACGCGTTATTGGACACTCGAACAGATAAGGGCGAACAGTCTTAAAATGATTGTTGCTGTTGTTGTTGAACTCTCACCCTCACTGGTGCATGTTGTTTTTACCTAACAGCGTTTGCTGATAGGTTTCTAGTAGGCTCAAAAGAGAGCAGCAGATGACTCCACAGGGGGGTCGGGGCGGCATCCGGGGAGCTGTGTCCGAACTCGTGTCCGAATTCGTTTTTCACAAACAGTCACACACTTCGTGCTCTTCGACCTCCCAGAACTCCATTCCCGGGCCACATTTTGAATGCCCGGAGCCAACTGTAGGCCACTTCGTGCTCTTCGACTTCCCAGAACTCCATTCCCGGGCCACATTTTGAATGCCCGGAGCCAACTGTAGGCCACTTCGTGGTCTTCGAGTCCCCAGAACTCCATTCCCGGGCCACATTTTTGAATGCCCGGAGCCAACTGTAGGCCACTTCGTGCTCTTCGAGTTCCCAGAACTCCATTCCCGGGCCACATTTTGATGCTGATGCAGAGGCTGAGAATGGTGATGCTGATGCTGAGGCTGAGGCTGAGGCAGGCAGGCTGAGGCTGATGAGGCTGAGGCAGGCTGAGGCTGAGGCCGAGGCTGAAGGCAGGCTGAGGCAGACGCTGAGGCAGGCTGAGGCTGAGGCAGGCTGAGGCTGAGGCTGAGGCTGAGGCTGAGGCAGGCTGATGCTGAGGCAGGCTGAGGCTGAGGCTGAGGCTGAAGGCAGACTGAGGCTGAGGCAGGCTGAGGCAGACGCTGAGGCAGGCTGATGCTGAGGCAGGCTGAGGCTGAGGCTGAGGCTGAGGCGGATGCAGGCTGATGCTGAGGCAGGCTGAGGCACAGAGGCTGAGGCTGGCAGACTGAGGCTGAGGCTGAAGCAGGCTGAGGCTGAGGCAGGCTGAGGCTGAGACTGAGGCAGGCTGATGCTGAGGCAGGCTGAGAGCTGAGGCTGAGGCAGGCTGAGCCTGAGGCAGGCTGAGGCTGAGGCTGAGGCTGAGGCTGAGGCAGGCTGAGGCTGAGGCAGGCTGAGGCAGGCTGAGGCTGAGGCAGGGTGAGGCTGAGGCTGATGCAGGCTGAGGCTGAGGCAGGCTGAGGCTGAGGCCGAGGCTGAAGGCAGGCTGAGGCTGAGGCTGAAGCAGGCTGAGGCTGAGGCTGAGGCAGGCTGAGGCTGAGGCTGAGGCTGAGGCAGGCTGAGGCTGAAGCAGGCTGATACTGAGGCAGGCTGAGGCTGAGGCAGGCTGAGGCACAGAGGCTGAGGCTGAAGGCAGACTGAGGCTGAGGCTGAAGCAGGCTGAGGCTGAGGCTGAGGCAGGCTGAGGCTGAGGCTGAGGCAAGCTGATGCTGAGGCAGGCTGAGGTTGAGGCTGAGGCTGATGCAGGCTGAGGCTGAGGCAGGCTGAGGCTGAGGCCGTATATGCTTCTACACATCGCTGTTAGGTTGCTTTGCCGGGATAATTACGTAACAGCGAAGACTGATAGGTTTCTAGTGGTGTCAAAAGAGAGCATCTGATGACTCAGAAGGGAGGTCTGGGCGGCATCCGGACAGCGAGGGCCGGGCTCAGGGCCGGGCTCGTTTTAAGCAAACGGTCGCACACTTCGTGCTCTTCGACCTCCCAGAACTCCATTCCCGGGCCACATTTTGAATGCCCGGAGCCAACTGTAGGCCACTTCGTGCTCTTCGACTTCCCAGAACTCCATTCCCGGGCCACATTTTGGATGCCGGGAGCCAACTGTAAGCCACTTCGTGCTTTTCGAGTTCCCAGAACTCCATTCCCGGGCCACATTCTGAATGCCCGGAGCAAGCTGTAGGCCACTTCGTGTTCTTCGAAATCCCAAAACTCCATTCCCGGGCCACATTCTGAATGCCCGGAGCCAACTGTAGGCTACTTCGTGGTCTTCGAGCTCCCCGAACTTCATTCCTGGGCTACATGTTGAATGCCCGGAGGCAACTGTAGGCCACTTCGTGGTCTTCGAGTTCCCCAAACTCCATTCCTGGGCATGATTTTGAATGCCCGGAGCCAACCGTAGGCAACTTCGTGGTGTTCGAGTTCCCAGAAATCCATTCCTGGGCATGATTTTGAATGCCCGGAGCCAACTGCAGGCCACTTCGTGTTCTTCGACTTCCCGGAACTCCACTCCCGGGCCACATTTTGAATGCTGAGGCAGGCTGAGGCTGAGGCTGAGGCAGGCTGAGGCTGAGGCAGGCTGAGGCCGAGGCCGAGGCTGAAGGCAGACTGAGGCTCAGGCTGAAGCAGGCTGAGCCTGAGGCTGAGGCTGAAGCAGGCTGATGCTGAGGCAGGCTGAGGCTGAGGCTGAGGCTGATGCAGGCTGAGGCTGAGGCAGGCTGAGGCTGAGGCCGAGGCCGAAGGCAGACTGAGGCCGAGGCTGAAGCAGGCTGAGGCCGAGGGAGGCTGAGGCCGAGGCTGCAGGCAGACTGAGGCTGAGGCTGCGGCAGGCTGAGGCTGAGGCTGAGGCAGGCTGAGGCTGAGGCTGAGGCTGAGGCTGAGGCTGAGGCTGAGGCTGAGGCAGGCTGATGCTCAGGCAGGCTGAGGCTGAGGCTGAGGCTGAGGCTGATGCAGGCTGAGGCTGAGGCAGGCTGAGGCTGAGGCCGAGGCCGACGGGCTGAGGCTGAGGCTGAAGAGGCTGAGGCTGAGGCAGGCTGAGGCTGAGGCGAGCAGGCTG
This sequence comes from Prorocentrum cordatum, assembly GCA_963575745.1. Taxonomy (NCBI): domain Eukaryota; class Dinophyceae; order Prorocentrales; family Prorocentraceae; genus Prorocentrum; species Prorocentrum cordatum. The sequence goes on along the minus strand of CAUYUJ010015368.1, from coordinate 14,272 downwards.
GCTGAGGAGGCTGAGGCTGAGGCTGAGGCTGGCTGAGGCTGAGGCAGGCTGAGGCTGAGGCTGAGGCAGGCTGAGGCTGAGGCCGAGGCTGAAGGCAGACTGATGTTGAGGCTGAAGCAGGCTGAGGCTGAGGCTGAGGCAGGCTGAGGCTGAGGCTGAGGCTGAGGCTGAGGCAGGCTGAGGCTGAGGCTGTGATTGCGACTGCCGTTGCCACTGCGACTGCCATCGCGAATGCGACTACGACTGCGAGAACAACAGGATTCTACAACAGGATTCTCATCTGAATCTTAAGGGGAATGCTTCCAGATATGCTCTTACACATCGCTGTTAGGTTGCTTTGCCGGGATAATTGACAGGGAAGGTCTTGGTGCTCAAACTGGGCCCCTGGCCCCGCCGGATTAAAACAACAACGGCTCCCGCCTGAGACTTCCTCCGGATGTATTGAGGACCCCCGCTTTTGAGAGTTCCTCACAATTTACTCAGGATCGGTGTTCCCGCTTGTGACTTCCTCGCAATTTAGTCAGGGCCCCGCTCCCATCTGAGACTTCCTCACAATGTATTCGGGAACGGCGCTCCCGCTTGAGACTTCCTCGCAATTGAATCAAGACTTCCTCGCAATTGAATCAAGACCCCCGCTCCCGCCAGAGAACCCTTCACATGTTATTCAGGAATTGCGCTCTCGCCTGTGACTTCCATGCGATGTATTCAGAAATCGCGCTTTCGACGCTCAGGAAACACGCTGCGCCAAGGACGCCGCTACAATGTACTTAGTATTCGCGCCCTCGCCATACTCAGGCATCCCGCTTGAATGTCCCACCCGCCCAACCCGCCCGTCAGGGGATCGGCCGCCCGTCGCGGGCTCCCGCCCGAGACTTCTTTCAGGAACGGCGCTTTCGCTTAGGATTTCCTCGAACGTTCACGCTCTTACCTTTCCCTCCTCCCTCCTCCCTCCTCTCCTCCCGTTTCTCTCCTTCCTTTCTTCCCTCATCCTTATGCCTCTCTGTTCTATCCCCTGTCCCTCCTCTCCCTCCTCCCTTTTCCCTCCCCTCTCCTGCCTCCTCCCTCCCTCTTTCTTTCTTTCTTTCTCTCTCTCTCTCTCTCTCTCTCTCTTATCTTTCTCTCTCCCTCTCTCTCTATCGTTCTTTCTCTACCTCTCGTATATGTCATTTTGTTATCTCTCTCTATCTCTGTCTCTCTCTCTCTCTCTCGTTTTCTCGTTCTCTCTCTCTCTATCTCTCTCTCTCTGCCTCTAATCAACCGCCCCCCTCTTCGCTCTTTCTCTCCTGGCGTGTTCCCTCATCCTTCGTCCCTCCCTCGGCCTTGCTCCCACTCTCCCTCGTTCTCCCCCTCCTTTTTGTTGCAGGGCCCACACCAATTCCAATGGCGGGCACATGTACGCCCACGAAGGATTGTCCGCCCGTTCAGGTTCGCCCGCCTGCCTAAGCCCGCCGCCCCCCGCAAAGAGAAAGAATCCCCCCAAAGGAGGTGTGATCGAAGACAACAAGGGCGGGTATCGAGGGTGTGGGGAATTCGTTTTGAATGACACGCGGGCAAGTAAGAGCGAACAGTCTTATAATGATTGATGTTGTTGTTGATCGTGTTGTTGGTGGTGTTATATATATATATATATATTGTTGATTACCTCTCTCTCTCTTTCTCTCTCTCCTCGCTCCTGGCCCCTCTCGTCTCAATGCTCGTCGCTCCTCCCACCTCTCGCCTAGCCCTTCGCTTCTCCGTCTTGGCTACTGGCATCAATCTCCCCCCTCCTCTTCGGCGGTCACTCGTCCCTCGCCTGTCGCTCCTCGGCCGTCGCTCCTCCCTTCTCGTGCCTTGCTCCTGGCTGATCGCTCCTCGCTTCCCCACCTCCTGCCTCGACCCTGGCTCCCCGGTCCCTGCTCCTCCCTCGTCGGTGAGCTGCCAGGTTGCGTTAGCTAGTAAGGGTGCCAAGAAACAGCACGGTGTAGCATCCAGCAGCAGTCGCGAACAGCAGCAGTCCGCAGCAAGCAGCTGCAACGCACAGCAAACGTAAGGCGCAGCAGCAACAACATGCCGCAGGCAGCAACACCCTCCCGCTGCAGGCAGCAACACCACCAGGCGAAGTTCGGGCCCAACGCCATCACGGAAGCCTTTCGGCTACATCTGTGCCTTGACCCAGCGTGCCGTCTCGGACAGATTTCGCGACTGGTAGACCACGGGTCAGCCCTAGTCTATACTACAATGCCGGGCATTTGCGCTTGCGAGAGGGGGGCAAGCGATGGTCACCCGCGGCGGCGCCCCAGGGCCCCGCCCGTGGGGTGACGCCGTCCTGGCCCAGGACAGCCCCGTGACGGCCCATGAGGGCCCCGACGGAGACCTCGAGAGTCTCCCAGGAGTTCCCCAGCGAGCCCGAGAGGGCCCCAGGACGGGTTCGGAGGGCCCCCACGAGCTTCCACGGAGCTCCCAGGGGACCCCCACGAGGGCCCCAGAGCCGCCAAGCTATCGATATTCTCAAAATTTCTTGACGTTTCCGGTGGTGCTCCTCCCGCCCGCCCCAAGACGCCCACCACGACACCGCGGGCGTCCGAAATCGGGCCCATGCTGCCGGGGGCCTCCAAGAGAGTCCCCAAGACGGCCCCAGAGGCCTCCGATCGAGCTCCCCGGGCCCCCAAGACGGCCCAAGAACCTCCCCAGACGGCCCCAAGGGACGTCCAAGAGGGTCCAGTTCGGAGCGTTTCCCCCCCTCCTGGCCCCTCCACGGCCAGCAAGGCTCCAAGACGCCCCCGAGAAGCCCCCAGAAGGCCCCGAAGGCGCTCCCAAGAGGCTCCCGGGCGCTCTCCAGAGGCTCAAAGAAGGCTTGAGAGGCGCCCCCAAGAGCTCTCAAGAGGCTCCCAGAGGCTCTCCAGAGGCTCCCACAGAGCCACACGAGGACCCCCTCCCGGGTATCGGAGGGCTCCCCCGCCGCTTCCCCGATGCCTCCTCTGGGAACAGCCTGCTACAGCACGCGGCACTGCTGGCACGACAAGCAGCAGGCTGGGCAGGAGGAAGGGGGTAAGACGGAGAAGAAGGGCGAGAGGAGTGGAGGAGGAGCATGAGGGCGAGGAGGACGGCAACGACGGCGACGACGACGACGACGACGACGACGACGACGACGACGACGACGACGACAGCGACGACGACCACGACCACGACGACGACGACGACGACGACGACGACGACGACGACGACGACGACGACGACGACGACGACGACGACGCCGACGCCGACGCCGACGCCGACGCCGACGCCGACGCCGACGACGCCGACGCCGACGACGACGACCACGACCACGACCACGACCACGACGACGACCACGACGACGACGACGACCACGACGACGCCGACGACCACCACCACGAGGACGAGGACCAGGACGAGGAGGACGAGGACGAGAGCGCCCCCGGGAGGCCCCCGGAGGTCCGCGTTGCTTCTGTTGTTGCTGGAGCTGCTGCTGCAGCTGTTGCTGCTGCTACTGCCGATGGTGCTTCTGCTGCTGCTGCTGCTGCTGCTGCTGCTGCTGCTGCTGTTGCTGCCAGCGCTGCTCCAGACGCCGTCAGGATCATCAAGCAAACAGCGCACCCTGAAGCAATAAGCAGCAACGAGCGCACGCTCAATCCTCTGGCATTCGTGGACGGTAGTCCACGGGTCAGCCCTAGTCTCTACTACATTGCAGGGCCCAGTGCGTGCCAGAAGGGCGCAGGCCCCAATGCACCGAAACCGCCCCGGGCTGGCCCCGGGCCGCCCCAGGCCGCCCAAGCAGGCTCCAGGACATGTCGAGAGGGCCCCCAGAAGCCCCCAAGACGGCCCCGGAGAGCCCCGGCACGCTTAAAGATGGGCCCAAGACGCCCGAGATTCGCCCCAGACGGCCCAAGAGGCGTCCAAGACGCCCGAAGAGGCCTCCCAAGAGGCCTCCCAAGAGGGCCCCGAGCGACAGAAATCGTAGATTTCTATCGTGTGTTTCGATGTTTTCGACCTCCTCGCCTCTTGGGCTTCCCGACGCTCCAAGACGGCCCAAGAAGTCCCCCCGACCGCTCCAAGACGGCCGAAGAGGACCCCAAGAGAGCCCCAAGACGGGCCAGGAGGGCCCCAAGACGGTCCCAAGACGCCCCAGGACGGCCCCAGGACGGCCCAGGAGGCGCCCAAGACGGCCCAAGAGGCACCCAAGACGGCCCCAGGAGCGGCCCAAGACGGCCCAAGACAGCCCAAGAGGCGCCGAGGCGGGCCTCAGACGGCCCCAAGACGGCCCAAGAGGCACCCAAGACGGCCCGAGAGGGCCCTAAGAGCCCCCCCCGGGAGGCCCAAAAGAAGGCCGAAGAGGCTCCGAAACAGCCCCCACGAAGCCTTCAGTGGCTTCAGAATTCCCTCCAGGAGCGGGGGAGCGGACGAGAGGCGACAGGCATATCGCAGGCAAAAACGCCCCAAGAGATCCCCAAACGGCCCCCACGAAGCCCTAAGTGGCCTCAGAATTGCTTCCAGGAGGGGGGGAGCGGACGAGAGGCGACCGGCATATCGAAGGCACAAAAGAACAATGTTGGACGCTCCGAGGGCCTTCGATGTTTCTCTGTTGGGGAGAGTCGTCGTAGGATCGACGATTGCCGACCGAGGGCATGGAGAATCCAGCGAAAGAGGAGAAGAAGGTGGAAGAGGAGGAGGAGGAGGAGGAGGAGGAGGAGGCGGAGGAGGAGGAGGAAGAGGGGGAGGAAGCAGCAGGACCTCCGAGCAGCAGCAGCAGCTGAGGAACACAGGAGAGCAGGAGGTCCTGGAAGGTGTGGAGAGCGCCTTCAACTGGCCATCGTGGCCAGAGACCCCTCGCCACGTCGAGCTGATGTCGTGGACGGAGTCCACAGGTCTGCCCTAGTCAGTTACAACGCTGGGATCAGCGCGTGCGAGAAGGGCGAGCAGTGGCAGTGGGCGCTGGCGCTGCTGAGAGAGATGTGGGAGGTGAAATTGGAACCTGACGTCAACTGTATTAGAATCCTGGGCGAAGCGCGGGCGAAAGAGGCGAGCAGCGCGAGCTCCTCGCGCGCCTCCAGGCGCTCCACGACGGCTCCAGCGGGGCCCCCGATGGTCCCAAAGCCTGCCTCGGACGGCTCCTGGACAGCTCCGACGCGAGAGGGGGGCCTGGCGGCCCAAGGGGGACCCGGAGCGAGCCCCATGGCGGCCACATGGGGCCCGAAGACTCGCTGGCGAGCCCCGCCGACGGCCCACGAGGACCCACGAGCAGCGCGAGCTCCTCGCGCGCCTCCAGGCGCTCCACGCCAGCTCCGGCGGGCCCCCCGAGGGCCCCGGAGCCGGCCTCAGACAGCCCCAGGCAGCTCGGCCGGAGGCGGACGGCGGCCGGAGGAAGTGAGCAGGGCTGGAGGAGGCGCAAGACCGCAAGGAGGAGGAGGAGGAGGAGGAGGAGGAGGAGGAGCAGGAGGACGAAGAGGAGGAGGAGGAGGAGGAGGGGAGGGAGGAGGAGGGAGGAGGAGGTGAGGGAGAGGAGGCGAAGGAGGAGGAGGAGGAGGAAGGAGGAAGGAGGAGGGCGAAGGAGGCGAAGGAGGCGAAGGAGGGGGGGAGGAGAGAGGAGGAGGAGGAGGAGGAGGAGGAGGAGGAGGAGGAGGAGGTGGAGGAGGAGGCAGAGGAGAAGGCAGAAGAGGAGGAGGCGGAGGAGGCGAACGAGGAGGACACCAGGACGGCCCAACAAGATGGCCCAAGAGGACCCTCGGCGAGCTCCACGGCAGCCCAGGAAGGGGCCCGAAGACTCGCCCGGAGGCTCTGCAGACGGCCCCCGAGGACGGCCCAACGAGGCCAATACAGTCGGACCGAGGTATAAGATCGAGATCGGCTCGGGGAGGGTACCCTACTATTATTTGTGTGTGTGTGTGTTTGATGTTTTGGTGCATCCCAGGGAGGGTACCCTTGGATGTTCTTTCTATTTTGGCCGACGGAATTTCTCACGTTCTTGAAGAGTGTTCTTCTGGCCTAGATCCGACTGCAATCAAGCAAAAACGCTGTGTTTCAATATTTTTCACCGTCTCCCCATGACGGTCCCAGAACTGCCCCACGCTGCTCCAGGCACTTTCACGATCGCCCCAAGATGGCCCAAGAGGCCCCGACGAGCGCACCAAGAAGTCCCAAGAGGGCCCCAAGCCAGCCCAGAACAGCCTGCCAGAGCCTCGAGTTCAAATGGCCCCCCAGCACAACGGCCTCAGACCCCCACCATGGCCCCAAGACGGCGGCCCAAAAATAACCCAAGAGGGCACCCTCATGGCCCAAGAAGGCCCCATAATGATCCAAGGGGGCTCACAGAGCTTTTCAAGAAGGACACCTCCGAAATGTTCTACATCCTCCGAACAGATTCTGACAGGTACGCCTCCAGCCTCAGCACTTTTCGTCGTTTCTGGATTCCTCGAAGCCCCAGAGAAAGCCCCAGACCCCAGCGATGCCCCAGACCATTACTAGATGCCCCAAAGTTCCCCAAAAGACTCCGATAGAGATACCAAGGAGCTCCCAGGAGAGTCTCAAGCCCCAGAACCTTTCGCCGTCTTTGAATTTCCAGAGATTCCTCGGACCTCAAGCAACACCCCAGAAAGCCCGTTCCCCTGTTCTCAGATCGTCCCTTCATCCTCCTCCTCATCCTCCTCCTTCTGCTCCTCCTCCTCCTCCTCGTCCTCCTCCTCCTCCTCTTCCCTCTCGTGCTTGGTGCGTCCTCCTCCTCGTTCTCGTTTTCCTCCTCCTCCTCCTCCTCCTCCTCATCGTCCTCCTCCTCTTCCTCTTCCTCTTCCTCCCCCTCCTCCTCCTCCTCCTCCTCCTCCTCCTCCTCCTCCTCCTCTCCTCTCCGCCGCTTCCCTCCTCCTCTTTTCTCCGCACCCTTCTTCCTCGGGTGGCCGCGCTCGCCGTCACACCCCTCATTTTCTCACATACCTTCTTCTCGTCCTCTCCTTCTCTCTTCCCTGGACGCGCCCGCAAGCAAAGCCCCACCCACCCCCACCCCCAGCGGCCGAGGAGGGATGAAAGGGAACCTCCATCAGACCCAGAGAAAGCCCAGACCCCAAACAAGGCACCAGACAGCTGGTCTGCCCGTTCTCCGTACTCTCTTTTCCTCCTCCTCCTCCTCTCCTCCTCCTCCTCCTCCTCCTCCTCCTCCTCCTCCTCCTCCTCCCTTCCCCCTCCTCATCCTGCATCCTCTCTCCTCCTCCTCCTCCCTCCTCCTCCTCCTCCTCCTCCTCCTCCCCCTTATCCTCCTCCTCTTCTACTTGTGGGGACCTCCGACCCCTCTCTCTGGTGCCGCTCTCCCTCTCCTTTCTCTGCTCGCGTCGGCGACATCTCCGCGTTCGGGGCCAGCACTTCGCCCTGCCTGCCAGGGATTTCCCACGGGAGCACACTAGTCTATACTACAATACCGTCAGCTACAGCGCTGGGATCAGCTCGTGCGAGAAGGGCAAGCAGTGGCGACGGGCGCTGGCGCTGCTGAGCGAGATGTGGGAGGTGAAGCTGGAGCCCAACGCAATCATCATCTCTGCAATCTCATATCAGGGCAACTGCGTGCGAGAAGGAATTGGGGACCGAGTGGGAGTAGGAGCTCCGTGCCGCACCCAGAGAGCGTCAGGGGCCGTTCGGAAAGGCTCCGGAGAGCCCCAGGTAGCTTGAAGACGGCAGGCACAGGACGACCCGCTTCTGTGACGGTTCAAGCGCGCTTCAAGACTCCCAAGGTAGTAGCTTGGAGACGGCCCAAGAGGCCCCCAGGACGGCCCCAAGATGATTTAAGATAGCCCGAGGCGCCTTCAGACGGTCCAAGTGGTCACCACCATCGCCTTCAGACGGCCCGACAGGCCCCAAGACGGCCGAAGAGGGCTCCAAAAGGCCCCCCAAGAGGCCCCCCAAGAGGCGCCCCAAGAGGCCCCCCAAGAAGGCCCGTAGAGGCCAAAATCGTTGATATCCGCATCCTGAGTGGGGGGGGCGTTTTCTGTGGACAGCCACGCGCAGGAACAAACAAACACCCACGTCACCATCGCCATTACCAATACCGTCATCATCATCATCATCATCATCATCATCATCATCATCATCATCATCATCATCATCATCATCATCATCATCATCGCCATCGTCATCGTCATCGTCATCATCATTCTCATCATCATCATCATCATCCTCATCATCATCATCGTCATCGTGATCGTGATCGTCATCAATATCATCATCGGCATCAGCATAAGCATCATCATCAACAGCATCATCATAATCATCCGCATCATCATTAGCATAATCATCACCATCACCATCACATCATCATCATCATCGGCATAATCACCATCATCATCCTCATCCTCATCCTTAACATCATCAGCATCATTACCATCATCATCAACATCATCGTTTTCATCATCAGCAGCAACATCAGCATCACCATCATCAGCGTCGTCATCAGCGTCATCATCATTACAGTCGTCATCACCAGCCTCATCATCACTATTCCCTACCTGGGCTCTGCCTAAAAGGGTTCTTACTCTCTTTGCTTAAAGGGGCCGGGCAGTGGAACGCGCCCCGGGCGGTTCCCCCAGGATCCGCCCCGCGGTTCCCCCAGTGACGTCCCCTTAGCTTAGCGTTGCTTATCTCATCTTAGCTTAGCTTATGTCATCTTAGCTTAGCGTCATCTTAGCTCAGGTTTATCTTAGCTTAGCGTACCTTCATCGTAGCTTCGCTGAGCTATAGCAGAGCACAGCATAGCATAGCGTAGCATGGCATCGCGCAGAACAGCATATCATAGCATAGCACAGCATAGCATAGCATAACGCAGCATATCATAACATAGCATAGCATAGCCCAGCACAGCACAGCACAACACTGCATAGCACAGCGCAGCATAGCATAGCATAGCATAGCAGAGCATAGCATAGCATAGCAGCAAAGCAAAGGCAAAGCAACAGTAGCGACAGCAAAGCAAAGCACACGCAACGCAAAGCAAAGCAACGCAAAAGCAAAAGCAAAGCAAAGGAAAGGCAAAGCAAACGCAATGTGCGACAGACGCCGAGCTAGCCTCGATGGGTGTAATTCCCTACCTAGGCTCTGCCTAGAGGCTTAGCCTAGCTTAGCATAGCGCAGCGCTGCATTACCATAGCATATAATAGCATAACATAGCGAAGCATAGCATAGTATAGCATAGCATAGCGCAGCACAGCATAGCATAGCATAGCATCACACAGCATAGCGCAGCATAGCGTAGCATAGCTTAGCATAGCACAGCGCAGCATGACATAGCATAGCTTAGCATAGCATCGCATAGCATAGCATAGCATAGCATGGCATAGCATAGCGCAGTATAGCATAGCAAAGCATAGCATAGCGCAACATAGCATGACATAGCATAGCATAGCATAGCAACTAATGCTGCTTTCCCAGAGGCTCCAACTTCTAGGTAGGGTCGCACTGGGGTAATCATAATTGCCGTCATCACCATCATCATGATTGTCACCATCGTCATCATCATCTCCAGTATAATCGTCATCTGCATCGGTCATCTACCATCACACTGTCATCGTCGTCATCCTCGCTATCATCGTCATTCTCACCACCACCATCATCATCCTCATCCTCATCAGAACCTCCATCAGCAGAATCAGCATCACCACCATCATAATCAGCAGCATCATCTTCAGCATCAGCAGCCTCATCTTCCTCGCCATCACCATCTTCATTGCCACCACCATCGTCATCATCATCATAACCGCCATCACCAACTTCATCACAAGCATCACCATCATCAGCCGCATCATTATTATCACCATCATGTATCGCCAACACGATCAGCATCATCATGATGGCTGTGAACATCAGCGGCAACATCACCATCATCATCATCATCATCATCATCATCATCATCATCATCATCATCATCATCGTCATCACCACCATCACCATCACCACCGCACACTCACGGAGCCACCCAATCACGCACACACGCACTCACACAGAGGAAGTCTCGAGCGGGAGCCTCCTCTGTGAGTGAGGCACGAAGATGTCTCGAGCGGGAGCCCTCTCATCATGGGGCCTGCAGATCGCATTAGTAATCCGCAGGAGTCACCCAGAAATTGTAATTGTCGTCACTATTTGGCTTGTGCGGCCTGAATATCGATTACATCTCGAGCGGGAGCCTTGTTTGTGAGTGAACCGCGAAGATGTCTCAAGCGGAAGCCATCTTCCTGTGGAGCCCGCAGCCCGCAGATCACGTCAATCCGAGGGGGGCATCCAGAACCTGAGACCGTCGTCACGTCTGGGCTTGTGAGGCTTGAATGTTGAAGATGTCTCGGCGAGGAAGTCTCGCCCTCTTCTGATGGGACCCGCAGATCATGTTTTCCCAATCAGGCTCCCTCTCATTCAGACTAACTCACATACCCAGACGCTCTCATGCCCCGACAGACTCATACGTCTAATTGTCCCTTCTCGGATTTACCCATACTCATCCTCACTCAGATTCAGACTCATGTATATTCAGACTCACGCATAGTCCGGTTCACTCACGCATAGACTTACTCACATTCAGACACGACCATACACATATTCATTCGCACTCAGACTCACTCGTTCGCACGAGCTCGCAATCCGACCTATTTCCGCGCAGACTCAATCATTCCCAAACTCACTCATACTCAGAAGACTCACGCGCAGAATTATTCACATTCAGAATTCTTATGCGCAGCCTCACACATACTCAGACCCACTCGTACACACACACACACAAACAGACACACACTCACACTCACACACACAGACACACACACACACACACCGATTTATTCAGACTCAAATTAAGTTGATTATCATGCGGGGTCTTACCGTCGGGGTCATTGTTGCGGCGGTCACATTTGTTTTGGCTTCCGACAGTCTCGACGGTCCAAGAGATCCCGAAGTTCGCCCCAAGACGGCCCAGCGTGCTCCCAAGAGGGCCCCCAGACGGCCCTAGAGGGCCCCAAGACAGCCCGAGAGGTGCCCAAGACGGCACAAGAAGGCCCCAAGAGGGTCCCAAGAGGGGGAACTCGAACTCGCATTTAGCGCCTGTTACTCAAGATGACCCCCGTCACCGCCAGCAGGCCAACAAGATGCCCCCCAAGAGGACTGCAAGAGGCCAAATCAGGCCCAAGAGGCCCCCAAGAAGGCCCAGAGAGGCCTCAACACCCACGAACAAAAAGCCTCGAAGAGGCTTCCGAGGGCAGATCCCCTAGAGAGCTCTGTGACCGCGCCGGCCACCCAAGAGAGCCCCATGAGCGACCCAACAGGAGACCAGATGTTCGGCCACGCGCTCCGAGGCCATTGAGACATGCGTGTGCTGGCCTCTCATACGTACCTTCCTTCTCGCTCCTTGCTCCATGCTCCCCGCTCTTCCCCGCTCTCTCCTCGCCCCTCGCCTCTCTCTCTCTCTCTCTCTCTTCTCGCTCCTTCTCCTCATTCCTCCAGTGCTCCTTCCACCTCTCTCCTGGCCCCGTGCTTCTCCCTCCTGGCTACTAGCGTCTGCCCGCCCCTCCTCTTCGGCTCTCCCTCGTCCCTCCTCACATCTCCCTCTCCTCGGCCGTCGCTTCTCTCTTTTCACTTCGTGCTCCTCACTGATTGCTCCTCGACTCCCCCATCCCCCCCTCGACCCTGACTCCTCGATCCTGGCTCCTCGCTCCTTGCTCCACTCACGAGCTGCAGGTTGCGCCATCTAGCAAGGGCACCATGAAACAGCACTCTGCCCCCTCAAGCAGCAACTGCAAACAGCAACAGTCCGCAGCAGGCAACGGCAGCACAGCAAAAGTAAGCAGGAGCAACAACATGTCGCAGGCAGCAGCACCCTGCAGCTACAGGCGGCGACAGCAGAGGCGAAGTTCGGGCCCAACCTCATCACGAAAGCCTTTTGCAACATCTCTGCCCTGGTCCAACGTGCAGTCTCGGACAGATTTCGTGGCCAGTGAGCCACGGGTCAGCCCTAGTCATCAGCTACAATGTTGGGATCAGCTCGTGCGAGAAGGGCGAGCAGTGGCAGGGGGCGCTGGCGCTGCTGAGCGAGATGTGGGAGGTGAAACTGGAGCCCGACGTCATCTGTATTAGAATCCTGGGCGAAGCGCGGGCGTAAGAGGCGAGCAGCGCGAGATCCTCGCGCGCCTCCAGGCGCTCCACGCTGTCTCCAGCGGGGCCCCCGATGGCCCCCAAGCTTGTCTCGGACGGCCCCAGGACAGCTCCGACGCGAGAAGGGGGCATCACGGCCCAAGAGGACCCGAAGCGAGCCCCATGGCGGCCCAATAGGGCCCGAAGACTCGCCAACAGGCCCCGCCGACGGCCCACGAGGACCCCGAAGACGGCCCCACGACCGGCCCCGAAGGGCTCCACGCGGTTCCAGCGCCTTTCAAGATCACACCATGGTGGCCAAAGAGGCCCCGGCGAGCGCCCCAAGACGGCCCAAGAGAGGCCCCCAAGAGGCTCCCAAGAGGCTCCCAAGAGGCTCCCAAGAGGCCCCTAAACTGTCCCCCAGAGGCCCCCGAGAGCGCTTCGAAGACACCCCAAGAAGCATCTATGAGGACTCTGACCCACGTCTGCGTCGTCATCGTCGTCGCCGCCGCCGTTGTCGTCGTTCCCCTTTGGGGTCGGCGGCACTGGCCGCAAGGCCTTCGCAACCCATGTGGTGTATGCCAGCGATGCAATGTTGTGGCGACGAGGCGGCGACGGTGGCGGCGACACAGCCGCAGCGCCAAGATTCAGGCCCAGAGAGGCGTCGACGGGGCGGCGACGGCAGGCACATAGCCGCCAGATCAAGCTTCAGGCACAGACGACGGGCGGCGACGAGGCGGCGACGGTGGCCAGATGGCCGCCAGACCAAGTTTCAGGCCCAGTTCATTGGAGCAGAAGTAAGAACCCCTGAGCGGAAGCACTGTTTGGGGAATCTACAACACTTATAGGAGAGTTGCTCAAAATCAACTTTTGGACGCGTGGCGTTGGACCCAAGGGAACGAAAATGACAATGCAGAAGGCTTGGGGACCTGTAGATCCAGAATCGAAGCCAGAATGCGTACCAGGGCCTGCAAGGTGAGCCCAGACATAATGGAGCAAGCCGCTTGGTATGGTTCTAGGGGCCTTGGGTGGAAAGATTTGGCGCCAGGGCTCGTATTTAGATGCGTCTGGGAGGTTCGACCGGCGGATCCATACGGGTTCTGGGGGATGGATTTGAGATGTGCTTCTCGTGGTTGTTGGGCCCCCTTCCTTGGTACTCGAAGGAGCTAGCTCGATCACGAATTTTGGTCCAGCGAGGGCCCCAACAGGGCTCCAAGGGGGGCACAAGATGGTGAACTCGAACGGACATGTCGGGCCATCAGAGGCGCCCTTCACGCCCCAAGACAGGCCCAAGAGAGCCCCAGGGAGCGCATCCGGAACCAGAATCTGCGGAATCCGCCGGATGTCACCCAGGTCCAGAGACGCAAACGAACTGGACGCCGACGGCCAGCGCGAAGCCAGGATTGTGTGCGCATGTATAATGGGCTGGAGCAGCCACCCACTGCGATTCTCTCAGAGCAGGCGATCATTCCAGCTGGTCGGGCGGGCCCTGCAGTCGGCCCAGATTAGTAGGTCGACCCTACTAAATCAGTTGTACCCTTGTGCCCTGTGTCTCGCGACCCATGCTTCCTACATTCCTGTGGCAATGTGGCCCTCGGAAGGGTCTTGTGTCCTCTCGCGTGTCCTGTCCAATCGAGTCCGACTGCACGTGCGTCTGAAGAGGGCGATGTCTTGATAGCTGTTCCGGCGCCCTACCGGGCCAGGGCGGGCCCCCGCGGCCAGCCCCAGCAGGCTTCGGCCCGCCTCCGAGACAACCGAAGAGGGCTCGGACACGGTCCAGGGGCGCTCCAAGGCGCCCTACATAGCCTCAAGGCGGGCGAAGAGGCCCACAAGACTCCCCAAGAGGGCCTCAAGTGGACCTCCAGACAGCGCCCGAACGAGCCACAAGAAGCTCCAATCCTTCCGCGCATGTTGAGAACTCCCGCCTGTCCTGTCGTGCCCGCGCAGTTTCCCCAGGATGCCCCAGGAGGCCCCCTGGGCGGTCCAAGGCGACCTCAGGACAGCCCAAGAGGCGCCCCAGACGGGCCCAAGAGGACCCCAAAGAGCGGCCCCGAGACGGCCTCGACGTGGCCCCAGGACGGCTTCGGAGGGGCCCCATAGACCCCCCGAGACGACCCCAGAGGCGCCCGACACGGCCAGGAGAGCCGCCCCCAAGACGCCCAGGGAGGAGGAGGAGGAGGAGGAGGAGGAGGAG
>CAUYUJ010015367.1:322054-338186 GCA_963575745.1 Prorocentrum cordatum | reverse complement strand
CCCCCTCCTCCTCCTCCTCCTCCTCCTCCTTTCCCTCCGTTTTTCTGTTTCTTTTTGTTCGAGGCGAGCGACGCACCAGACCTACCGTCAGGCGCGAGCGACCTTTGGTCGGAGACGTCAGCTGAACGCCCGGCGAACGACGGGGCGGGCGAGGTTAAGCTCGCCCAAGTCAAGGCGACGCAAGGAAGCGCTGCGCCTCCTTCGGAATGCGCGTGGCACGAATCAAGCAACCCTCCCGACAGTCACAACGTATAACAGGGATGCGCGGCAAGGATGCAAGCCCTGACCAACCTCGAACGAGTCCCTGTCCCTGAGATCGGCAAGCCCAAAGCGGCGACAATCTTAGGGGTGTGCCCTCAGAAACGGAGGGGATCCTCAGGATCGGCACCGAGGTAAAGGATGCCTAGTATCAGCGATGCATCGGCGACGTCGGCGTTGGGAAGGCCGGGCTGCACATCGAGGCGCATCGCCGCTGCATCGGCGATGCGGCGCGATCCTCCGACCCCATCTGCTGGGACCTCACCTGGAAGGCCCGGATCGCTGCCTCGTGAGGGGACCTCTGGAGGCCGCGGGGGCCTCCTTGCAGATCCTGGGGGCACCTTGGGCCAGGGGTCGTCAAGCAGCCCATTCCCCTCCTTACACTCCCTCAATCCCTCCCTCCCTCAACTCCCCTCCCTCCCCTCCCTCCCTCCCTCCCTCCCGCCCTCCCTCCCTCGCTCCTCGCTCCTCGCTCCTCGCTCCTCCTCCTCCTCCTCCTCCTCCTCCTCCTCCTCCTCGTCCTCCTCCTTCCTTATTTCCATATAAATAACTCCTCCCTGTCGCACCCCGAGGCCAATCGAAAGGGCGGGCCGGGCGTTTCGCCTGGGAAGTGCTCATCACTCATGACCCTGAAGCTTGACACTTGGCAACAGTTTCACATATGGAGGGCGGGTGGTTTTCAAAATGTGGCTCTCGCCTTAGCGTCGCGTACATTGGATTTAAACATTTGCAAGAGTTTTGCGAATTGAGGGCGGGCGGTTTTCAACATGTGGCTCTCGCCTTTGCGCCGCGCACATTCGTTTCTTAACATTTTCAACAGTTTCACGGAATGAGGGCGGTTGGTGTTCAACATGTGGCTTGGCTCTCGACTTAGCGCCGCGCACATTCGTTTTAAACATTTGCAGGATTGCACGGACTGAGGGCGGTTGGTTTTCAAAATGTGGTTCTCGCCGCGCACATTCGGTTTCAAGATTTGCAAGATTCCCAAGGCCCACGTACCAGAAATGGTGTTTTGGAAGGGTTCAGGGTTGTGAGGGTGCAACAGTTACGTTGACTCGCGGTGTTGAAGTCCCAGGAATTGCGTTCTGGCACGACTCTGGATCGTCACGACGCAACAATCAGGTTGATCCGTGGCTTGGAGTCCCGAGAATTGTGTTTTGGCATGCTTCAGGGTCTTCAAACGGGTGTCTCCTAACGATACAGTTCCCTCAGTGGAAATGAACCCTATGAAGAGGGAGCTTGGAGGGAGGGTTTGTTCCAACATCGTTGATGAGGCTTGGGTTTTCACGGGTCCTCCTCTTCCTTCTCCTCCTCATCCTCGCAAGTGACCTGACTCTTCCTGCTCCTCCTCCTCCTTATCATTATCATCATCACCATCATCACCATCACCATCATCACCATCACCACCACCACCACCACCACCACCACCACCATCATCATCATCATCATCATCATCATCATCATCATCATCATCATCATCACCACCACCACCACCACCACCACCACCACCACCACCACCATCATCATCACATCATCATCATCACATCATCATCATCATCATCATCATCATCATCAACATCACCATCACATCGTCATCGTCATCGTCATCGGTCTCATCATCATCACCACCACCACCACCACCACCAACATCTCATCAACATCGTAATCAGCATCAGTCACAAGCATCAGTCATCAGCAGCATCATCAGCATCAGCATCAGCATCAGCATCAGCATCAGCATCAGCATCACCATCACCATCATCATCATCATCATCATCATCATCATCATCATCATCATCATCATCATCATCAGCATCATCATCGTCTGCAGCATCAGCATCAGCATCAGCATCCGCAGCAGCATCATCATCATCATCATTCTCCTCCTCTTCCTCCTCATCCTCCTGCTCCTCCTCCTCCTCCCTCCTCCCTCCTCCTCCCTCCTCCCTCCTCCCTCCTCTCTCATCCCTCTTCCCATTTCCCTCCTCCCGCCCCTCTCCTCCTTCCTTCCCCATCCTCCCTCCTCCCGCCCCCCTCCTCCCGCCCCCCTTCTCACTCCTGCCTCATCCCTCCTCCCTCTCTCCGTCCTCCCTCCTCCCTTCCTCCCTGGTGCTGCTGGTACTGCTCCTGCTCCTGCTCCTTCCCCTGGGACAGAGACACCTCTAGTAACACCCAACCTGCTGCGCATGCGCGCCGGCTGCAGTGCCTCCGGGGTTGCCCTGGCAGGCCCTCCGAGGGGGGACGCCTATTGAAGGTTCGTGTCGTGTCGACCCTGGCGCTGGTTTCTGACACCGCGGAGATCCTTCAACCTTGAACGATCGGCCGTTTCCGAAGCGTCAGATCGTTCAACATCGGACGAGTCTGGGTCGCCGGCGGCGTTCGACGCTGAAACCCGGCGGCGGGGTCACCGCCAAACGACACGACGCGAACCTACCGTGCCGACTCGCCCTGCGGCGAAAGACGTCACGGTGGTCCCCCACCTAATTAGCTTGGGATGCCTTCTCGTGGCCGCCCCAGCTGGGATACAGTCAAAAGCGTGCACTAAGGACGGGTGGTAAGGACGCAAGACCCCTGGAGGCCCAAGTTGGAATTTTTTGGGCGGCGGGCGACCAGTGAAAACAGCAAAGGACGGGCCGCAGAGGCAAGGACACAAGTGTACCCAAGTTGAAGGCGCGCGTCCTTGCTAGGCGCGTTGACTGTACCTTCCCACGTGACCACCTGAGAGCCGAGTGAGGAGTCCCTCTCGAGGACCCCGCGACTCGAGCAGGAGATCGACTGCAGAATCGATTTGCCCCAGAACTGACTTGCTCGTCGCATCGGCGAAAACCTTCGACACAGTTCTCGCAGACCCGACGGACATAGATCAATACCCAGACCCCCGACGTCGTGATTTTTTCACAACGTCGATCCCCAGAGGTCTGGACCCCTTCCCCGGGACCGGTTTTTCATCCTGAGTCGTTCTTTGACGGTCCCGAGGCCCGGGAAGGGCCCCCGGAGGCCGAAAATTGCGAAAAACCTCCCGTCGTGATTTTTTCACGACGCGAGGAGGTCTGGGTATTGGGGCACGTCGATTCTGCAGCCGATCTCCCCCTCGAGCAGTTGGGACTCCCTCTCGTGGGCCCTCCAAGCTGGAGGCCTTCCCACGGAGCGCCCCGAACAGGACCCGGGGCACAGCAGCCCACGGGGCACCTCTGAAGGGGCCCAAGGACACGCACAAATACATACGCACAAAGGAGAGAATTCCCCATCTTTTCGCATAGTTTCGGGGTGTTCGTCTTCCCCCCCACTTCCCATATTTCCCCACATTTTCTGGGCATCGACGAATATATTTGTGTCTGTGTGTTTTCTCCCCTCCTGAACCTCGACTGGGACCCCTCCTTCGCAGGGCCCCCCCCCTTTTTGGGGGGGGGCCTCCGTCGCTGGGCCTCCCGAGGGGGCGCCTCCTCCTCGCGAGGGCCCCCGCCTGGAGGCTCCCCTCCCTCGTGACCTCCCCGGCGCCGCCTCCGCGCGAGGGCCCCCGCCCGCGCGCGCGGTGCCCCCCCCGCGCAGCGAGGCGCCCCCCCCACCCCCCCGGCGCCTCGCTGCGCGGGGGGGGCACCGCGCGCGCGGGCGGGGGCCCTCGCGCGGAGGCGGCGCCGGGGAGGTCACGAGGGGGGGGAGCCTCCAGGCGGGGGCCCTCGCGCGGAGGAGGCGCCCCCTCGCGGGGCCGCGGAGCGGGACCCCTGGGCGCTGCGACGCGCGGCGCGCCGCCCCCGCTGCGCGGCGCCCCCGCCGCGCGGCGAGCACCCCCCTCCGCTGACGCAGCGAGGGCGGCGCCCCGGGGCGCGGAGCGAGAGCTCGGCGGTGGACAGACCGCCCTTTCGCAGACCTCCCCCTCGATGAGAGCGGCCTGGGACCTGCATATGGGACCGAAACCCGCGGAGCTGGGCGCGCAAAGAGGACGGCCGCGACGCCCTCTCGCGAGCCGAAGACGGCCAATTCCTTAGTCGATGTGTCAGGGTAGGAGGTCGATCCACCTCCGAGGAGCCTCGCCGGGCGAGACCCTCGCCGGTGCGACGCGGGGGGGCCGCCCTCCCCTGTTGCGGGCGGCCGCGAGGGGGGAAGGCGAGCATCGTCGAACCCCCTGTCCCCGTTGGGGTGGCCTGGGCCCCTCTAGGTGGGGATGTAGACCGTTTCCTTCGGGTTTCGAGGGGTGCATCCCCAACTAGGGGGGGAGATGGTGGGGGTCTGGATGGGGATGGGGGTAAGAACATACTGAGAAGGGGCGAGACGGACTTCCCCTCGGTTTGGCGCAATCCATGCAAATGTTGCATGTTGTGGGTGTGGGGGGGGGGGGGAAGGCTGGGACCCGGGAGGCGCAAGCGCGCACTGCGTCAGCGTCGTCGCCGCCGCAACCGTCGCCGTCGCCGTCGCCGTCGCCGTCGTCGTCGTCGTACCCCTTCAGGGTCAGCGGCGCCGGCACAAGGCCTTCCCGATTCCACTTGGTTGTGGTTGTGCCTGGAGCGGCGAGAAAGACGTCCTCTCGATTTGGCGCAGTAGCCGCAAATGTTGTGTGTTGGGGGGAGGCTGGGACCCGGGGGGTGCGAGCGCGCACTGGAGCACCCCACCCTCAGGGATCCTCACGAGGGGGGCGGCGTGCGCGTGAGCAGCTTCGGGCAAGTGCACCACCTCCTCATCCTCCCCCTCTTCTGCAGTCGAGTTTGAGTGGAGAGGACACGCGAGAGGACATCGAGGGCAGCATTGCCGTAGGAGTGTAGAAGGCATGGGTCGTGAAACTCAGGACACAAGGGCACCAAAGGTACCTCGATTTGGCAGGGCCGACCTACTCATCGAAGCCGACGGCACCTCTCTTTCCTCTCCTCACTCCCTCCCTCCCTCCCTCGTCCCGTCTCCATCCCTCGCCCTTCCGAACTGCGGCTGAGGTGCACGGGCGGAAGGCAACTCCCGGCACAACGGGGGCATCACTGGGCTGGGCCCTGCCCTTGGACGGTCTGGTCCCCTTGGGCTCCTCCTGGCAAGTGCTGCTCGGAGGAGAGGCTCCCGCCCGACTGCCCGGGCCCGGGGGGCGCTCGCCTCTCTCGAGGGGGCAAAGGCGGGCGCTTCCCCCCGCCATCGCTCGGACGTCCACTGCCCCGTGCACGTGCCGGTGCCGTGCGTCGCTGTCTTCGCCAGGTGGCCCGGGATGCTCCTCAGCAGCCCTCGCCGAGAAAGAGTGCACACGTCCGAACGTTGCCCAGTCCCGGAGGGACGAGGCATGCCTGTGGGGACTGGTGGAGAGGAGACCTGGGACGGGGGGGCGTACTACTACAGCAGCATTGTTGATACACCCTGGGCTGATTTTCTCCTCCTCCTCCTCCTCCTCCTCCTCCTCCTCCTTCTCTTCCTTCTGCTCCTCCTCCCCCAAGCGCTTCTTCTCATGTCGCCTTCCCCGCGTCCAGGAAGAGCTGGCGAAGCAACACAAGTCAGAGTATGTGAGAGCCCTCGGCCTCCTCCTCCTCCCCTTCTCCTCCTCCTCCTCCTCCTCCTCCTCCTCCTCCTCCTCCTCCTCATCCTCGTCCTCGTCCTCGTCCTCGTCCCCGTCCTCGTCCTCGTCCTCGTCCTCGTCCTCGTCGTCCTCGTCGTCCTCGTCGTCCTCCTCCTCTTTCCTCCTCCTCCTCCACCTCCTCCTCCTCCTCCTCCTCCTCCTCATCACCACATCTAGCATCAGCATCAGCATCAGCATCAGCATATCAATCAACCACCTCACCAACCACCACCACCAACCACCACCACCACCATCATCATCATCATCATCATCATCATCATCATCATCACATCATCGTCCGTCGTCGTCGTCGTCGTCGTCTCGTCGTCGTCGTCGTCGTCGTCGTCGTCCGTCGCTCGTCGTCCGTCGTCCGCGTCGTCGTCCGTCGCGTCTCGTCGTCGTCGTCGTCGTCGTCAGTCGACGTCGTCGGTCGTCGTCGGCGTCGTCGTCGTCATCGTCATCGGCCATCGCATCGCCATCGCCATCGCCATCACCAGCACCATCACCATCACCATCACCAATCAACCATCCTCAATCCTCATCCTCATCCTCATCCTCATCCTCATCCTCATCCTCATCCTCATCCTTATCCTCATCCTCATCCTCATCCTCATCCTCATCCTCATCCTCATCATCAGCATCAGCATCAGCATCAGCATCATCATCATCAGCATCACCACCACCACCACCATCATCATCATCAGCATCAGCATCAGCATCATCATCATCTTCATCTTCTTCATCATCATCATCAGCATCAGCATCCGCATCAGCATCAGCATCAGCATCATCATCATCATCATCATCACCATCACCATCACCATCACCATCACCATCACCATCACCATCACCATCACCATCACCATCATCACCATCACCATCACCATCATCACCATCACCATCATCATCAGCATCATCAGCATCACCATCAGCATCATCATCAACAACACCACCATCATCATCATCATCAGCATCATCATCAGCAGCAACACCAGCATCAGCATCAACATCAGCATCATCAGCATCAGCATCATCATCATCATCCTTCTCCTCGGCCTCCTTCTCCTCCTCCTCCGCCTCATCACCCTCCTCCTTCTCCTCGGCCTCCGCCTCATCACCCTCCGGAGTATGTGTGAGAGCCCTCGGCCTCCTTCTCCTCCCCTTCTTCCTCCTCCTCCCCCTCATCACCCTCATCATCATCGGTATCATCATCATCATCATCATCACCACCACCACCACCATCATCATCACCATCACCATCAGCATCATCATCATCAGCAGCAGCATCATCAGCAGCAGCAGCTTCATCATCATCAGCATCACCGCATCATCACCAGCAGCAACAACATCATCATCAGCATCAGCAACACCATCATCATCATCACCCTTCTCCTCCTCCTCCGTCCTCACCAACCGTCGGCCTGTATGAGCCCCCGAATCTCGTGCAACATCTGGGTCCGCTTCTCCTTGTTGTCCACCTTGACCTCGGGCCCCGCGACGACGACGAAGAGGTGGAGAGAGGACGAGGAGGAATGGGGAGGAGAGAGAGAGAGAGAGAGAGGTGGAACAGGAGGAATGGGCGGCAGGGGTGGGGAGGAAGAGGAGGGGAAGGGAGAGGAGGAGGAGGAGGAGGAGGAAGACCTGTGTTAACAACAGCCGCCTCCGGACCTCTGGGGGGCCGGCCCGACGTCACCCACGGCGGGCCACGCCGACTCCCCGGAAGGCCGGTCGGCCCGAGAGCTCCCCGCCGGAGCCCGCACGGGCCTGCGCGAGCGGCCCCTCGCCGCCGTCGCGCCGATCGGCCTCCGGAACCCCGCCGAGAGGAGAGCCGGGGCCAGCACCGAGGCTGCCCACCGCGGCCCGCGGGAGCCTCGGTGGGAGGGAACGGAACGGAACGGAGGTGCCCGCGGACGGGGGAGTGCACGGCACTAAATATGCAAGTGGACATACTGGCACAAACAAGCTGGGATTTAACCTACACCTCAGGCGAGGACCAAAACTTATCCCTTGGATTGGGCCTCTCTGGCCAACTCCTTCACACGAATTCGTTCTAACAAAGCAGCCATTCGGTGGGAGGGAGGGTCGAGCTGCCTCGAGAGGGTGTCCACCACCAGGTGCATCGACGGCCCAGGTCTTCTGGTTTGTCGATCTTCCACCCACGCACCGCGCCCGTGCAAGCGACCATGAGAGCACGATTCCCACCAAAAGCACCACTGCGGATTGAAGATGGCCGATACCCGCAGGTGACAGCACGTCTAGCACGCTCAACGTCAACGGCATCGAGGACCCACTACCGATTCAACACTTGGAGACAATTCGAACACACCTGCAGCAGTACGAGGAGTACCTGGAAGACGTAAACAGACGTACTGCCCAGAACCAAATGACTCGCAACGGTCCGCTCGAGAGCGCACCACCGCCAAAAGCACTTCCGACTTCGGAACCAGAATTATCGACACTTCGACCAGGGTACGCAACATACTGCGTTTATAAAATCTTGAGACTACAACCAACAACTACGTACCTTCCCTCGTACCAGCACTGCGAGATAGGACATTACGTACCCTCGTACCATCGTGCCTGCATACCTTCGTACCTCGCACTAATACCAATACTACTACGTACCTTCGTAACAGTACCGTACAACTACTCTGAAACCCTCAAAGGTTTCGGGGTGACCAATCGTCTGGGGGGGGGCCCTGTAGTAGTTCGGGGGGGGGGACCCTGCAGTCCGGGAGGGGGGTATCGCGTCCAGGGGGGGAGCACTTGCGGGGGGGCCCTGGTAGTCCGGGGTGGGTGGGGGCCCTTGTGATCTGGGAGGGGGGGGGTCCTGTAGTTCTAGTTCGGGGGGGTGATGAATTGGTCTTCGCGTTTCACGTGCCTGAAGGCAGGGTGTGGGCCCTTCGAGTCCCGGGGGGGGGTCTCTGTAGTCCATGGGGGGGGGGGCTTGTAGTCCGGGGGTGGCAGGCCCTTGTAATCCCGGGGGGTGGTCCCTGTAGTCCGGGGGGGGCCCTTGTAGTCCGGGGGAGGGGCCCTTGTAGTCCGGGGGCCCCTGTTGTCGAGGGGGCCAGAACTATTGAGGTACTCAGAGTACGCACCTTTCACAACTGCGTACCCTAGGTATGGAGATCACGATATCCGCGTGCCCGTACCAGAGCACCACCTTCAACCGTGCTCGCAACAGCTCCTGCGGCCTATCTCGAGGCTGCTCTGCTGCACTCTCACACTCGCTGCCATTCACTGCCCCTATGACTGCGTTCCGCAGTTCGGTGGGCTGGGTGTGGCCCACCTTGGGTCTCTGTGGGCGGCCCCCCCCCCCGACTCAGGGACCCCGCACCACGCCAGGAGCATGATGCGGCGCACGTGCTTTACAACATGATCGCTTGCTATCGCTAATGAGGTCCAGTGGGACTGCCTTATACACTTCCTTTTTGCGGGGGGGGATGTGGGTCTTAGATTGGACTTACCGGATTGGATGACAGAAGAAATCATAGTATCTCGGGCCCCCCTGACCTAAACGGAGTTGGCCCCACTGGGTTCGCAAATGGCGCCAACTTCAATATCGCTTTCAAGCACCGGCCAGCCAGTACAGATGCGCCAACCTACATCATATTTTAGAATTGACAGCAACCACTCGACATTCATCGCACTTTCGCCTGACTGACCCTAAGGTAGAAGCCGTCAGGGGCCAATGTCGAACACTAAGCAAGCACGCTCTCCTTTTCTACGGCATTTAGTTTGCACGTATACTTAAACCCCTCTGTATGGCTTCCTGCTTGTATGTTATGTGGGCGGATATTCTAACCGTTATGTGTTACCAGGTTATTGTTACATTGATGTCTTCCTCTCCCCTTCAGTGTATGGCCACGTTACTCCGTGCCCAACAGGGCTGTTCTACAATTACAGTGGTGTTGCACTTCCTGTTCTGCACGTGCCGTCAACTTCATTTGTGTCGCGCTTCGCTGAGTCGGAACCCTTTGTTTGTTAGTCACCAGAAGAGCGCAACAGCCTTGATGCTTATATATGGCCAACGAATACAGAAGGATGATGACGAGGAGGAGGGCAAGGAGGAGGAGGAGGAGGAGGAGGATAAAGAGGAGGAGGAAGAGGGGGAGGAGGACGAGGTAGAGGAGGAACTGCTCGAGCTGACTCTGGGACTAGATCGCGCGTCGCTCCGCCGGCTCTGGCCCGCCTCGTCTCGTCGGCTACGCGCGAGAGTGACACTGGGTAATTAAGAGTGCCCGGCGGTGCGCAGCTTCTGGGGGGCGGCGGGGGGACCAAACTCGAGCGCGCACGACGCCACTATCGCGCCGCGCTCGGCGATCGGGGGGGGGGAAAGGGCTCGGGAGGGCGCGCGCGCGCGCCAGAGGCCACTCTCCGCTGGGACTTCTCAGAAGCCCTCGCGCCGTCTGAGCAGCCCCAGACCCCCGACGTCGTGATTATTTTTCACGACGTCGACCCCCAGAGGCCTGGACCCCTTCCCCGGGACCGGCTCTTCGCCCTGAGTCGTTTCTTGACGCTCCCGAGGCCCGGGGAGGGCCCCCGGAGGCCGAACACTGCGAAAAACCTCCCCGCCGTGATTTTTCCACGACGCGAGGAGGTCTGGGGCCTCCCGCGCCTCCGGGGGCGGCCCTCCGAGCCCTCCTCGACCGGCCGGAGGGCCCTCGAGGGCCCTCCGAGCCAGGCCGCGCCCCTGCTCGGCCCCGCCCATGGCGGCCCTTGACGCGTCGTGGACCCGCCGGCTCTCCCGCGGGCGCCCGGGGCGCTCCGGGCGATCCCGCGGAACGCCCTCGGCGGGGCGCGGCCGAGGCCGTTCCGCCCATGGAGGCCGCGGCTCGCCGAGGGCGTTCCGCGCTCCGCCGGGGGCGCGGCCGAGGGCGCTCCGCGTCCCGCCTGGAGAGCATCCCCCGAGGCCCCCTCGGCTGGAAGACCGCTGAGGGCCCACGAGAAGGTCCGAACAGGCCGCGGCTCCCGAGGGCGTTCCGCGTTCCGCCGAGGGCGCGGCCGAGAGCGTTCCGCGTTGCACCTGGAGAGCATCCCCCGAGGCCCCCTCGGCTGGAAGACCGCTGAGGGCCCACGAGAAGGTCCGAACGCCTCGACGCTCGAGCCTGGCGAGACCTCCCCCCGGGCGCGCCGCCGACACCCCGTCGAAGGGAGACTTTTTCGGTGTAGGCGAGCCGTTCACGTCGCGGTCCTCCGGCATCAGCGTCCTGGGCCTCTCCGAGCCTCTCGCCCCGCGGGAGCGGAGCGGCGCGCCGCCCGCTCGCAGGGCGCGGCGCGGCGCCGGGGCCGCCGCGGCGACGCGCTGGACAGACTCTCCTGGCCGTGGGAGGAGAGGTGGGAATGGCGGATGGAGGGGGGGGAGGGAGAGGGAGGAGGAAGAGGACGAGGAGGAGGAAAGAGGGGGAGGAGAAGGAGAGGGGGGCCAGAGAGAGAGAGAGGACGAAGAGGAAGAGAGGAAGGACGAGGAAGAGAGAGGAGGAAGAGGAGGAAGAGGAGGACGCGGAGGAGGAGGAGGAAGAAAATGAGGACGAGGAGAAGGAGAGGGGGGAAGGAGATAGAGAGGGAAAAAGAGGGAGGATGAGGAGGAGGAGGAGGAGGAGGAGGAGGAGAGAGAGGAGGAGGAGGAGGACGGACGACGAGGGGGAAGAGAGTGAGTAGGAAGAGGAGCGCGAGGAGGAAAACGATGAGGACGAGAAATTGCTCCAGCTGGGTCGGGGAATCCGACCACCATGGCGTAAGCTGGCTTTTCTGAAGTGTGCATGGTACGTAGCTTGCCCACGTCACCAAGCCATGGCCTTTCTGCGAACAAGCAGCCCTGACCGGACGATCTGCTCCCATCGAGTGCACATCTAGAAATCCGCCGATCCGACGCGTGAGCTACGAGGAGCCTCAGCAAGAGCTTCAGCTCTGAGCCCAAGCAAAAGCTCCAGCTCTGCTTGGGCGGGGGGTCGCCAGGGTGGCTCTGTCGGGGAAGGGGGGGGGGGGAGGGGGGGGGGGGAGGCCGTCCCCCATCTTGCGTTTTCATAATGAATTGCGCATCCCCACGATGTTTCGGGGGGTCCCAGGGACCCCCTTCTCAGATCTCGCCGCCACCGCCCCCAGGACCCTCCCATTGGAACCCTCGACCCCCCTCCCGGGGAAGGGGGGGAGGGGGGGGTGGCGGTCCCCCATCTGGCGTTTCCTTACTGATTTGCGCATCCCCAAGACGTTTCGGGAGGTCCCAAGGACCCCCCTCAGATCTAGTCGCTACCGCCCCCAGGACCCTCCCCTCGGAACCCTCCCAGGACTCCCCTCCCGGGGAAGGGGGCGAGGGGAGGGGGGGGGGCGGTCCCCATTGTGGCGTTCCTTACTGATTTGTATCCCCAAAAGTTTCGGAGGTCCCAAAGGACCCCCTCAGATCTCGCCGCCACCGCCCCCAGGACCCTCCCCTCGGAACCCTCGACCCCCCTCCCGGGGAAGGGGGGGTGGGCGGTCCCCCATCTGGCGCTTCCTTACGGATTTGCGCATCCCCAGGATGTTTCGGGGGGTCCCAGGGACCCCTTTCTCAGATCTCGCCGCCACCGCCCCCAGGACCGTCCCCTCGGAACCCTCACAGGACCCCCCTCCCGGGGAAGAGGGGGAGGGGGGGGGTGCGGTCCCCCATCTGGCGCTTCCTTATGGATTTGCGCAACCCCAGGATGTTTCGGGGGGTCCCAGGGACTCCCTTCTCAGATCTCGCCGCCACCGCCCCCAGGACCCTCCCTTCGGAACCCTCCCAGGACCCCCCTCCCGGGGAAGGGGGGGAGGGGGGAAGGGGGGGGGGGCGGTCCCCCATCCGGCGTTTCCTTACTGATTTGCGCATGCGCAAGATGTTTCGGGAGGTCCCAAGGACCCCACGCAGATCTAGCCGCTACCGGCCCCAGGACCCTCCCCTCGGAACCCTCCCCAGGACCCCCCCCCGGGACCGCTCCAGGCACCCCCCGCGAGAGCACGCCAGCTCCAAAAAGCGTCCCCAACGACTCCAGGAGCGCCCTCCCTCCCAAACAGGGCACGTCAGCTCCAAAAAGCGCCCCCAACGACCCCAAACGCACCCCCCCCCCCACCATCACTGCCACCCCGACCATAAGAGGACCGGAAGACTCGAGGAGGCAGGAGGCCACAGAGCCGCGAAGATCACCGAATCCGGAGCCCCCCGGATCGGCGGCACTGGCCGGAAGCCATTGCAATATGAGCGCGGCTCCTTGCCGCGAGTTCTCCCGTTTCTCGCGAGCGGCATGACAGGGAAAAAACGGGTGACGCTGGGAGTAGCAACCCGCGGGTATTTCCAATAACCACCCTCGACCACGGAGGCGACACGCAATTGAAGCCAGCCCACTAGCGAAGGTCAGCGGCGCTCGAGTGGCCCGCCCGTGCGGCAAACTCCCTCGTCCCCCTTCATGTTCCTCTTCCTCCTGCTCTTCCTCTTCCTTCTCCTCCTCCTTCCTTTACCCTCCAGACGGAATAAGTATGTGGAAACATGAAGTAGGAGAGCGGATCAAGTTGCTTGGTTTCTGGCACACCCAAAGAACAAAGCAAGGAAGCAACAATTGATCGACCCTTGAAGTAGGAGAGTGCCCGAAGTAGATTGGGATTTTGATCCCTCCCTCGCTCCCCTCCTCCTCCATCTTCTCCTCCACCTTCACCTCCTCCTCCTCCTCCTCCTCCTCCTCCTCCTCTTTCTCCCCTCCTCCTCCTCCTCCTCCTCCTCCTCCTCCTCCTCCTCCTCTCCTCCTCCTCCTCCCTCCTTTTCCCAGCCCCCATCCCTCCCCTCCCCCCCTCCCTCCAACTGTTGCTTCTGGGACCCATGACCGTTGGATGCTGCCCCCCCCCCCCCGCTTCTGGCCGTCTTGATGGCCACCCGCATGCCCGTGGGCTTGTGAATGCCAGCCTTGGCGGATACGAACGAAGCGGGAGAGGCATGCAGTAGCAGCAGAGGAGGAGGAGGAGGAGGAGAACCAGCGTAAACCCAAGACGCATCAACAATGTTGCAAACAACCCTCCCTCAAAAGTCCCTCTTCATACATTCCGCAATAAATCACTGGCACTGCTGAAAATGCCCCACTGGAAGACAACCGTCTGAGAATCCTCAATCGTGCCAAAACACGACTTCTAGGACGTCATCGCCGCGAATCGACTTTACAGTTGCGTCCTGACGGGCCTGCATCGTGCCAGAACACCATTCCTGGGACTTCAACACCTCCAATCACTGTGACCGTTGCGTCCTGGCAATTCTATTTCGTGACGGAGCACCATCTCGGAGAGGTCAACCATAAGAAGCCGTCTAACTGGTGCGAACTCTCGAAGCGAATGTGCGCAACGCGAAAACGAGAACCGCAGTTTGAACCAGGGCCGCCCTTCGTCCGTGAAGCTCTTGCAGACTTTAGTGTGCTCGGCGTGACAGCGAGATAAACCATTCGAAACACATCCACCTTCCATCCGTGAAGCAATTGCAAGCTTTTGGGACGAATGTGGGGGCTATGGTGCGAGAGCTACCTGTTGAGAACCGTCCGTGAAACGCTGCAGACTTTGAAACGAATGTGCGCGGTGCTAGAAGCGAGAACCACACGTTGAAAACCACCCGCCCTCCGAATAGTTTGCAAACTCTAAGCTTCAAAACCATAAATGGTGCAGACATCTCAAACGAAACGCCTGGCACACCCTACCGACACGTCCCGAGGTGCGACAACGACGGGCGATGTATAGTGAGGAAAAACGTGGCCGAAGATGACATGGAGGAAACGGAAAGGACAGGGCACAAAGAGACGCTGTGGGAGGGGGCGAAGGAGAAGGGGAGGGGTAGCGGGAGAGGACGGGCAGAAGAGAAGGCTTGGGAAGGACGGCAAGGAGGTAGGGTCGGGACGAGAAGGGCAGGGAACGCATGGCGGAGAGGAGACACGCTGAATCACACACACACACGCACACACACACACACACACACACGCATCGACAAACACTCAAATGTTCAAACGCTCGCAGCACACGTGCACGTACGCGGTCAGGTTCCTCTGGCCTGCGTTTGAACGCGGTGGCTCGTGCACGCACTACCACGCAGGGTGTACATTTAAACGCGCATTTGCTCGCTCACGCTTGTGTGGAGGAACGTGCGCGAAAAACTGTGACGCGTATCCATATCCGACACCGTGCCTCCAGCTCGCACTGGAGTGTCCCAAGGCTCATACAGCGGTGAAGCATACGAACACATCAACACAACTCCAAATGGCCTTCGATGGTCCCCGAAGAAGGCCCTTGAGTCCGTCGCGGGCGGCTGGTCTGGAGGTTAGCCTGGACGTCGCGACGAATGGCCACGTACACTCTATCTGGCGCCTGAGCCATGAACTTCCTTCCTTACCAGTGACAATCAAACACGTTGGTACGATTTGGGAATGCGGCCCGAAGTCTGAAAAAGCACAACGGCACCAGACGGTCGGTCCGGCCAGGAGGCCAGGGGCCATCGACCCAGCCAGCCTGGGGAAACGGGGCTCGGCGGCAGCTCGCGGGTGATGGGCGCAGCGTCGGGCGCCCGAAAACGAGTGAACGGCGGCGCCCGCGCCCCGCGCGCGCGCGCCTGAACCACGCCCTGGCAGCCCGTGCCCAGCGCGCTGTCCGCGTCCTGGCGACCCGGCGGCGCTGGCGGCAGGGGCTCGGGAAGGCTCTGCCTCCGCTCGCGCATGGGCCCGCTGGCCTGGTAGGCGTGCATCGGCCTGGCTCCCGCCTGGTCCTCCTCGTCCTCCTCGTCCTCCTCGTCCTAGTCCTCGTCCTCCTCGTCCACGGGCCCTCCTGCTCCTCCTCCTCCTCCCTCCTCATCCTCCTCCTCCTCCCTCCTCCCTCCTCCCTCCTCCCTCCTCCCTCCCCTCCCTCCCTCCTCCCTCCTCCCTCCACAATTACTCAATATGAATACTACTCTCCCTCTTCCCCCGAAGGCGGCCTGAAAATAGCCCACCCCACCCCGCGTCTTGTTTTTTTACACACAAGATTCCCGGGAGTTGGGTTTTCGCTTGCATTGTTTTCAAAATGCTGCTCTCGCTGAGGCGCCGGCTTCATTTTCGGGCTCCGCTCGTTCCGAATCGTGCTCCCGCTGCAGCGCCGGCCTCATTTCCGTGCTTCCGCTCGTTCCGAATCGTGCTCCCGATGCAGCGCTGGTCTCATTTCCGCGCTTCCGCCCGTTTCGACTCGTGCTCCCGCTGCAACGCTGGCGTCATTTCCCGTACCATGCCACAGCACACACGCAGACACACACACACACACACACACACACACACACACACACACACACACACACACACACACACACACACACACACACACACACACACACACACACACACACAC
>CAUYUJ010015367.1:311985-321954 GCA_963575745.1 Prorocentrum cordatum | reverse complement strand
AGCACCAGCACCAGCACCAGCACCACGCACACACGCACGCACGCACGCACGCACGCACGCACGCACGCACGCGCACCACCACCCACTACGCACGCGCGCGCGGAGCCACAGGTCCGCTACGACACGCGTCCGCAGATAGAGAAAATCAGCGCCATGGTAAGGGATGGGAGGGAGGGGTAGTACGTCAGATATGACGTAGCGCACATGGCTTGTCCCTCCCCCCTCCCCCCCCCCCCACCCCCTCCCCCCTCCCCCCTCCTCCTCCTCTTCCTCCTCCTCCTCCTCCTCCTTCTCCTCCTCCTCCTCCTCGTCCTCCTCCTCCTCGTCCTCCTCGTCGTCCTCCTCGTCGTCCTCCTCCTCCTCCTCCTCCTCATCATCATCCTCCTCTCGCGACCCCCCTCTGTAGGACGGAGCGGGGAGGAGGAGGCGGCGCGAAGAGAAGGACTATAACGCCTCGAGCCTTCGCCCCCGAGGCTGACCGAGGACGACTGGCGGCGATGGCGGCGACGGCGACGACTGGCGGCGATGGCGGAGACGGCGACGACTACCCGCGGTTCAACGCTCGAGCGAGGCGCGTCCTGCCTCCTCCCTCCTCCCTCCTCCCTCCCTCCTCCCTCCTCCCTCCTCTCCTCCCTCCCTCCTCCCTCCTCCCTCCCCCCTCCCCCCTCTCCCCTCCTCCTCCTCTTCCTCCGAGCGAGGCGCGTCCTGCTCGATGTCCTGCGGCGACAGCCGATACTCCTCGGCGCGGCAGGGGCCGCAGGCTGGCCCTGCTCCCGCGTCCGCCTCGCCCCCCCCTTCCTCCGCCCTGCTCCCCGTGCCCGTCCTCTCCCCGCTCGACCTCGTCCTCCCTCCTGCATCCTCCCTCTTGCTCTTCCCGCCCTCCTCCTCCTCCTCCTCCTCCTCCTCCTCCTCCTCCTCCTCCATCCTCCTCTTGCTCTTCCGCCCGCCTCCTCCTCCTCCTCCTCCTCCTCCTCCTTTCTCCTCCTCCTCTCCTCCTCCCTCCTCCCTGCTCCTCCCCCTCTCCTCCCCTCCTCTCCTCCTCCTCCTCCTCCTCCTCCTCCTCCTCCTCCTCCTCCTCCTCCTCCTCCTCCTCCTCCTCCTCCTCCCCCTCCTCCTCCTCCAGAGGCCGCGAGGCGCGAGCGATCGAACGATCGGAGCTCTGAGGCCCCTGAGAGAGCAGGTGGGGCCGCACCGATGCCCTGCACCGGACGAGCCGAACACTGCCTGCTTTCTCCCTCGCTTCGGGCCTCCTCCCCCTCCTTTCCTCCTCCTCCTCCTCCTCCTCCTCCTCCTCCTTCCTCCTCCTCCTCCTCCTCCTCCTTCCTCCTCCTCTGCTTCTGGGGCCCCCAGGGGGGGGCCGACGGCCAGGCCCCCGTGCGGCGACCTCCGAGCTGCGTGGTGGCCAGGCACTCTTCGAGCGCACGCTGCTCCCATCGGAGCTGCGAAGCAGAGGGCTGGAACGCGATGGATCGTTGGCCCCCCTCCTCCGCTCCCTCCCTCCCTACCCTCCGTCCCTCCTCTGTCCGTCGCTTTCCTCCTCCCCCTCCTGCTTGTCTTCCGCCCGTTCTACGATTTGGAGACCTGCTGGGCACGAATCCCGGTGTTTCGCGGCACAGCGGTGGATGAGCTACCAAATTCGCCGTATTTTTCGGATGGTCGCCCCATCCACAAATTTGTTTTTCGGTAACCCTTGACGCCTACATTCTCCTCCTCCTTCTCCTCCTCCTCCTCCTCTCAGCCTTCGATGTGCGGATGTGGTCCCAGAGACAGGTGGCCTCGACCGCCATGTCGTCTTCATCCTCTTCCCTCCTGGCCCACTATCCTCCTCCTCCTCCTCCTCCTCCTCCTCCTCCTCCTCCTCCTCCTCCTCCTCCTCCTCCTCCTCCTCATCCTCCCCAATCCACATCGCCCGTCCTCGTTCCCCTCGTCCTCCTGGCCCGTCCCCCCCTCCCCTTCCCCTCTGTATCCCCCTCCCCCTCCTCCCCCTTCCCCTTTATCATCCTCATCCTCATTATCACCTTCACCACCACCGCCATCACCATCACCGTCACCTCATCACCATCACCATCACCATCACCACCACCACCGCAACCTCCACCATCACCATCACCAGCACCCATCACCATCACCATCATCATCATCATCATCATCATCATCATCATCATCATCATCATCATCATCATCATCATCATCATCACCACCACCACCACCACCATCATCATCATCATCAGCATCACCATCACCCTCATCATCATCATCATCATCATCATCAGCATAATCAGCAGCATCACCATCGTTCAGCAACATCACCATCGTTATTGTCATCATAATCATCATCATCAACAACAGCATCATCATCCGCAGAATAGTCACGATCATCAGTATCACCATCATCACCACCACAACCATCATCATCAGCATCATCATAACCACCATCATCACCACCATCACCATCACCATCACCACCACCACCATAATCATAAGCATCCGCATCATCATTATTATCATACTCATCATCATTATAACCACCATCGTCACCACCCCATCATCACCACCATCACCACCATCAGTATCAGCATCACAATCATCACCATCACCACCACCACCATCACAATCACCATCATCAGCAACATCATCATCATCATCATCATCATCATCATCATCATCATCGTCATCGTCATCATCATCATCATCAGCATCATCATCATCAGCATCATCATCATCATCATCATCACCATCACCATCACCATCACCATCACCATCACAATCACCATCACCATCACCATCATCATCATCATCATAATCATCATCATCATCATCATCATCATCATCATCATCATCATCATCATCATCATTGTCATCAGCATCGTTATCATCATCGTGGTCGTCATCATCAGTATCATAATCATCACCGCCATCATTACCATCATAACGTACCATGACCATCACCATAATCAGTATCAGTATCACCACAAACAGCATCGTCGCAAAACAACTCATCCTCCTCCTCCTCGTCATCATCATCATCAGCAAATCAACATCATCATCATCACCATCATCATCAGCTTCATCATCATCATCATCACCACCACCATCATCCTCATCCTGATCCTGATCCTGATCCTGATCCTGATCCTGATCCTGATCCTGATCCTGATCCTGATCCTGATCCTGATCCTGATCCTCATCCTCATCCTCATCCTCAGCATCAGCATCAGCATCAGCATCAGCATCATCATCATCATCATCATCATCATCATCATCATCAACAACATCTTCCTCCTAGCCCTTCGTCCTCCTTTTTGTTTTCCTCACAGCCCGTCCTCCGCCTTTCCGTCCTTCTAGCCACTCCTCCTAATCACCCCTCCTCCTAACCCGCATTCCTGCCCCTCCAAATGCTCCCCTTCTTCATCCTCCTCTTCCTCCTCCTCCTCCTGGTACCCCTCCTCCTCCTGTTTCCTCCTTGGCCCCGCCGTGGCCATGCCCACGGATCTCCTGGCCGTCGCACTCAACGCCCCTGTCAGGCGAAACCTCTGGGGCGGACGGGTCGGGTGGGGGGGGGCACTGGGGGGCCTCTGGAAAGAAGCGAAGCGCGGGAGGTGCGAAGGGGAGGATGACGCAGGAATGAAGGGGTAGGGAGGGGGGGGGGATGAAGGAGGGGCGATGGCGCCCGATCACACATACGCGGGACCGATCACAACTAGCCGGCACTGGTCGCGACCAATTGCCACAGGCGAACTGCATTTGGCGAGCGCGTTGGAGTCTGCAAGAACCGGTTGCGGCCTGGTCGGTCAATAACGATAACGACATGAGATGTACAAGTCGAATGAGCTGTGGTTAGTTCTTCAACATTCGCACAAATAAACTTGCAAACTTTGCGATGAAGCGACTGAAATACAGGAGTCGCTGCCGAGTATAGCTAGTCATTGCACCTGTACCACATGATTCCTTTGTTGTGTTCGTGCCCCCTGGATACCGCGATTCAAGTTGCGGCTACCCATGCGCAATCATGCAAGCTGTCACTGTTGCTTGCAGGCGTTGCCAATGTAGCATAGGTATCACCAGTGTGACGCGTTGTTCGATGTCTAACGAATGTTGCTCAGTCAGCGGAGCAGTGGCTCAACAATGACAGGAGTGGCTCCTCCTCGTAGCTTGCTGTCTGAGCTGATGCTTCTTCGCACGAACCGCTGGAACTGCGAAGGGTTACAATCGGACCTAGGCCAGAAAAAAAAGGTCCTTCGAGAACACGAGGCCCTCCGCCGGCCAAAACACACGGAACATCCACGGGCACCCTCCCCAGGATGCACGAGAGGCCTCCAACAAACACGAAGAACCTCCCGTGTGACCCTCCCCGAGCCGACCTCGATGCTACACCTCGGTCCGCCTGCCTTGGCATCGCCTCTGCTTCCGCGCGGCTCCCGCCGCCGAGTCGACGCCCAACGGGCGCTCGCGGCCCCCTCCTTCGGCAGCGCACCCTCCCCCTCCCGCCGCCTCGCCGAGACACACTCCGCCACGGGGCCGCCAGGAGACGCCGGCTGCCGAAGACGGCGGGCGGGGGCCTCCGCCCCGCGTCGCCGAGCTGCGCCACCCAGATCCCGAGCGCCTCCTCCTCCTCCTCCTCCTCCTCCTCCTCCTCCTCCTGAGAAACTCGAGACGGAAGTTCTTCGTGCGTTTCGGCCTCGGGGGGGCCTCGCCGGGCCCCGGGGCCGTCAAGAGGAGAGGGACTCGGGATGGAGAGCTGGCCCCGGGGAGGAGGTCCAGACCTTCGGGGGCCACGTCCTGAGAACCCCCGCGGCGTCCGATGTCTGGGCAGGGCGGTCGGTGCAAGGTCTGCGCGCTGATCTGCGGAAGCGCTCTGTCTCGAGCCATGAACCACGACGCTGCACCTGTGCGCCGCGCGCCCTGCGCAGCGCGCGGCGCCCCCCCAGTTCTGTTCCCGCGAAGCCTTGCACGGGGAGGAGAAAAACGGCGCGAACGACTGCGGGCAGGGGGGGCTCAAACACCGGGGTGGGTCGCTGGATCTGGCCGACGGACGCGCATGCAGCACATTGTGCTGTTCTACCGCCCGAGTACGCGGCACCCAGAAGCGGTCTGTGGCCGCCAGGGCGGGGCGCACCGCGTGCTCAAACGCCATCTGGGGCTGCGATGGCTTCGCCTGGCAACGGGTGGACCGCTGCCTGCCGATTCCCCTCATCCAGGAGCTTCCCCTCCATGCGTTTCCTGCATTCGCGGGAGTGCGCCGCCTCACCGCCCCAGCACCTCGGACAGTTCAAGGCGGGCCCGTAGGTCTGCGCCATCCTCTTCGTCGCGTAGGTGGCTCGTCCGAGCCTCGGCTCGGGTAGGGGAGCTGGCGGAGCGTCCAGAGGTCCTGGAGGTGGTCGTGCTGGCTCTTCCGCCACTGGAGCTGCTGCTGCTGCCGCTGCCGCTGGATGCGCCTCCTCGGCCTGGCGCTGCTGCGTCTGCGCCTGGCGCGACCTCGCCGCGTCGTCACCGTGGCGGGGCTCGGCGCAGCCCCCGGGATGCCCTGCAGCGGTGTCTGCGCGCTCAGGCTTGGAGTGGAGGTCCCAAGGCAGGCCCGCGAAGCTGTTCAGCGCGCCCACGTTGAACCTCCGCTCCCCCGGCTGCCCCCTGATCGCCCGATGGCGGCTGGTCTGCCGCGACCCGCCGACCAGGTGCTCGTCGTTCTTCTCGGTCTTGCCCAGCCAGACACCTAAGCGCCACTGGCCCTCTGCCTGCTGCGCGCGGTCGCCTGGCACGCGGGCCCCGACAACTTTTCCGCGCGTGGCCACCCCCCGCGGCACGGCTTGCCCCGATTGACGCGGCGGGCCGTCTTGCCAGCGGCCTGCCTGACAGCCAGCCGCGCGAAGAGCCAGCCACCCAGCGCGCCCGATCGCCCACGGCATCACCCTGTGGAACACGGGGATGCGCGCGCCCATGCCTGACTCGAGCTGGAGCTTGATCACGCGCGCACGCTTGGCCACCTGGTCGTTCATGGCCCCAATGAAACCCATCGACGAGTGGTTCCTGGCAGGCGCTGCCGTGAGCTGGCACTTGAAGCCCCTTCCGATCCTCGGAGATCTGCGCGGCCAGCGCCTGGGCTGCTGGCTCCTGGTCGGTGCGCAGGATGCACTTCGCGATGCCCCAGGCGTCGATGGCCGCGCACTCTGCAATGGGCATGAAGGGACGCATGCCTTAGGCCCCAAGACCGCGCGCACCGCGGTAGACCGGCGGTGCGCCACCAGCAGCGCGTTGAGCAGCACCTCCACGCCGTCGCCAGCGACTGGGCCCACCAGCTGCGGCATCAGGACGGCCCGGTCGATCCTGCTGATCCGCTGCAGCCAACCAAGCCATGCTGTCGGCTGAGGCCGCCCACTCCGCAGCTGTGACCACGGCGCCGAGCTGCAGGTGGTCCATCTGCACCTCGTCGACGCTGCCAGGCCCACCGCCCTGTCGGCGCGGGCCGTCCGCCGCCTTGGCTGGCACGCACTTGTCTCGCCAGTCTCGCGGTGGCAGGTGAGTGAGCTCGTGCTTGTCGATCCTCCTGGCTGGGGGGCGGCGGCGCCCGCTTCGCCCTGGCTGGCGCCTCGTCGGGCGCCGCCTCTGCCAGCGGCACCTCCTCGCGTTGAGGCTGCTCGGCCGCCGCGGGGGCCGCTGCCGCGGGCGCCTCGGCCCCGACTGGGTTGAGCCGCAGCGTCTCGGACGTCGTCGCGGCGGCTCCCGCGACGCCGCCCTCGCATCCAGAACAGGTTGTCCTGTCGTACCAGAGGCACGTTGTCGACCCCCTCTGGTAGGCCGAGAGCTGCGGGCACGATGTGCAGGCCCGTCGGTGAGAACAAGAGTGGCCGCTGTCGCACATCTCAGCTACCCCCGCGATGGGGTGCGAGACGTCGGCGACCTGGTACTCGATGCCCACTCCGCGCGCGTCTGAGCAGGTCGCGCTGCGCGCTCTTCTCGCCGCGGTGCTTCGCGCGCCTGTTGTCCGCGGCGCGGATGTCGCAGAGCTGGGTAGGCCCATGCATCGACTCGCTCGGGGCGTGGCTGCGCGGGCACGTCGCTCTGGAGGCCCCCGAGTCCACCATGATGTACTCCTCGCAGCTCTCGCCGTCGCCTCCTGGGCCGCCAACCCGTGGAGCTCGCAGCATCGAGATCCGACGCGCGGGGCCCGCTGCCTGGGTCGCCAGGCGCAGCGCCCACTGGATGGCGGATGCGGTGTTTCCCGCGGCCCCGCCACCGCTTGAGCTGGCGCTGCCGCCACTCGGAGCGGCCACTGAGCTCGCCGTTGACAGCTGCACGGCGGTGGCCCGCGCCTGGGTGACGCTGCTCGGCGCCGCGGACGGCGCGCTCGACGCTGCTGAGCCCGTCGCAGGGATGATCGGCTGAACCAAGTTCATCGCGTCCTTCAGCACGATCGTCTAGCTGGCTGCACTGTTCACTCTCGTGGTCTTGTCAGGGCAGTCTCTCATCATATGGCCCTTCTGATGGCACTTCCTGCACGCGCGTGTCTCGACGCCCTGCCCGTCATTGCCATCTCTGCCCTTGCCGTCCTTCTGCGTCTGGTGCTGAGATCGGGAGTCCCTGTGTCCGTCGTAGAGATTCCCGTATCCCTTCTTGCCGCCGTATTTCCCTTTGCTCTTCCCCTTCCCCTTGCCCTTGCCCTTCTTGATGGCGTTTACGATCATCGTCACCCCGGTTGGCGCCACCCCTCCTGCTGCCAACGTCGCCTTCAAGGACCCGATGTCCATCGGTGCTGGCCCGCTGTCGCCCCCCGCGGTGGCCCCCGCTGCGGCGCCTCTTGCTGCGCCCCTAAACGTATTCCTGTTCGTCAGGTACGTCTTCGCGTACTTCGCGACCCCGTCGTAGTCCCCGAGGCGGTCGGCGTGGGCCATCAGCCACTGCGGAAGGCCCCTGTCCTGGATCCCCGCTATGAGGATCGCCGCCATGATGTCGCCGGGCACCGCGCTGCCGCGCCGCTCGCGCGTCTGGGCCGCCACGTCGAACTCGTTCGCGTCGGTCTCGATCGTCGCTGCTCCGGACGCCCACCCCATCAGCTTCCTCATCCGACCCAGAGCTGACGCTGGCTGGTCGGGCTCGAACTCTGTCATGAGCTTGCGCCGCACCAATAGTCCTTCGCCCTTCGGGCCGGCCGCTGAATGGCGAACGCCTCGCCTTCCAGGGGCAGCACGAGCATGCGGCGCAGCTGCCGGGGCGCGCCGACGAGCGCTGGATTCGTCAGGTCCAACGTTTCGTCGGTGACGTCCTCTTCGGCCTTTTGCCCGACCGCGATCATCTCTTGGCGCAGCTCGTCGTCTAGCGTCGCGATGTGCGCCGGCAGCTTGAATGGCCACGCGGGCCACGCTGCCTCGCCGCCTCTGAACTGATGTCCCACTTCCGACGATCCTCGCTCCTCCCCGGCACCAGGCTCGCCGCCGCGGCGCCCCCCGCCGCGGTCAGCGGCTGGAGGGCTTGCTGCAGCTGCTGAAGCTGAGCGTTCTGCTGTCTGGCTGTCGTCTCTGCTCGCGCCCCCAACTCCTGGGCTCGCTTCTCGGCAGCTTCCGCTCGAGCCGTCGCCGTCCGCAGCGCGCCCATCACCCGCTGGGCAGTCGGCTGCGGCTGCTGCAAGGCTCCTGATGCAGCTGCGCCCGCGGCTGCGGGGTCGCCCGCTGCCTGCTGCGGCGCTGCTGCCTGCAGCTCCCCCCCCCCTTTTTGGACCTCCGCGCTGCGAGGGCCGCGTGGGCTTCGCTCTTGTGGGGCACGAAGGAGCGACCGTCCTCGCCCACGACGTCGAGCGGCCAAGCGCGGCCAAGCTCCTCGTCGAAGACGACGCCCCCGAACGCGCGAGGCGCGAACGTTGGCAGGTCGACCCCGCTGGGCGCTGGGCCGCCCTCCACAGCCCGCGGCGCTCCCCGCTGGGCTGCCGGGCTGGGCGGCTGCCCTCCGCAGCCCGCGGCGCCCCCCGCTGGGCTGCTGGGCTCGCACCTCCGACGCAGAACCCGTGGGCCCTCAGGCCGCGGGCTCCGCTACCATGCGCGGCGCCCCCCATCGGATCCGCGATCCTTTTTGATCCCAGAGGGCTGCGGCCATGCGCCCCTGCAACACCCTAAACTATCTTCATAGCTCTGGCACGTCGGCCTTCCGGCGGCCAGAGACGGCCCAAGCGCCCCCAACGATTGCCCAAGAGGCCCAAGACGGCCCCAAGAGGCCCCCAAGACGGCCCAAGGCCTCCAAGACGCTCAAGATGTCGGAGACGGCCCACGAACCCTCCAATACGTCCTCCAAGAAAACCCGAAAAAGGGTCAATGGCCTCCTGACGGCCAAGATGACCTGCAAGATGCCCGCGTGTCCCCCGAAGGCTTTCCAAACCGTGTCTGGAAACACATGGTCCGATGGCTTGGAAGGTCTCGCCCCGGCCACGTAGGCGCTTCCAAAAAGGCAGGGAGCGGCGGTGATTCGCCGTGGGCGCCTGCGATCTCTCTCTTTCTCTCTCTCTCTCTCTCTTTTTCGTTTTCTCTCTCTCTCTCTCTCTCTCTCTCTTTTTGTTTTCTCTCTCTCTCTCTCTCTCTCTAACTCTTTTTTTTTGTTGTTCTCTCACTCTCTCTCTTTTGTTTTGTTTCTCTCTCTCTCTCTTTCTCTCTTTTTTCCTCTCTCTCTCTATATATATACAAGTGGCACGTGTGCGTCCAGGCTCATACAAAAAACTGAAGAGGCGTTTGAAGCAGGAGTGAAATGCAACAGCGAAGTCGCACACGAGCGCAAGTGGGGTTGCCACACCTTGCGACGCGCGCACCAGGGCCCCCCAGGAACCCTCAGGAGACCCGACTTGGATACTAGAAGAGGCTCCAGGAGGCCCCAGGATTGTGAGTGGTGTGCGTGTGTGCGTTTGTTTGTTTGTTTGTTTGTTCGTTCGTTTGTTTGTTTGTTTGTTTGTTCGTTTGTTTGTTTGTTTGTTTGTTTTTTGTCGCCGCCTGTGCG
>CAUYUJ010015367.1:279485-301985 GCA_963575745.1 Prorocentrum cordatum | reverse complement strand
CCTCAGCCCTCAGCCTCAGCCTCCTGCCAGCCTCAGCCTCAGCCTGCCTCAGCCTCAGCCTTCAGCAGCCTCAGCCTGCCTCAGCCTCAGCCTCAGCCTCAGCCTCAGCCTCAGCCTCAGCCTCAGCCTCAGCCTCAGCCTCAGTGCCTTCAGCCTCAGCCTCAGCCTCAGCCTGCCTCAGCCTCCTCAGCCTGCCTCAGCCTCAGCCTCAGCCTGCCTCAGCCTCAGCCTCAGCGTCAGCCTCAGCCTCAGCCTGCCTCAGCCTCAGCCTGCCTCAGCCTCAGCCTCAGCCTGCCTCAGCCTCAGCCTCAGCCCCTCAGCCTCAGCCTCAGCCTCAGCCTCACCCTGCCTCTGCCTCAGCCTAGGCCTCAGCCTCAGCCTGCCTCAGCCTCAGCATGCATCAGCCTCAGCCTCAGCCTCAGCCTGCCTCAGCATCAGCCTGCCTTCAGCGTCTGCCTCAGCCTGCATCAGCCTCAGCCTCAGCCTCAGCCTGAGCCTGAGCCTCAGCCTGTCTCAGCCTCAGCCTCAGCCTCAGCCTGCCTCAGCCAGCCTGCCTTAGCCTCAGCCTCAGCCTGCCTCAGCCTCAGCCTCAGCCTCAGCCTCAGCCTCAGCCTGCCTCCTCAGCCTCAGCCTCAGCCTCAGCCTGCTCAGCCTCAGCCTCAGCCTGCCTCAGCCTCCTGCCTCGGCCTCAGCCTCAGCCTG
Organism: Prorocentrum cordatum; assembly: GCA_963575745.1. Classification (NCBI taxonomy): domain Eukaryota; class Dinophyceae; order Prorocentrales; family Prorocentraceae; genus Prorocentrum; species Prorocentrum cordatum. The sequence goes on along the minus strand of CAUYUJ010015367.1, from coordinate 301,283 downwards.
CTTCAGCCTCAGCCTCAGTCTGCCTTCAGCCTCGGCCTCAGCCTCTGCCTCAGCCTGCATCAGCCTGAGCCTCAGCCTAAGCCTGCCAGCATCAGCCTGCCTCAGCCTCAGCCTGCCTCAGCCTCAGCCTCAGCCTGCTTCAGCCTCAGCCTCAGTCTGCCTTCAGCCTCGGCCTCAGCCTCAGCCTGCCTCAGCCTCAGCCTGCATCAGCCTCAGCCTCAGCCTCAGCCTGCCTCAGCATCAGCCTGCCTCAGCCTCAGCCTCAGCCTGCATCAGCCTCAGCCTCAGCGTGCCTCAGCCTCAGCCTCAGTCTGCCTTCAGCCTCGGCCTCAGCCTCAGCCTCAGCCTCAGCCTGCATCAGCCTCAGCCTCAGCCTGCATGAGCATTCAAAATGTGGCCCGGGAATGGAGTTTTGGGAACTCGAAGAACACGAAGTGGCCTACAGTTGGCTCCTGGCATTCAAAATCATGCCCAGGAATGGAGCTCTGGGAACTCGAAGACCAAGTGGCCTACAGTTGGCTCGGGGCATTCAAACTCATGCCCAGGAATGGAGTTCTGGGAACTTGAAGACCACGAAGTGGCCTACAGTTGGCTGCGGGCATTCAAAATCATGCCCAGGAATGGAGCTCTGGGAACTCGAAGACCACGAAGTGGCCTACAGTTGGCTCCGGGCATTCAAAATCATGCCCAGGAATGGAGTTCCGGGAACTCGAAGACCACGAAGTGCGTTACTGTTGGCTAAAAAAAGTCCCCGGATTCCCGCGGCACCAGTCCGGCATCTGCCCAGACCCCCCTGGGGAGTCATGATGCTCTCTTTTGACCCCACTAGAAACCTATCAGTCTTCGCTGTTAGGTAAAATTGCCTGCACCTAGGGATCCTTCCATGTATTCTGAGGAAGCGGGCCTGCGGGCCGGTCTGGCGGCTCCGCGCTCGCAGTCGCCGCCCTGTCGCCGCCTCGTCGCCGCTCGTTGATCACAAATCATCAGTTTTCAAGAAACCTTTGAACAAAAACATGACGAAATGCACGCGCGCGCGTCGTTGCGCGCGCGCAGCATGAAGAATCGCCGCGCCCAACCTCATCATCTACAGTGCTGGGACCCGCGCGCGGGGGGGGGCGCCAGGAGGAGTGCCCTCCCCCATCTCCTCCTCGCTCTCTCCCTCCTCCCCCTCCTCTGCCCCCTGGCGAGCAGTGGCGACCCCCGACGATGGGTCGCTGCAACAGTGCAGGACTCAAACCTCAAGGGCAACTTCGTCGGCTACAATGCTGGGATCAGATCGTGCGAGAAAGGAAGCGGTGGCAGCCGCTTTTGGCAGCGCGAGAAACGACGAGCAGTTGCAACAACCTCCTCTGTCATCGCGGGAGAGCGAGTGCAGGAGCCAAACACCATCAGCTACGCCGATGGAGTCAGCTCGTGCGCAACAATAGGCAGTGGCAGCAAACGCTGTCATGGCGAGAAGGGCAAGTAGAGGCAGCAGGCGTTGCCAATGCGAGAAGTGACGCAGGGGCCGACCTCGTCAGCTATCGTCAGCTACAGCGCTGGGGGCAGACCGTGCGAGAAAGGCGAGACAGCACGGGCCAACGTCATCAGCAAATTACAGGGATGGGGCCACCTCGTGCGTGAGAATGCCGAGCAGTAGCAGCAAACGCTGCCGCTACTTACTCAGCGATAGGGAAGGCGAAGGCAGAGCCCGATGTCATCAGCTACAGCTTTGGGATCAAGGCGCGCGAGAAACCGCTATTGTTCCTGCATGTTTTCAGGCCATACAACTCCTTCACGGCCGGGAAACGTTCGGCAGAGCAGCGCGTGCGAGAATGGCGCAGTGAGGAAGGCGGCTCTGGTACCACTCTGCGAGCTGGATGTGACACTGGAGCCCGAGGTCGTCCGCAACGCGGGAACAAGGAAATCAACATCAGCCATAATGCTGCTGGGGTCAGCTCATGAGAGAGGACAGGAAGTGGCAGCTCGTGCTGGCAGTGCGACAAGGCAGGCAGTGGCAGCAGGGGTTGGCAGCGGGCTCTGTCGCACCTGATCGGCATGAGAAAGGTCAATTTAGAGCCAGAGGTCAGCAGCTACTCTGGAGAAGGCGAAGCTAGAGCCCGATGTCAGCTATAGCGCTAGAGTAAGGACGCGCGAGAAGGGCGCAAGGCGAAGTTAGAGCCCACCATCTCATAGCACAGTGCTGGGAGCGGCGTGGGCGAGAAGGGGGAAAAGTGGCAGCAACCTCTATCGCTACCCAGCGAGATGGCCAAGCCGCAGCCAGACGTCATCAGCTGCAGCGCTGGGAGGGCAGCAACCTCTCCTCTGTCGAGCTCAGCGAGAGGCGGAAGGCGCAGCCAGAGCCCGATATCTGTGAAGGGGCCCTGGGACACACAAATAAATACACACAAATAACCATATTCCCCATACTTTCCCATATTTTCTGGGTTTCTGTCTTCCCCCCCACTGCCCATATTTTCCCATATTTTCTGGGGAATCGACGATTACTTGTGTCTGTGTGTTTTTTTCCTCCTGAATCTGCCACAGCGCTGAAATCAAGGAGTGCAAGAAGGGCGGAGGGCAGTCCTCGGCTGTTGTGCGGGGATCCGCTCGAGCAAAGCAGGCGCGATACACCTTCGACCACAGGGCTGGGGTTGCGCCGGTGCGCGAAATGTTGGGGAGACAGCTGAAGCCAAACAGTTTCAGGTACAGGCTCGGGATGCCATTCAGGGCTACAGCTCATGAGGCTGGTCCAGGAAAGGCCTGGGGAATGGGTGGGCTCTTCGCCGCCTCAGCTGGTAGGCGCACGGTTGAGGGGATCAGGCAGGCGGATCCTCCTCCTCCTCCTCCTTCTCCTCCTCCTCCTCCTCCTCCCTCCTCTTTCCTCCCCTTTCCCCCCTCTCTTCCCGTCTCCCCCGCCCTCCCCCCCTGGCGCAGCGCCCTCATGCCGCTCGGGTTGTGCCGCAAGGCCCCGTCCTCGTCCTCGCGGCGGCCGGCGCGGCTGCGAGGGACATCCCCCGAAAAGGGGATCCTCCCTCCCCCTCCTCAACCCTCTCTTTTCCCCTCCCTCCTTCTCCTCCTCCTCCTCCTCCTCATCGTCCTCCTCCTCCTCCTCCTCCTCTTCCTCCTCATCGTCCTCCTCCTCCTCTTCCTCATCGTCCTCCTCCTCCTCTTCCTCCTCAAACCTCTCTTTTCGTCTCCCTCCTCCTCTTCCTCCTCCTCATCGTCCCTCCTCCTCCTCTCCCTCCTCCTTCCTCCTCCTCCTCCTCCTCCTCCTCCTCCTCCTCCTCCTCCTCCTCCTCCTCCTCCTCCTCCTCCCTCCCCTTTCCTCCTCCTCATCGTCCTCCTCTCGGGTCGGGCGAAAGGGGGGGATAGCAAAGGGGGGGGGTGAGAATCAGCTCGCGTAGCCGATTTTCCCGGCGCCTCCCGGCGCCGGAGGCGGCTATGTATCGAGGACTGGGCCCCTCGGTGAGGCCGAAACCGGCTGCATGCAGCAAATTTCGTAACCCCCCCTTTCCCAATCCCCCCCTTTCGTCCGGCCCGATCCTCCTCTCCCTCCTCCTCCTCCCCCCTCCTCCTCCTCCTCCTCCTCCTCCTCCTCCTCGTCCTCCTCCTCCTCCTCCTCCTCTCTCCTCCTCATCGTCCTCCTCCTCCTCCTCCTCTCCTCCTCCTCTTCCTCCTCTCCTCCTCCTCCTTCCTCCTCCTCCTCCTCCTCCTCGGTGCTGGGGCGTGGCCGCCCGCGGGCGGCTGCGCGGCGCGGCGCGGCGCGGCCGCCGCTGTTCGCGCGTTGCCTCGAGGTGATGACCCTCGAGTGTTCGAGGTGTCCCTTCGGGGGTACCCAGGAGGCCGGGTGTCCGAGAAGGGAGGGCGCAAATCGTGGCCATGCGCGCGGCCCCCAGGGGGGGGGGGAGCCGGGGACGCCTTGCGAAAAGAAGCAGCGCCATGAAATCTGCGGGGGCATCGCGGCCCCAGCCACGAGATCCCCCCCACGAATCGAAGTTCGGACGAAACGAAGCGGAATCCTTTGAGGTGGCCCTGGGCCCAGGGACACCGTGAGGGTGCCCTGCCAAATGGTGCCCCCGAGACGGAGGCCCCCCGAGGCCTCAAGAGCTCAAGAGCACCACCTCGCGCGGGCCCGGAGGGCCTCAGCGGCTTCAGAGGTGGCGACTACCCCCGCAAACCGTCGATTCCCCCCAGAGTCGATGGGAGGCGGGGGTGGGCTCGGCTTTCGCCGCGTCCTCGACGAATTCCGGAACCTTCCCCCGCCGCCCATGGAGTGGCCCGCATCGTGGATCGGCGAGGGCGCATCGACGAGGCCCAGCCCGCTCAGAATCGGCGCCCAGGGCCCCGTTTCGGGCCCCCACCTGGTGCCTCTGGCCACCCCGGGCCCGCTCCCGACGGCCCCAGGCCCCGGGGGCGGGCCCCAGAGGCCGCCATGAAGCCTGCGCGCCGAGCGCTGCGGCCTCGCCCGCCCCTCCCCCGGAGGCGAGGGCAGGGCTCGGGCCTCGCCGCCGGCGCGCGAGGCGCCGCGGAGCGCGGGGGCCGGGGGCCACCGCGGCGCAGCCCCCGAGCACTTCCGCGGCCTCGCCGCGCGCGCGCGGAGCCCGGAGGCGCGCCCCCCGAGGGCCTCGAGCGCGCGCCGCCGGGGCGGAGCGCAGAGGGCGCCCGCGAGGGCTGGGGGCCTCTCCCTGGAAGACGCGGCCAAGATTTCTAGCCGCGTGTAGCCCGGACGTTGCTCTCGCTTGAGCGCGGGGCAGAACTGTTTTAAAGCATAAGTTCTATAGCTGGGCTTCGCCGCGCGTGCTTCTCGCTTGGGCGTGGCTTACGAATGGCTAAACCTGTCTGAACATCTGTACATGTCTGAAACAAATTGTCGTGTCCAAAAACATCGTGTCTAAACATGGTTGTTCGTGGCTAAAATCGATGTATTGCCGTCTCTATTTCGTGGCTAATCGTGGCTAATTCACAACCACGACCCCGACGGGGGAAACGCTAAACATCGCTGCCCGCACGATCAAGCAAATTGCCCCGCAAAAGACACCCGCATCGCGCCAGGAGGAGGAAGCGGAGGAGGGGGAAGGAGAAGGAGCAAAAAGAGGAAGAGGGCGCGGGAGGAAATTGGACACGATGGTGTCGAGCATAACGACTACGACGACGATGGAGAGGAATACGACGAATACGAAAACCAATGCGACGACGACGACGGCGGCGGCGACGGCGGCGGCGAGGACGACGACGACGAGGACGAGGACGACGACGACGGCAAAAGGCAACCACCAAGGTAACCGCTTCCGATGGTTCCCTGAGGCCTCAAAATGACTCCAAGATTGCCCAAGAGGTGCCCAGGAAGGCCCCAACACGGCCCCAATAGCGCCCAAGACCGCCCCAAAAACGCCCCAATAGGGCGCCAAGAAGCAAATGTTGGGCTCCAGAGGGGGAGGGGGACCTTTCCTGACATGAACGGGAAACGCGTGAAAGGACAGAGCTGCGCAAGAACGTGCAGCATCATCACGATAAAATGTAATGTAGCCGAGCTCTCGGAACGTCCACGGGGGATACCTATGGACACGCGCTCCCCGAACGTCCACAAGGAGAGTCCTGATTATCCTCCTCACTTCTCTGTGCGCCTCCAATGTCGTCCGTCTATCCCTCACTTATCTGATGTGTTCGAAGGCCCGTCCGAAGGCACACACGCGCACGCACACACAGAGGAGGAAGAGGCTCTGGTACGTTGTAGAAGACCTCCTCAAAAGCATTTGCACGGGGGATGTCTCGAGCGAAACGCTTACTTATCTGATGTGTTCAAGTAGGAGGGGGCGAAGGAGATGGAGGAACGTGAGGAGCAGACGGCCCTCACGACGACTGCCCAACAGAGCCTCACAATACGATCATATACAATTGCATAGTATAAGGAAGAAACATATACAAGGACCATCGTTCACGAGGAAGATCATATACAATGAAGGCTATATTCAAACATGATCATCTACAACTAAAGGGCCGCCCACCCGCCGTCTCGCATATAGGCGACTGCGCCGCCCCTACTCCCAGGGGTCTCTGGGCGGCCATGGCGTATCCTTGTGATTGCCCAGGGCTTCAATGACGGCCCAGGAAGCCCACCCAGGCCACCAAGATAGCCCAGAATCGCTCCATGGCGGCCCAAGATGGCCTCCAGACGGCCCAAAAGGCCTCCAGCACGGCCAAAGAGGCCCCCAAGAGCCCTGCCAAGAGACATCATACACAAGGAATGTCATAGACAAGGACGATCATATACAACAGCGGTCGCAACACCGCAGTAGAAATCGCAATATAAAGGGGGTAGGGGCGATCGCAACACCGCAGCAGAAATCGCCATATAACTTCTCCCTGGGCACCGAAAGCGCCATATAACTTCTCCCCATAATCCGAATCGCCGCGACGACGATGACGACGACGAGGCCTGCTCAAAGCTTTTTAAGGGGATGTCCTGAGCGAAGTTCATGTGTAGCCTCGCCCTAGCAAAGCCATGGACCAAGTAGGCCCTAGCAGAAGGATTCGACCAGGAAGGCATCGGCAGAAGGAGAACTGGCCATCTTCGCACTCCGCGACGCACACAACCTTCGGACGACAGCTCGATTGTTTTCCGAACTAATAGCTGGATGATATGAGGCATCCGCATATTAGAACAGTGTCTTAGGGACATCATCGTTTCTGAATGGGCAGGTTTGGAGATACACGCGATCAGGCTCCTCCAGCTCCATAGCGGCCACATCGGCGTTCCAACCAAGGGCGCTAACATCGCTTGAGATCTCCCACAGGGTGGGGCCAGAGGAAAGGACACGGAAAGCATATCACAGCGCTCTCTCACGACGGCAGGCTCGGGATTGTTCCCACGGCGAGCTTCGCGACCCCTGAAGTCCACGGAGGGAGAGAAAGTGGCAGACGGGGTGGAAAAGAAAACAACTGGGTCTGCCTTAAGTTGAAACTCTCTTTGCACATGCGTCCAGACAAGCTGCTGGGATGAACGACTGGTGCAATCATCGACGCATGAATTGGGGGCGAACGCAGGCGACGATAGTGGTCTTTCCTTTTCGCTCCGCTCCGACGCCACTGGCCCAGCACGCGAGAGCACTGACAGCGGGTTCACAGAGCATGTCAAAGCGGTCTCGAAAGATCGAATCACTCCGCGAACTTCTCGTAAAAAACAGAAGGTACGTGTGACCTACGCTCCTGCTCCGCACAAAGAAGATCATCTCGCTCTGCGTGGCCAGCCTGATGTCCTCATCGCTGCAGACGTGCCAGCGCCCGGCACGCGCCGCGAAAATAATATAATGGCCGGACTGTGGCGCGACCCCCTCGCGAGTAACAACTGCGCGCAGTGCGTGCTCGGTCCGGCGAATCGCCAGGTGCAGATCAGGCGCCGCGGCATGCTGCACCAATTCCCCGGTCGCTGTCCAGCGCAGCAGGTGGAGGATGAGCATGCCCGGCCACTGCTCAATATTTGTGGTCTTTATCGGGTAGCCAGCGCCGGCCCCGCGAGAGGCGCGCGCTTCCGCCGCGCAGGTCCAATCGTCGAGCTCCACGACCTGCCGCGCGCCCATGCAGCCAGTGAGCGCCGCGAGGGCAGTGGTGTAGACAGAGCCATCAGGCGCCGAAAGCGGCATCGAAAGCGACCAAAAATCCTCCCGGGCTGCAGATCGACCGCGCCTCCCGCAGTGTGAGCACAGAAGGCGCGGCGCGTCCGCGCCGCTGCAGAATGCAGCCCACGTGAGAGCTGCGTAGAGAATTTTCCTCTGGAGGAAATCATGAGCATCTTGCTGATTTTGATGATGATCATCAACGAAGCGCACAGGACGGAACGCTCTGCCTTCTTGGGTCTGGTTGAAGGTGGCGACCAGCTTGCCGTCACCGCTGTCGCCGACCCCCAACTTGCCGCAAAACTCAACTGGAATCTCCAACGAAAAGATGGCCTGCAGGATAGCGTTGACGTAGCAGGAATTACCTACATTCACCATTCGGCACGGATCTCTTTGTATATAGACGAAGGTCTGGCAGGCTCATCTGCGCGGACCGCTGTCATCGCTGATGTTTTCGATCTTCGAACAGGCCTGAGACGCGTTGCAACGCCCGACTTTGTTGCAGGCATGGCATCTGTGTCGCCGCTGCGAATCAGCACACATAGCTGAACCATCCACCGCAATAACCCCAATGCTGAGGCAATCTGAGCACGGCGTCTCGGGGCACAGCTCGCGCGTGAAGTCTTCGTGACACGCGCGGAAGCAGAGGGAGCATCCGACAGCTTTGTCCATGGAGCAAGTACGAGCGCGTAACGCGCACACTTTACGCGGCGCATGAACCCCAGGGGTGGGCAGCCATGAGCACGTCGAAGTCGATGTTTCAGGCGCCTCTGGTGTCTCGGGCAGAGATGCAGCAGGCGTATGTCTGGAAGCGCTGGCGTCACCAGAACACGTGGCCTGCTGGGCGGCGCCGTTTTCATCGCCAGACCTTCTTCTTCTCCAGTTCCTTGCGCAGCCTGGTGCGGGAGCCGCGCGCGAATCTCTCGGTCACCCCGCTCTGATGCGCCGCAGAACCTGGGCGAGGTTGCTGCTCTAGCTGCGCCGCGGCAGCGGCGCCGAGGCCGCGTGCTCTCTCGGCGTGCCGGCGTTTTTTTCCGCAGCGTCCGCCGTTCTCTGGGAAGCGTCGTTCTCGTCTGGCCTGACGCGTTTCTGCGGCAATAGAGCGCCGCCAGCGACCCCAGTCCCGAGAGCAATCGCGGCGACCGCTGCAGCAGAAGCAGCGGCAAGGATCGGAAGGGAAGCAGGTCGGTCCGGGGGCTTCTGGCATCGCCTGCGTCGCCGCAGCAGCGGAAGTCACGCCATCACCCAGAGAATGTTCGACAGCTGGCGGAGTCGCGCAGCTCTGCGGCAGCGCCCGGGAGGACGTCACGGCGTGGTCAAAGCCATCTTGAGAGAGCAACGCAGAAGTCCGATCACCCAGAGTAACGCCTGCTGCAGGACCCGGGTCCGGCACGCGAGGACGCCTCTGAGCAGGCGCGCCTGGCGATGGGCCCGCTGGTGACTGAGCGCTGGCAGGCGACGACAGCGCCGTTTTCCTCGTCCGCCGCCATTGCGGAGTGATGCTCATGGCGCCCCCCGACATACCAGCGCCCTCTGAAACGCCAGCGCCAGGACCACTGCTCCGATCGCGAACTCGCCGTTCCTCGTCCGCCGCTGCAGTCTTGGCCAGCACCCCTGCCTGAATTTCGGGCGGAACATCGACCTCCAGACGGAATGTGTAATCGATCAGCTCTTGCGTGGTTACGCCCTCCCGCCTCAGCAAACGATCCAGCTCGTCAATCATGCACTGCGGCGGCCCAGACTCCAGCTCCTTTCTTGCGGCAGGTCGAAGTACGAGGAAGCCTTCTAGCGCCCTGGCACGCGAGAGGATCACGTAGCAGGCCAACCAGTGCTTGTGGATATCCAAATTAGGTGGTCGCTGCATGTCAGCGATGACGGCGTGGAAGGCGCTGCCTTGGGCCGCGTGCGCTGTCATCGTGTCGGCGGGCATCACCTGGAATGCCGCACGGCGCACTTTGACGTACTCCTCCCCCGCGCGGACGCTCCGGCAGTTGCGCGCCGGCCGGAGCTGAAAGAGACCTCTCCGATCTGCATATTCTGGTAAATCGGCAGGAACATCAAAAAGTGCAACGGCCACGGGGCACCTTCCGCCCTGAGTATCAAACTAGCCGGCGTGCACTTCAAGTGGCGCGGATGGCCTGACAAGAGTCGCCCAGGATCTTCTTCGTCGCCCGAGAGTACTACACCTTCGACTATGCAAGGGCAGCCCTTCATAAGTCCGAGACGCACGCAATCCTTGGATGATATAAATACTCGCATTCCCTCGTAAAGCGGCAAAAAGCCAGGCAATTGCTTCGTTTGGTCGGGGTTCGCTCGACCGAGGAGCTCTTTCCGCACGTCTTCCGTGAGCAAGTGAGAGTCCTTGACGTTTAGCGCTTCGTCGTGAGCCTGCACCACGTACAACGGCACCCGTCTCTTTCTACTCTGCTCCTTCGCGTTCTCCAGCGAGAGCATAATTATGATCTTATGGCGGTGGGCGATGACATGCACATCATATTGCGTGAACGGCGAGTCCTTGGCGCGCAAGCGTGGGTCGGGACTGCTCTGGCCAATCACTCTCGACTGGTACACCTCCCACAGCTTGTCCGAGATGCGCCCCTTCCTCACCTCTGCCTGTCGCCGGCTCAAAGCACCAAGAGACCGCACGTTTACAGTCAGGCTGACCACCCGCTTCAACGTGCTCCACAGATCGAAACCCTGGCGGCCCTCGACCCGCTTGCTACGTTTCTGCTGCACCGTGGCGGCGTCGTCGCCGCCGTCCGCATCATCGTCGACATCATCGTGCGGCATCGCCAAACTTCGGCGACTCCCGTCCTTGTCGACTGGCGGTAGTTGCAGAAAGTCTCCGCAGAAGTTCATGGCAAGCATTTCCGAAAGGCAGTTTTCACAGGGAATGGGGCGCATCTTCACCCAGCAGGCGCGCCGCCGCTTTGGACGGAGCCAGCTTCTTCACGGGATCACCGCCGACAAAGAACGTCGCGAGGGCCTCCGACATCTTCAGGACAGCCGTCTTCCCAGTTCCGCCAGGCCCGACAATGCTGAGGGCGAAATTCTTGAACTGCCGACCAGGGTAATCAACATCAGCGAGGAAGCCTTGGCGGCGTCACTCATCACTCATGTGGCCCTGCAACCAAGCTGCGTCCCACAGAAAAGTACGGGCTCGCCCTCGCATTGATGCCGCCGACGTCTGGGACGTTGAGCAAACCCCGCTGCAGCAGGTGGAAGGCAGCTCGCATCGCGATAGTGTCGGATGGCGTCAAGTCCAAGGACACGCGACAATCCTCGACGATGTTGGCGAGCTCCCCGTAAAATTTACCCCTCCTGCAGGATGGCTGGACGGCGAAGTTGCCACTCGCGTTGAAGTGGAGTTTGTCGACGCTTTTGAAAAAGAGCTCCGGCTGCTTGGCCGATTCCACTGCGTCTACCTCACGAATCTCCCACTGGGAGCTGCTGTTCACGAAATCAAAACTCGCGACGTTTGAGGAGAATGCCTCTCGAGCATGTTCAGCGAAATTCTGCCAGCGCTTCTCCTCGGCATTGCGCGCGTGGGCGCGAGCCAGCGGCGGGTCGTGGAAGTCCTCCAGCCTCGACCCCTCGGGCATGGAACCATAGAGTCTCGACGGCGGGTCTGCGGCGGAGGCCACTCGCCGATGTCGCGGTTCGACATCCGCCACGACAGCGGCTTCGTCGAGCACGCGCGCAGCATCTTCTGATGATGTGGATGCGACGCCGTCACTGTCGCTGGCACCGTCGCGCAGATCAGCGCCGTCGTCGCCGCGAGCCGAGCCGACAGGAAGCAACGGCGGCAGAGCGGGCAGATTAGCTGGCGCCTTGCCCGCGTCAGCGGAATGGCGCGCGCGTGCGCCGTCGAAATTGCGGACGCGTTCGTAAATCATGCAATCCCACCATTCCTGCGACAGCGGATCCGGTTGTTTGTCGACGGCGCCATCGTAGAACCTGGCAGCCGAGCTCTCAACCCGACGCCGCCACCGCAAGTACCCTTCATAAGCAAATCGCCAGACACTGTCAGAGTCTCCGAGGACGTCGACGCGCAGGCCGCACCAGTCCACGATTTCCTCCAAAGATCTGTATGGACGAAACAGCACCATCACCGTGAGTGCATACATGCCTTCGTCGCATGCGCTGGATGCACTGCCAGGGGCCTTCACAGGGCGACCATGGTATATCGGCATGCGCCAGGCGGTCACTAATCTGAGGTGCAGGTAGTAGGCGTACTCGTGAATTCTGGCCCCAGAAGCAGTCATCAAAGGTATGTTGTCTTCCTTCCCCGACTCAGCGAACCTCTTGCTCAGCACGGGCGTCGCCGTACTTTGACGTCGAATGTTGTGGGCGGGGCGCTGACTGAAGCTGTGGCTGCTGGAGATGTTGTCGCCCGTCTTGCATTCGCCGAGCACGGCGACTCTACCGTCTCCATCGACCTGAAGGGGCGCCCAAGGTAAAGAAGAAGAGCCCCGCGTCGTCCGAGCCTCAGTCGCTGCCATAAAGAAATACAAAGGAGATTGCTCCAAGCATATCGGTCGGAACACATAGTCGCAAGCCTTAATGAAGACGCTCGGGCGAATGTTCAGGCATCCCGGGCGCGCCTCGCTTACCTTTGCTGCGTCGGCAGGGGCGGGCTCGTTGAACATCAGCCGAACAAGTCTTGAAATTTGCCCATGCAGGTTTAAGCTGACATAGTCGAGATTGCAGTGCACAGCGGGCTTCTCCAATAGATGCGTCAACATCTCTGGAAAGCCCTTGTGGATTCGTCGGTTCGTCGCAGACGTGAATCTGTGTAGGCGCTGTCTCGCCTCTTCCTGCGGCCCGGGGTCCTTGCCCTCTGCCTCAAGGCCCGCAATTTCCTCGTCCTTACTCTTGATCGCGTCAGCGAACGTCACAAGCAAGCCTACGATGCGCGGTTGCTCCTCGGGAGAACACCCACTATCATTCCTCCGCCTGCTGGCGTTCCCGCGCTGGTCGTGCGATGGATCATATAGTCAGACCAGGGAAAGCGGGTCGCCGTAGCTCCGCGGAGGCGTGGGCGGGCGGGTGGGTCCGAGAATCGCCCGTGGGAGTCTCGTTGCTGAGGTTTGCATCAGCCGCCCGTTGCCCGAATCGCACCATACTGTGGTCGCAGCGGCGTGGTTGTGGGTGGGCGGGCCGAAAACGCCGCCTCACCTGAGGGCCCTTGCCCTGCCTGCGCCTGCAGGCCCTCGCCCACCCGAGGGAGGGGAAGGCCAAGTCAAGGTCCGAGTGTGACCTCCCGCGACGCCCTTGCCTGGGCCTGGGCCCGTGCCCAACCGCAACATGAATGCAATATGCCAGCACATGCGCAATGCTAGCCCCCTGCGAATGCATAAGCAAGACGATAACACCATGCTACAATCCGTCATCCCTGCTCGCTGGACTACCCTTTCTCCCCTGACTGTAAGTTCCATTACCGTGCTAGGTTCTCCCACTTGCACAACGCGCGCGCGTTGTCCGCGGAGGAGAACACCCACTATCATTCCTCCGCCTGCTGGCGTTCCCGCGCTGGTCGCGCGATGGGTCATATAGTCAGACCAGGGAAAGCGGGTCGCCGTAGCTCCGCACCCGTCGTGAGGCGATCGGTTGTCTGACCCCTATCGTCGCGATCGTCGCGGGACAGCCCAGACTGGCTTGGCGGGTTATGAGGCGCAGAAGCCAAACCAGGAAGGGATGGACTGGGCTGTTCATGTTTCCTCTCGTTCCTCTCTTCTTCGCCCCTACTCGGAGTCCGAGCGGTCGATCAACAGCGACAGGGCCGATGCTTCTTCTACCTGGTGGTCACGCAAATACTGTGCAAAGGCCGAACTCGTCAAATCACATGCCCGGAGCAGCGTCGCTAGACTGCCTCCAGAATCCACTATGTCTCGAGCCATGCCTCTTCTGAGCGCGTGGGTTCCTAACTTGTGTGCGTCCACTATGCCTACATGCTCGGCGTGCTGCCTCATGCGCTGAAAGAATGGCTGCGCTGACCGCGTGAACACGCGCTGCCGCCCCTGCCGGCGCGCCTCGGCGATGAGCGGCATGAGGTGGCACAGCGCGCATAATGAGCGCCCAGATTGCCGACGGCAGCACTCGCGGCGGACGACCGCAGGGCGCCGGTCCGGCTTCTGCTGGGACAGGGTGATGCTGAACCCGACGCCCTCCAGGGCGATCTGCGAATGGTCCCCGTCGATCTCCAGCGGGATGCACTCCGACGGCTTTCGGAACAGACACAGCCGACCCCGACAACAATCGAAGCAAACATACGTCGCTCAATTGGGGTCCTCGGCAGAGGCGGCAGCCTTTAAATAAATGGCTGCGGACGGGTGCTAGCATGCGTCTTGGTAACAAACCTCGTGGGAGTCCTCGTGGGAGCCTGGAACTCTCTCCCTCTCTCTCTCTCTCGCTCTCTCTCTGCCTCGCTGCCTTTGTACTACCGAACAGGATCGACCCACGAACACGGCAAAGAATATAGAAATGTAAGGCATGGCAACGCTTCAAAAAACACCTGATTGGGCGACGGGCAAATGCAATGCTGAATGTATCGACCTTGATGTACCGTGCCGAGGGCTGTGCTGTGCTGCACCGTACTGAGTTGCGATGTGCCATGCCGCGATTGTGCACTACAGTGCGGGCGCGGCCGCAAGAAACCCTCGCAAGAAACCCAACCCTGAGAACCCGTGCGCGAGGTGCACCTGAGGGGAAACCTGGAGCACCCTGAACGCAGCAGCTCTTTCAACGGCCGCGGGAAGTCAACGCGCATCGCGCGGAGCAAAGAAACCCAGGATACCCTGACGAAAAGTAGATGGTTTCTTTATGCGCGCACCCTTTGTATAGCGTTCTGGATCGAGTCCTCATTTGCATCCGAGTCCTGACCAAACTGATCTGGATCTTAAGCTCGAGCTGCCTGAGCACAAAGTAGCTGCCCCAGAGCTAATTGACAGGTGGACATGCCAGGAGGACGCGACGCGGAATGTCCCAAGGGACGCGCCAGGCGACGTGCCAAGGGACGCGCCATGGGGACGCACCGCGGGACGTGCCAAGGGGACACGCTACGGAACGTGCCAATGGATGTGCCGCGGGATGGACGCGCCGCGCGACGTGCAAGGGGGACTCTCCACGGGGACGCGCCGCGCGACGTGCCACGGGGCATTGCAACCTGGCGCGTCCCTTGACGAGAAGGGACGCGCCAAGTTGCAATGCTGAATGTATCGATCTCGATGTACCGTGCCAAAGGCTGTGCTGTGCCTGGGCGACCTGGACACGTGAAAATTCGCCGGCCCAACGGGCCAGGGCGTGCTAAGATCTCCGGTAACTGGTTAACAGTATTAACAGTATTTCTAGTTCGCGCGCGCGGGGCGGCCCCTGGGGGTGCGAAAAGTCGCCGCCCGACCGCCGCCCGACCAAGTCTACTCAGAGATGGTTTTCCTTCTGGGTGCGGCCTCTCAGGCTCCCCAGAGCGCGCTCAGAGTGCCCCAAGAGGCCCCCAAGACTGCCCAAGAGGCCCCCGAGACGCCCAAAGAGCGCTCGAAGACGCCGAAGATGACCCCAAGACGGCCCAAAAGGCCCCCAAGACAGCCCAAGAGGCCTCCAAGACGCCCCAAGAGCCTTCCAAGAGGCCTCCGAAGAGAGCCCCAAGAGGCCAAAATCGTTGATTTTCATTTGTTTTTTCTATGTTTTTTGTGTTCTGGCTTTTTCGGCTTCCGGACGCTCCAAGACGGCCCAAGAGGCCCCCAAGACCGCTCCAAGACGGCCCACGAAGCTCCCAAGACGGCGCCGAAACGACCCAAGAGAGCCCTCAAGACGGCCCAAGTGCCGCCCAAGACGGACCAAGAGGCCCCAAGACGGGCCCAAGAGGGACTCAGGAGGGATACCGAGAACTCAAAAATGGAGCCCTCCGTCCCAGAAGGCGCCCAGGAGGTCCCAAAGAGGCCCCAAGAGGCCTCCAAGAGGCCCCAAGATGTCGCCAAGAGGCCCCAGGAGACTCCCAGGAGGCCCAAAAGAAGCCCCAGAAGGCTTCAAACATGTCTCCCAGGCGCCCCCGAACGGCCTCTCAACAGACCCCAAGAGGCCCCCCAAAGAAGCATCTTGACGACGACTCTATTTCGCCCCATCGAGAGACGACCCCCAGGGAACTGCTTCACCATCAAAACTCCCCACGCAACGCGTCCGAACGACACCCGCCCCCAAGAGCGCAACATGGGCAACGAACACACAGACAAAAACCAGCGATGCCATATCACGGGCCGGCGGAATGAGCGAAGCGATTCAATAAGCGTTTCGCTCAAGACATTCTCGTCACATCCTCATGCTTAACATCCGCCTGGGCAACCTGGACACGTGCAAACAAGCGTCTCGCTCGAGACAGCCTCAACACATCCTCATGCTAGACATCTGCCTGGGCAGCCTGGACGCGTGAAACCAAGCGTCTCGCTCGAGACATCCTCAAGACCTGGGCACGTGAAAACAAGCATTTCACTTGAGAGATCCTCTGAATTCCAGTCCCCAGGAGACGGAGAATCTAGAACACAAAGCAAGCGTTTCGCTCGAGACATCCTCAACAATTTCTGCAAAACAAGCGCTTCGCTCGGGACATCCTCACATATAAAAAAGCCGGCCCTCTTCGACCTCGATGTTTATCGCAAAAATAACTCGCTGGCCCTATTCGAACTTCGCACCGGGGTACAGGTTTACTTACAAAAAGAAAACCCTGGGCTCGTGCCCATTCTGGCAACAATGCGAGACACACTCTGCCTCCAAATTCGGAGCATGCGCAGGAAAACCAAACGCGCCCTCCCCCACCATCCCTCTCAAAAAAGCTATACAAAGCACACGTTGGAGCAAAGTCTGGAGTCATGTTCGTGAGGCCCGCGGGCATTTTGTATTGTTTTTGAGGGGGACTTCGGGGGTGTCAGCATATTCCCTGCTGAGCGCAGGGCTACCATCCCTGACGAAAAACCATACAAAATGCACCTCGCGGCTATGTCTGGATCATGCGTGGCCACCCCGCGATCGCCGCCAACTAGTTTTCGACAGGGACGCCGGGGGTGGTGGCGCATGGCCTCTGCGCAGGCCCACCAGACACAGTGATGGGCTCTGGTTTTCGACAAGGATGGTGGGGCCGACATGCTTCCCGATGTGTGCAATCACGTGCGCAGGCAAACCTGACACATCCTGCGCGTGCCCCGAACCTGGCGCACCTGGCGCGGCTGGAGTATGCGGCACACGCGGAGGCACGTGGCGCATCTGGCGCACCAGGCGTGCCTGGCACGATCGGGCCCCAGGGGTGCCTGCCGCGCGTGGCGCGCCTGGCACGCGTGGTGCACCGCGCCCCAACGTCGCGCACATGGGCTCGGTTCTGGCTCCCAGTAGCTGTCCATCCAAAGACGACCGCTGAACATGCTGAGGCTCGGGTGTTACTCATGTGTTAGGAGAGGGAGTGGCAGTGAGCTAGACAGCTTGCTATCTGAGAGGGAAGCCTGATCACTGTTCCCTATTAGTATGCACCCCCTCCACCACCCAGCCGGCAGCCAACCCGGAACAATGATGACACCATGAGGCCCCACCCACCGTCCCTGCCAACAAATCATTACAAAAGGCACTCTGCCTCCACATGTGGAGCACGCGCAGCCAACCCGATGCGCCCCCCCCCCGCCACACCATCCCTTTCGTGGATCGTGTTCCGGGGGTCCGGCCCGGGGATGACGGGGGGGTCCGGAGGGGGTCTGGACCAGGGAGGGCCCGGATCGGGGGGACCTGCAGGGGGGGTTCAGACCCAGGGGTCCGGACCGGGGTCCAAACCGGAAGGGCCCGGGCCCGAGGGTCCGGCCGGGGGTCCGGACCGGGGTGTCCGCGCCAGGGGGTGTAAAACGACGCGAAGATCGGGACAAAATCGGATCGGGATAACTCGAAATCTCTGAGAATCGGCAGGGTTGGAGGATGTATTGGGCGCCGCGGCCGCTCCAGAGCGTTCCGGAACGCTCTGAGAGAGCGCTCCGGAACGCTCTGGAACCAGTTATCCCGATCCTAGCCCTGTTTTAGGGTGTCCGGACTAGGGGATCCATATACCCAGACCCCCGACGTTGTGATTTTTTCACAACGTCGACCCCCAAAGGTCTGGACCCCTTCCCCGGGGCCGGATCTTCGTCCTGAGTCGTTTTTTGACGCTCCCGAGGCCCGGCGAGGGCCTCCAGAGGCCGAAAATGGCGAAAAACCTCCCGTCGTGATTTTTTCACGACGCGAGGAGGTCTGGGTAGGGAGGGTCTGGCCCGGGGGGGACCGGGGGGTCCAGAGAGGTCCGGACCAGGGCGTGTGGACCCCAGCTGCTCGGGGCAGCCCGCGCTCCGAGCACGGGGAGGGGCCCGAGGCGCGCCATGGCACGGGCAGGGCCCGGGGGACCACCCGGGCCCCGGGGCTCCCGAGGCCGTGGGGCGGCAGACCGTGCGGCCCGGGGCCTCTCCCCAGAGAGGCCTCCCAGACCTCCTGGCGTCGTGAAGAAATCACGATGGGAGGTTTTTCCCTATTTTCCGCCTCCGGGGGCCCTCGCCGGGCCTCGGGAACGTCAAAAAACGAATCAGGACGAAGAACCGGCCCCGGGGAAGTGGTCCAGACCTCTGGGGATCGACGTTGTGAAAAAATCACGACGTCGGGGGTCTGGGCTCACCGCGCGGTCCTCCGTCGCCGCACGCCTCTGGGCCCCCGGAGGCCCCGAGTCGGCCCGAGGCGTCCTCGGAGGAGGGCCCAAGTCCCAGGTCCGTGCGGCCACTCCGAACCCACACCGACTCAGCACACGGTGTGGCCACCACACCGTTTGGGCCGACTCGCCGGCCTGGAGCAGATCTCCAGACGCCTACACTCCTGGAGGTCGAGCGCGGATTTCCTGGGCCGGAAGACAACGCCAGGACGAGGATACAGTCGGGGGAGGACAAATGGAGCATCTCTGAGATCCCGCGGATCTGGAAAACGTCTCGGGCGCCGCGGCCTTCTCAGAGCCTTCCCGAACGCTCTGAGAGCGTTCCGGGGGACGCTCTGAGAGCGGACTTCTCGATCCTCGTCCGCGGCCCTGGGTCCCGCAACGGGGCGAAGCCGCCCGGCGGGACAACAGATTGCAACCCCGGGATCTCGGGCTACCCTCCGCGAGGCCCGCGCGGATTTCTGGGATCGGCAGCGCGCGGAGCGCGCCAGAGGCGGCGCTGCAGGCGCTGCCAGGGGCAACTGGCAAAGAGACGACCGAAGAGACCCGCGCGGACCTCCCACAGTGGGTGCTCGCGCAGCCGGGCCCAGGACAGAAGACCATCCTTCACCAAGAACGTGAGACCCGCCGCCGGCCCGAACTGAAGGGGATATCCGAGGGTGCCCTCCCCCAGGATGCACCAGAACATCCAACGAACACGAAGAACGCGAGGGCACCCTCCCCGGACCGACCTCCGTCTTTACACCTCGGCCCGACTGCACCGACACCCAGGCCCGCCAGCTGTGGACCCCCCGTGGGCCTCTCCGGCCGTCACCGCAGGAGGCCTCCCAGATGGGGTCGGAGCAGACGGGGTCGCAGGACCGCGCCGCATCGCCGACACGTCGCCGACGCAGCGGCGACGCCGGCGTGGAGCAAATCGGGCTCCGCATCGAGCCGCACCGCCGAGGCATCGGCGATGCGGCGCGGCCCTCCGACCCCCCCTCGGGAGGCCCGGGCCTTCGGCCGTCGCCGTTCCCCGATCGGGAGGGGCGGGGGGGGGCCGGGCAGTGCCCGAGGGCAGGCCACCACCGGGGGGGTCGGCATGCCGAGGGAGGGCCATGCCCGAGGGAGGGCCGCCACCGGGCGAGCTGCAGCACCTCCAGGGAGCGGGCCCGCCCCGGAGCCCCCGCAGGAGCCCCCAGCGGCGCCCCCCAAAAACGCGCCCCGAGCCTTGCACGTCGCTCGGAGGTTCGCTCCGCGTCATTGCTCGGTTTTGCGCGCGTATGTTTCGCAGGATGATTCTAGGATGCTCCTCGATGGCTCTTGCCTAGAAAAGATGCGCACGTCCGAGCCCTGCCAGGGGACCTTCTTGATCCTCAATCCCTCCCTCCTCTCGGATCAAGAATTGAGACAACGGCAGCTCAAAATTAGTCCCAAGACTCTCCCGGGATCCAAACACCGTTGCCTCAACTTGCCTTCCCTCGTCCTCCTCGATCCTCGATCTCCAGGAGGTGGTGACCCCCAGCCCCCAGCCCTGGCACTGCCCACGGGTTGGAGCGAGAGAGCGGAGGCGACGGGACGGCGAGGCGTCGCCAGGGGGCGGCGCCCGTCCACGCACCAGGTCGCGGAGATCGAGGCCTCGTCGTCGACGTCCTCGTCGATGAGCAGCGGCCTGGAGGCTGCCCCACCAAGGAGAGGCTAGGACAGGGGAGCAGTAGTACTAGTATAATAGTAGTAGTAGTAGTAGTAGTAGTAGTAGTAGTAGTAGTAGTAGTAGTAGTAGTAGTAGTAGTAGTAGTAGTAGTAGTAGTAGTAGTAGTAGTAGTAGTAGTAGTAGTAGTAGTAGTAGTAGTAGTAGTAGTAGTAGTAGTAGTAGTAGTAGTAGTAGTAGTAGTAGTAGTAGTAGTAGTAGTAGTAGTAGTAGTAGTAGTAGTAGTAGTAGTAGTAGTAGTAGTAGTAGTAGTAGTAGTAGTAGTAGTAGTAGTAGTAGTAGTAGTAGTAGTAGTAGTAGTAGTAGTAGTAGTAGTAGTAGTAGTAGTAGTAGTAGTAGTAGTAGTAGTAGTAGTAGTAGTAGTAGTAGTAGTAGTAGTAGTAGTAGTAGTAGTAGTAGTAGTAGTAGTAGTAGTAGTAGTAGTAGTAGTAGTAGTAGTAGTAGTAGTAGTAGTAGTAGTAGTAGTAGTAGTAGTAGTAGTAGTAGTAGTAGTAGTAGTAGTGTAGTAGTAGTAGTAGTAGTAGTAGTAGTAGTAGTAGTAGTAGTAGTAGTAGTAGTAGTAGTAGTAGTAAAATGAGTCGTAGTAAAGTAGTATGAGTCGTAGTAATAGTATTATTAGTAGTAGTAGTAATAATAGTAGTAGTAGCAAACGTAGTAGTAGTAGTCGTCGTAGTCGTAGTAGTAGTAGTGGTCGTCGTAGTCGTAGTCGTAGTGGTAGTGGTGATACTCGTAGTACTCGCCGTCGTCGTCGATGTAGTAGCCGTAGTAGTAGTAGTAGTAGTAGTAGTAGTAGTAGTAGTAGTAGTAGTAGTAGTAGTAGTGGCGGTCGTAGTAGTAGTCGTAGTAGTAGTAGTAGTAGCAGTAGTAGTAGTACGAGTAGCAGAGGCAAAAGTAATTGTAGTAGTAGTAGTAGTAGTAGTAGGAGCCGTAGTAGTAGTAGTAGTAGTAGTAGTAGTAGTAGCAGTAGTAGTAGTAGTAGTAGTAGTAGTAGTAGTAGTAGTAGTAGTAGTAGTAGTAGTAGTAGTAGTAGTAGTAGTAGTAGTAGTTGTAGTAGTAGTAGTAGTAGTAGTAGTAGTAGTAGTAGCAGTAGTAGCAGTCGTAGTAGTAGTAATAGTAGCAGTAGTAGTAATAGTACTAGTAGTCAGAGTAGTAGTAGTCGTAGTAGTAGTAGTAGTAGTCGTAGTAGTAGTAGTAGTAGTATTACTATTAGTAGTAGTAGTAGTAGTAGTAGTAGTAGTAGTAGTCGTAGTCGTAACAGTAGTGGTAGTGGTGGTACTCGTAGCACTCGTTGTCGTCCTCGATTCAGTAGTCGTAGTAGCAGTAGTAGTCGTCGAAGTCGCATTAGTAGTAGTAGTAGTAGTAGTAGTAGTAGTAGTAGTAGTAGTAGTAGGTAGTAGGTAGTAGTAGGTAGTAGTAGGTAGTAGTAGTAGTAGTAGTAGTAGTAGGTAGTACTAGCAGTAGTAGTAGTAGTAGTAGTAGTGGTAGTAATAGTAGTAGTCGTACGTCATCGTAGTAGTAGTAGTAGTAGTAGTAGTAGTGGTAGTAGTAGTAGTGGTAGTAGTAGTAGTAGTAGTAGTAGTAGTAGTAGTAGTAGTAGTGGTAGTGGTACTAGTAGTAGTGGTGGTCGTCGGCGTAGCAGTAGTAGTAGTAGTAGGAGTAGTAGTAGTAGTAGTAGTAGTAGAAATAGTAATAGTAGTTGTGGTAGTGGTAGTAGTCGTAGTAGTAGAAGTAGTCGTAGTAGTAGTAGTAGTAGTAGTAGTAGTAATAATAGTAGTAGTCGTAATAGTACTAGTAGTAGCAATCGTTGTACGTCG
>CAUYUJ010015367.1:109485-269485 GCA_963575745.1 Prorocentrum cordatum | reverse complement strand
GTAGTAGTAGTAGTAGTAGTAGTAGTAAAAGTAGTGTAGTAGTAGTAGTAGTAGTAGTAGTAGTAGTAGTAGTAGTAGTAGACGTCGTAGTAGTAGTAGTAGTAGTAGTAGTAGTAGTAGTAATAGACGCAGTGGTGGTAGGATTGGAACAAGAAGTGCAAGGATAAGTGGAAGTAAAAGTAACAGTATAAACAATAGCAGTGTTTGTAGTAGTACAATCGTAATCGTAGTCGTAGTAGCAGTGGTAGTAGTGGTAGTAGTAGTAACAGCAGTTCCAATCACACATGCACAGTGTCATGCTTCGTCAGCTTGGAGTTGCGCTTAATCAAAAAATCAATATATGCTTACCCTGGTAGTAACGTCTGTGTTGTATGTTGCCCTGGCAGTGCGAATCGCAGGATTCGTACAAATACGCCAGCATGCGAACAATAACAGTACCACCCGTGGCCCCATTGCTATGTAATTGAATATTGCGCGTCAGTTTTCAGAATCGCAATCTGAATCGCATTCGCAATCGTATCGCGCACGCATCCTGGTTATCATGCGCACTCGATTCCGATGTGCGCCAGTATTTACTTGTGCATGTTTGTTTTGTGCGTGTGAGATCGTGCCATGCCGACGCGATAGGACAGAGCGTGATGATTGGACCATGTTGCTTCCATGCGACGTCGCTAACTTCATCCCTGCGGCCGTTCGGCGTTTTCGTTTTCTCGCTAACTCACTTCGCTGGGGGGGGCTCGTCGTCTTTCGTAACTAACTTGTCGGGTCCGAAGCTCGCCCTCTTCTGAGTTTCGCTTTCACGCGTCGCCAGGGCAGTACTTAATTTCCGCCTCCTCCCCCTCGTAGTCCTCTCTCCTCCTTCTCCCTCACCCCGGTCATCCCCGTCCTCGGGCTCCTCGTCCTCGTCCTCCTCGACCTCCTCCCCCTCGTCCTCTCCATCTTCGACTACCCGCAAGGAATACTACTCCCCGCTCCCCCCCTGGGGGAGGGATCGGGGGGGAGAACGGGGAGATAAGGGGGAGGAGGCGCATGGGAAGGGGGAGAAGGAGGAGGACAAGGAGGAGGAGGAGGACGACGACCTTACAGCGGTGCCCCAATGGCGGTGTCCTCCGCCTCCGCCGCGCTCTGTTCTCACACAGGGCTGCAGGCACTGCTGTGGTGCGTGCGTTCTCTCTGGGGGATCCCCTTCTGGCCGCCAGCAGTGGTGCTCCCGCTGCTACGATGCAGCCAAGGCGAGGGTAACATCGTGTGAGGATACGTCGAGAATCTCTGGGATCCAGCGGCTCTGGAAAACGTCTCGGGCACCGCGGCCTTCTCAGCTCGCTCCGGAACGCTCTGACAGCGTCCCGGAACGCTCTGGAACGGATTCATCTTCGTCCCTGTCCCGCCCCAGCTGCAGCGGTGCCCACATGTACTGGCCATCGCTCGGACGCCCATTCCCTGTGTTTCTGTTCGGCTTCGTGCGTGGCTTCTTCGCCGAATGATCCAGGATCCTCCTCGATGGTCCCCGCCGAGGCAAAAAAACGCACACGTCCGAGCGATGCCCACATGTAAGGATCGGTGCTCGCTGCCGTCGTTCGGGGTGGGGCCCTCGCCCCACGCGCGGGCCACACTTCTGGGTCCGAGCTCGCCCTCGCCGCTGCCGCCCTGAATCCCGTGCCCTGCCCCGCCCCGCCCCGCCCCCGCTCCTCGCGCTCCTGCCGCTCCGCCGGCCCCTCCTGCTCCCGTGCCACCCCCTCCCGCGCCCTCTTCCTGCTCTTCCCTCCCGCTCCCTCTTCCTGCTCCGCTCCCTCTTCCTGCTCCTCCCTCCCGCTCCGCCACCCCCTCCCGCGCCCTCTTCCTGCTCCGCGTCACGCCCTGCAGGTCCCATCCGGGGGTCGAGGTCTTGCTGGACACCATGCTGGCGGATGGGGCGCTCCAAAAGCAATGGGTCGCTCCTCTATCGTTCTCCTCCCTCTTCCTCCCTACTTCCCTCCTCCTCCTCCTCCTCCTTCTCCTCTTCCTCCATCTCCTTTCCCTTACAAGCAACTCCCCCCGTCTAACCACCAGACGTGTCGGTAGGGTGGGCCGGGCGCTTCCCTGAGACTTCTTTCTAGTCTATGACTTTTTCCACACGGGACTCCCTGGCGGCTTTCGTGATATGCCTCGGGCCCCCCATGACCGTTCAGGAGGATCCGAGAACCCCATGGTGAGGCGCAGCTGCTGGTGAGGATCCTGGGGCGAGAGCACCTCCAGAACCTCGCGATGCTGACCTTCCTTCCTCTTCCTCCGCCGCCTCCTCCTCCTCCTCCTCCTCCTCCTCCTCCCCTTTCCTCCCTCCTCCTCTCCGTCCCCCGTCCTCCCTCCTCCTCCCTCTTCCCTGTTGCCCTCCTGCTGCTGCGCTCACGCTGGAGCGCACCGACCTCCGAGCAGCTGTCGTTCTCCTCGTCCTCCTCCGCGCCGCCGCCTGCCCGTCCTCCAGGACAGTCTTCCTCCTGCCCGTCCTTCCTCTTCGCCCTCGTCCCCCGCCCTTCCCCCTCCTCCCCGTCCCCCGCCCTCTCTCCTCCTCCCTCCTCCCCGTCGCCCTCCTCGTCGCCCCCTGGGCCGCCGCCTGCTCGGAGGCGACGATGGGGGCGAACAGCCCAGGGTCGGGTATCCCCGGCACCCCTCCAGGGGGACCTGGCAGACGCGAGGAGAAGGAGTGGCATTCGCTGGGCCAGCACGCCCCACAGCATGCCCCAAGCATGAGGCGAAAGTGCGCCGTTTGTGGCGATTTTTCATCCTTCCGCCTGGCGGAGTAGCAATGGCGCCGTGCGGTGCGCACGATGCTCTCGAGGCACACCATGTGAGCGACGCACAGAGGCGGGCCTCACGCGAGACGGCACCGCGACCTCCGGCGGCGGCCCACGCAGGCCGCCCGCGCGGCACGCCGCACCGCAGACCGCGGGCGCCTGCGCGCCGCCCCGCGCGGGCAGCCGGCGCGCCCACGTCGGCGCAGGCGGCTCCGGCTTTTGTGGCGTCGCTCGCGCGGTTCGGCGGCGAGCGCGGGGGGGAGACGGGGTGGGCCTTCTCAGAAGGCGCGGAGGTCCCCCGGCCTTCCGGGAAGTTCCCGAGGCCTTCCCCGGGGACGCAGAAGACTTCTCAGCAGGCTCGAGGGCCTCTGAGAAGTCCCGCCGCCCTCTGAGACGGCCTTCTCCTTCTCACTCCCCCCCTCGCTCCCCCCCTGGGCTATTCGGCCCTACCGTCGCCTTGCCATCGCTCGGACGCCCATCCCCAGAACGCGCGGAAAGCAGACGGGGGGCCATGAGCTCCGGGGAGATACCATGGGCCGCGGCCATGGCCTCGGCCCCCTTTTCGTCGTCTAAAACGACACGAAGATCGGGACAAAATCGGATCGGGAGAACTCGAAATCTCTGAGAATCGTCAGGTTTGGAGGATGTCTTGGGCGCCGCGGCCGCTCCAGAGCGTTCCGGAACGCTCTGAGAGCGCTCCGGAACGCTCTGGAGCGATTTATCCCGATCCCAGCCCTGTTTTACTCGGCCCCCTTTTCGTCGTCCCCCCCCTCTCGACTGGAGGGCCCCTTTCTCGAGATCGAGGAGTGCACGGCCCCTCTCGCCGCCGTCGCCGTCTCTCGACTTTTCGCCTCCAGCGGCCCCCGGGGCAGGGCCTCCGAGCGATGCCCCTGCCCCTCCGGCCTCCTCCTCCTCCTCCTCCTCCTCCTCCTCCTCCTAACTCGTCCTCCTTCTCCTCCTCCTCCTCCTCCTCCTCCTCCTCCTCCTCCTCCTCGAGGGCGTCCTCTCCTCCTCCTCCTCCTCCTCCTCCGAAGGAGGAGGAGAAGAAGGAGGAGGACGAGAAGGAGTCGCCCCCCGGGCTGCCCCTGCCCCCCCCCCCCCGGGGGGCATCGCGGCGCAGCTCGGCGGCGCGGCGCCGATCGCGGGGGGCTCCCATCAGGTGGCGGGCCTCCCCGCGGCCCCCGCGGGCCCGGCGCGGCCCCCGCGCCGCCGCCGCCGCGCCGCATCCCCCGATGCGACACCGCCGCGACGACGACGGCGACCGACGAGGACGACCGACGACGCCGACGACGAACGACCGACGACCGACGACCGACGGCCGACGAAGGCCGACGGCGACGGGCGACCGACGACGACCGCCAACCGCCAACAATGCCGCCGCTGCCGATGACGACGAAAGACGACGGCCGACGACGACGCCGCAGCGCCAACGTCGCCACTGTCGCCGTCGACACCAAAGACGACGACCGACGACGACGACGACGACGTGAGACGCCGAACGACGACGACGACCGACGACAGACGACGACGTCGAAGACGACGAACGACGACGGCGACCGATAACGATGCCGTCCCGCCGACGACGCCGCCGCCGACGACGAACGACGACCACGACTGACGACCACCCACGACGACGCCGCAGCTCCGCGTCAACGCCGTCGCCGCCGTCGGCGCCGACGAAGACAACGACAACGAACGACGACGAAGACAACCACGACGAACGGCGACGACCGACGACGACACCGAAGCCTCCGCGTCGCCGCCGCCGCCGAAGACGAAGACGACGCCGACGAACGAGGACGACAACAAAGACATCGAACGACGACGACGACAAACGGCGCAGACGACGACGACCGACGACGCCACAGACCTCGCGTCGCATCTGTCGCTGCTGTGCTGTCGCCGCTGTCGCCGCCACCGACGAAGACGACAACGAACGACGACGACGACGACGACGACGAACGACAACGACGACGAGTGACGACCGACGAAGGCCGTCGACCGCCGATGACGCCGCCACCGCCGCCGCAGCCCCCGACGACCGACGACGTCGACGACGAACGACGACGACGACGACACAAACGACGACGACGAACGACAGTGACGACCAATTGCGACGACGAAAACCGAAGATGACCGATGACGACCGACGACCGCCGCCGACGACAGTGACGACCGACGACGACGACGACGAACACCGACGAAGACGACGATCGACAACCAATGACGACGCCGCAGCCCCCGAGTCACCGCCGTCGTCGCCGCCACCGCCTGCGCCGACGACGAAGACGACAACGAACGACGACGACGAGGACGTCGAACGACGAACAACGACCGCCGAACGACGAACGACTACGATGACGACGACCCACGACGACCGACGACGACCGACGACGTCCGACGACGACCGCCGACCACCGACGCCGCCGACGACAATCAACGACGACCGACGACGACGCCGCAGCCCTCGCACCGCCGCCGTCCACGCCGCCGCCGCCGCCGCCGTCGACGACGAACAAGGACGAGCACAGACGACGACGGACGATGACGCCGCGACCCCCGCGTCGCCGCCGTCCCCGCTGTCGCCGCCGCCACCGACGAAGGGCAACACGACCGACGACGTCCGACGACCGACGACGTCCGACGACGCCGCCACCGCCGACGACGACGAAGACCGAAGAAGTGCGACGACGACCGCCGACCGACGACCGACGGACGACGCCGCCGCCACCCCCGCGTCGCCGCCGTCGCCGCCGTTGCGCCGCTGCCGCCGCCGACCACGAAGGCGACGACGGACGACGAACGACGACGACGACCGACGACGAACGACGACGTCGACGACGACCGATGACGACCGACGACGACCGACAACGGCCGACGACGACCGGCGACGAACAACGACGCCCGACGACCACCGGCGACGAACGACGACGACCGACGACGACGACAACGAACGAAGACGACGACGACGACGACCGACGACGACGCCGCAGCCCCCGCGTCGCCGCCATCGCCGCCACTGCTGCCGCCGACGACGACGAGCGAAGATGACGACGACGACCGACGACGAACGACAAGCGAAGACCAGCGAACGACGACGAACAAGACCGACGACGACGCCGAGAATGCCGCCGAAGCCGACGAAGACCGACGACGAAAACGACGACGACGACCAACGACGACCGAGCAAGATGCCGCAGCCCCCGCGTCGCCGCCGTCGCCGCCGCCGACGAAGACGATGACGACGACGGACGACGACGACCACCGACGACGAACGACGACGACGACGACGACGCGGCCCCCGCGTCGCCGCCGTCCCCCCCGTCGCCGCCGCCGTAGCCGACGACGAAGACGACGACGACCGACGACGACCGACGACCGCCATCGCCGACGACGCAGCCGTCGCCGACAACGAAGACTACGAACTGCAACGACGACCGACAACCGACTACCGACGGACGACGCTGCCGCCACCCGCGCGTCGCCGCCGTCGCCGCCGTTGCGCCGCCGCCGACGACGAAGACGACGACGGACGACGGACGACGAACGACGACGACGACCGACGACGACGACCGATGACGACCGACGACGACCGACGACGACCGACGACGATCGACGACGACCGACGACGGCCGACGACCGCCGACGACGCAGCCCACAACGACCGACGACAACGACAACGACAACGAGAAACGACGACGACGCTGACGACGATGACTGACGACGACCGACGACGACGCCGTAGCCCCCACCTCGCCGCCGTAGCCGCCGCCACCGACGATGAAGACGACAACGACGACGAAGAACGACGACGAACGACGAAAAAAACGACGACAACAAACAACGACGAACGACGACGACTGCCGACGACGACGACGACCGACGACGACCAACGACCTCCGAAGACGCCGCCGCCGAAGCCGCCACCGCCGGCGACCGACGACGACGAAGACGAGGACGATCGACGACGACCAACGGCGACTATGACCGACGACGACGCCGCAGCCTCCGCGTCGCCGCTGTCGCCGCCACCGACGACGAACGACGACGCACGATAGATGATGAAGATGATGAAAACGACGAACGACGAACGACGACGACCGTCGACGAAAACGACGACCGACGACGACCGACGACGACTGACTACGACCGCAGACGGCCGACGACGCCGCCACAGCCGACGACTACCGACGACCGACGACGCAGACGATGCCGACCGACGACCGACGACGACCAACAACGACCGACGACGACGACAACGACGACCACCGACGACGACGAACAACGACGACGACGACCGGCCACGACCACGACGACCGAAGACGAACACGACAACAAACGACGACGACGTGCGACGAACGCAGACCGACGACGACTGCCGACCACCCGCGACGACGACGACGACGACGACGACGACGATCGACGACCGACGATCTGCGACCAACAGCGGCGACGACGGCGACGACCTACGACCGACGACTAACGACCGACGACGACCGCCAACAGTCGACGACGCCGCCGCCGACGACTACCGACGTCGACGACGACGCTCGACGACGATCGACGACGGCCGACGACGACGACGACCGACGAGCACGACCGACGGCGCCTGCGACGACGACGACAATGAACGACGACGACGATCGACAAACGATGACGAACGACAGACGACGACCGACGACGACGACCGACGACGACGACACCGCCGCCGATGACGACGACGACGATGACCCACGACGACGACCAACGCCGCAAACGATGACGACGACTGACGGCGACCGACGACGACGACCGACGACGACGACGACCGACAACGACCGGCGATCGCCGACACACCACCGACGATGGAGCACCCTCCCTCGCGCCGTTGCGGGCGACGCAAGTCGGCGACGAAAACAGATGACGATGACGCCGAGCGACGACGACGACAACAACCGACGAACGACGAACGATGACGACGAAGACCTAGCACGACTTCCGACCGGCGACGCCATCGCCGACGCCGATGCCGACGAAGGCGACGACCGCCGATCGACGACGACGACGACAATGACGACGACCCACGACAACCACCGACGAACGACGACGACGACGACGACGACGACGACCGACGACAACGACCGACGAACACGACATCGACAACAACGATCACGACGACAACGGCGAACGACCACGACGACCACCAACGATGACGACCGACGATGACCAGCAACGACGATGAAAAACGACGACGCCGCCGCAGCTGCCGCTGCCGCTGCCGCTGCCGCTGCCGACGACGAGCGACGACAACGACGACGACGACGACAACAACAACAACAACAACAAGGTCAAGGAGGCCATGAGGGACGCGTCCCGTGCGCTCGCTGTAACCGCCTCGTTCCAAGTACCCAAGGCGGATCACAAGGACGCGTGGCTAGCACCCCCCCACAGCAACCCAGCAACCCAACGAAAACAACAACAACAACAACAAAAGGAATGCTCTCCTTATGTTCCCCCGGCGAAGCCCCAAGCGGATTCCGATATTTGCTCTGGCGAGGCTCTGGAACGGCGTCCCTATAGGATCCCTCTGGAGACCCTCTATAGGATCCCTAATAGGGTCCCTTCAGGATCCCTATAGAGTCCCTTTAGGACCGGATCCCCATAGAAACCCTATAAAGAAAACTGGTCGGGCCCCTTTAGGACTATAGAGACCCTATCGAAATCCCTGCAGGGTCCCTTTAGGAACCCTATAGAGATCATAAAGAGATTCCCATCGGGTTCCTTTCGAAACCCTATAAAGACCCTATACAGATCCCTATATTATAAGGTCCCTCTAGGAACCCTATAGAGACCCTATAGAGATCCCTACAGGGTCCCTACCCTATAGGTACCGTATAGAGATCCCATGCGGCCTGTATGTTATCCGATACAGATCCCATACGGCCTGTGTGGGATACGATACAGGTCCATGGGCCCTGTATGGGACCCCGCGCAGATCCCTTACGGCCTGTATGAGATCCCGCACAGATCCCAGACGTCCTGTATGGGATCCCACACAGATCCCATGCGCCCAGTATGGGATCCCACACAGATCCCGTACGGCCTGTCTGAGATCCCGCACAGATCCCATATGGCCTGTATGAGATACGACACAAATCCCAGACGACCTGTACGGGATCCCACACATATGCAATACTGCCTGTGTGGGGGCCCGCACAGATCCCATACGGCCTAAGAAGGACCCAATACAGATCGAATGCGGCCTGTCTGGGATCCCACACAGATCCCATACGGCCTAAGAGGGATCCGATGCAAATCCCATACGGCGTGTACTAAATCCCGCACAGATCCCATCTGGCGTGTATGGGATCCCGCACAAATTTCATACGGCATGTATGGAGTCCGATACAGATCGCATACGGCCCAGATGGGACCCCACACCTAAACCAAACTGCCGAAACGGGATCCCCCACATATCCCGTACAGCCTGTGTGGGATCTGCTACAGAACGGGATCTGATACAGACCCCATACGGCCTGTATGCATTCCCGCACAGATCCCATATAGCCTGTATGGGATCCGATACAGTCCGCATACGGCTTGTATGGTATCCGATGCAAGTCCCATGCGCCTTGTATGGGATCCCTCACAGATCCCATACGGCCTGTATGAGATCCCGCACGAATTCCCATACGGCCAGAATGGGAACCGATACAGATCCCGTACCGCTTGTATGGGATCCGCTACAGATCCGATACGGCCTGTATGGGATCCGCTAGAGATCCCATACGGCCTGTATGAGACCCGACACATATCCCACACGGTGTGTATGGGATCAGATACAGATCCCATACGGCCTGTATGGGACCCGCTACAGATCCCATGCGGCCTGTATGAGATCCAATACAGATCCCATGCGGCCTGTATGGGATCCGCTGGAGATCCCATGCGGCCTCTATGAGGCCCAAGACAGATCGCGTACCGCGTGTACGGGACCAGAACAGATCCCATCCAGCCTGTATGGGACCCGATTCAGGTCCCATACGGCCTGTATGGGATCCCGCACAAATCCCATATGGCCTGTATGGGATCCCACACAGATCCCAGACGGACTGTATGGAATCCGATACTGATCCCATGCGGCCCGTATGGGATCCGATACACGTCCCATACGGCCTGTATGGGAGCCCACACAGATACCAGATGGCCTGTATGGGATCCCCTGCAGATCCAATGCGGCCTGTATGGGATCCGATACAAATCCCATACGGCCCATATGGGATCCCATAGAAATCCTACACGGCTTGTCTGGGACCCGATACACATCCCAGTCGGGCTGTATGGGATCCCATACAGATCCCATCCGGCCTGCATGGGATCCGATACGAATCCCGCGCGGCCTGTATATGATCCCGCACAGACCCCGTACGGCCTGTATGGGCTCCGGTTGGGCCCCATCTAGCGTTGGGCACATCTCTGGTAGGACCCCATATAGAGATGGGTACTCCAGATTTCGTAATAAAAGGGAGGGGGTCTGGACCCTCCAAGACAAGCCATTTCAGACCTCTCCCGTGGGAGAACCCTCCAAAACATCGTCCCCAGACCCCCCCAGGCCCTCCAAGACAGCCTCGAAGAGACCCCCCCCGAAATGAGACCCCCCTCCCTTTATTACGAAATTTGGAGTACTCTGCATCGCTAAATAATCGCCCCCCCTTGGAGTGCCCGGGGGGGTTGGCCGCGACGCGTCCGCGGGGGTGCAAGGGGGGGGTCTGGGGCTCGTTCCCTTCCCCGCTGGGGCGCGGGGGTGGTGCCGGGGGGGTTGTCCGCCCCGCGTTTTCACACTTCTCACCCCCCGGTGGATTCATAAGAAGTTCGGAGCACTGCTTTGGTAGGGCCCGTCTAAAGCCATAAAGGGTTTAGTACAGCTCTGGTAGGATCCCTATAAAGGTTGGGGACAACTTTGGTAGGGCTGGGTTCGGCTCCGGTTGGATTCTGCAAACACCCCCCCCTGGACGGGGCGTGGCCCACCCCCAGAGGGGGTGCCGAAGGCCGTTCGAGAGGGGGGGTTGCTGGGATGCTGGTTGCTTGGGGGGGCGACCTTCAAACACGACTTGTTCAACAACAACAACAGCAACAACAACAATAATAAGAATAATAATACTAAGAATAAGAATAATGATGATGATGATGATGATGATGATGATGATGATGATGATGATGATGATGATGATGATGATGATGATGATGATGATGACAATAATAAACATAATGATTTCAAGGCCATTATATGCTCGAGTGCCCATTAACGCGTATTTCCCAAACCATCGACACCCGCCCTCTTCGTCTTCGATCGAACCCCTTTTGGGGGGTATACCTTTCTTCCCTGCAGGCCAGGCCCCGGCAAGCGGCGGGGCTGCCGCGGACTGTCGGCCTGGCCAGCGGCAGCGCTGATCGGCGGGGCGGCCGCGGACCGTCGACCCAACCCCAAGAAGGACGGACAGGGGACCGACCGCGACGACGACGACGACGACGACGACGTCGAAGACGACGGCGACGGCGACGACGGCGACGACGAGCGAAAGCGAAAGCGAGAGAGAACGACAGCAGGGCCACGACGGGCACGAAGTAGGTCACGAAGGGCGACAGCGGGGACACGAAGGGAATGCGCATGGCGCGAACGAGCGGGGGCCACGAAGTGCAGATAATGCGGGGCCACAGAAGGCAACTATGGGGCCACTGAGGGTAGCAACTGGGCCACGAAGGACAGTGAGGGGGACAGAAGTGGCGACAGCGGGGCCACGAAGGGCATGCACATGGGGCCACAACGGGCGCGACTCCTGGGTGCCTGGGTGTCGGGAGCGCGGCGCTTGGGCAAATTGCAAGAAATTTCAACGCAAGGCTATTCTTCAGTAAGTTGCGAGCAAGTCTCCAGCGAGAGCGTGACTCCAGAGCGCCGGGAGAGCGATTCCTGAGTGAATTGTAAGGAAGTCCCAAGCGAGAGCGCGATTCCGGAATAAAATGCGAGGAAGTCTCGGGCGGGAGCGGGGGTCCTGGCTAAATTGTAAGGAAATCTCAAGCGGGAACCGTTGTTGTTGTAACCCGGGGGTCAGGGGCCCAGTTTGAGCATCAAGACTTTCCCTTTCAAAAAACAGGGTGCGAGCGTCGATGGGGCACAATTTGATGAAGAAAAAACAATATGCACCGGTGGGGGGGGATCAACAATAATAATTCTTCGGAAATGAGAATTCAACAGCAACAACAACAACAACAAGGTTGACACGTGTTCTTGTTGCCCGTTCACCAGGAAACTTGGTCAATGTTTGTCCTTAAAGGACAACCCGTGACCTTGCCCCCAGGGGGTAAGCAACCCCAGTGCCCCCCCCCGGCAACCAGCAACCAGCAACCTCGGGCACTATTCCTCGCTCCGCTGTAACTTCGGATGCTTAAGGGTGTGAATTCCTCTTTCATGCAATTTTTCCATGTCTGCACCAGCGAAACTCCGGAATCTATCGGCTCCAAAATGATCCGATATAATCTCCTAAAGGCATCCTGTAAGGATCCTATGCGATTCTTTGGAATCCTATGCGATCCTCTAGGGTCCTAGTGGGGTTCTATAGGTATCCCATGCGATCCTGTAGGATAATATAGGAATCGTATAAGGATTGTGTGGGAATCCAGTGCGACCCTGTCGGATCCTAGAGGAATCGTATAGGGATTGTGTAAGAATCTAGCGCGACCTTATGGGATCCGACAGGGGTCCTAAAAGGATTGTATGGGAATCCCATGCGATCCTATGGGGTCCTATCGGAATCGTATGAGGATTGTATATGAATCCCATGCGAATCCTATGGGTTCCTGTGGGGATCGTATAGGGGCTGTATAGGAATCCCATGCGATCCTATGAAATCCGATGGGGATCGTATAGGGCTTGCATCGGAATCTCATGCGACCCGATAGGATCCTAGAGGAATCATATAAGGGCTCTATACGAATCCCATGCGACCCAATAGGATCCCATAGAAATCGTATAGGGATTCGATGGGGGTCCCATGCGACCCTAGAGGATCCTACAGCAATCGTATAGGAATCGTATGGGAATCCAATGCGATCCTATAGGATCCTGAATCGTATAAGAATTAAATGGAATTCCAATGCGATCCTACATGATTCCATCGGAATCGTATAGGGATTGTATCGGACTACCATGCGACCCTATGAGGTCCTGTGGGAATATGGTAAGGATTGTATAAGAATCCCACGCGATCCTATAGGGTCCCATGGGAATCGTATAAAAAGGGTTGTATAGGAATCCCATGCGATCCTATGTGATCCGATCGGTTAATCGTATAGGGGTTGTGTAATAATCCAATGCGATCAGATAGGGTCCTATAGTCGTATAGGGTTGTATAGGTATCACATGCGACCCTATGAGATCCGATTGGAATCGTACAAGGATTGTGAAAAAAGGGATCTCTGCGACCCAATAGGGTCCCATAGAATCGTATGGGGAGTGTATAGAAATCACATGCGATCCTAGAGGATCCTTCAGAAATCTGTTGGAGGATTGTGTGGGGCATCCCATGCGATCCTATGGGATCCTATAGAAATCGTATAGGGATTGCTTCGGACTCCCATGCGACCCTATAGGGTCCTATAGGGATCTTGTAGGGATTGTATCCGAACCCAATGCAATCCTATAGGATTCTAGAAAGATAATAAAAAGGGATTGTATGGGAACCCCATGCGACCCTATAGGATCCCATGGGGATCGTATAAGGATTGTATGGGAATCACATGCGATCCTATAGGATCCTATAGGAATCGTATAAGGATTGTATAGAACCCCATGTGTTCCGATAGGTTCCCATGGGAATCGTGTAGGGATGTATGGGAATCCCATGCGGTCCCATGGGGTCCTATAGGAATCGTATAGGGATTGTATACGAATCCCATCTGATGCTATAAGGTCCGATGGAAATCGTATAGGGATTGTATCAGACTGCCGTGCGATCCTATAGAATCCTATAGAAATCGTATAGGGATTGTATAGGACTCAGATGCGATCCGATAGGTCCTATAAGAATCATATAGGGATTCTGAAGAAACCCCATGCGATCCTATAGGATCCTATGGGAAACGTGTAGGGTTTGTATAGAAACCCCATGCGATCCTATAGGGTCCTACGGGAATCCCAGAGGGATCGTATAGGAATCCCATGCGATCTTGGATCCTATAGGAATCGTATACAGTCTTATAGGAAGCGTATGGGGAGTGTGTAGGAATCCCATGCGATCCTCTAGGATATCATGGGAATCGTATAAGGATTGTGTAGGGATCCCATACGATCCTATAGGATCCTATGGGGATCGTACAGACATTGTATAGGAATCGTGTAGGACCCGGCAGGGACCCTTTACGACGAAGACAACGATGAAGAACGACGCCGACGACCGACGGAGACCGCAGACCGCCGACGACGCAGTCGCCGCCGCATCCGCCAGCGACGACGACGCCGACAATGAAGACCGACGACGACAACGACCGACGCCGACCGACGAAGACGACCACCACACGACGACGACCGACGCGGGAAAACGACGACGACAACCGACGACGACCGACGACGACGACGTCAGAAAACGACGCCGCCTCCGACGACAGCCGACAACGACGAACGACAGCGAAGACCCACGACCGACGACGACGACGACGCCCGACTACGACGACGACAACTGACGACGAGCAACGACGACAGCCGACCGCCGACGACGCCGACGCCACTGATGACGACGAACGACGACGACTACGACGACGACAGACGACAGACGCCGACGAACGACGACGCCGAATGACGAACGACGACGACTGACGACGACCGACAACGACCCACTACGACCGACGACGACCGCCGACGGTCAACGACGCCGCCGACGACGACGACGACAACCGACGACGATTAACGAAGGCCACGACGACCGACGACGACTACGACCGACGACGACGACCGACTGCGACGGAGAAGACGACGGCGAACGACGACCACGACAACCAACGAACGACAATGACGTCGACGACAACGATCGACGACAACCGATGACGACCGACGACGAGGACCGCCGACGACGCCGCGTCCACCTAAAGCCGACGACGACGACGACTGACGACGACGCCGACCGACGACGATCGACGACGACCGACGACTAAGATCGACGACGACCGACGAAGCCCGACGACGTTGACGACGACGACCGACGACGACCGACGACGACGACCGACGAATACCGCCGACAGCCGACGACGACAACCGACGACGACGACCGCCGACGACCGACGACGACTGCCGACGACGACGGCGACAACGACGACGACCGACGCCTGAAGACGGCGACGACGATCACGAACGACGACAACCGACGACGACCGACGACGACCGACGAAGATTGCCTACGACGACCGCCACCACCGCCGACAACGACGACGAACGACGACGATGAAAACGACGACGATCGACGACGGACAACCGACGACGACGACAACGACGACGACGACCGACGACTACGACGAACGACGACGACGACCGACGACACCGACGACCGACGGCGACAACCGACTACCGACGACGCCGCGACCGACGGCGACGACGACGACCGACGACGACCGAAGACGATAGAAAACGACGCCGCCTCCGACGACAGCCGACAACGACGAACGACAGCGAAGACCCACGACAGACGACGACGACGACAACCGACGATCGACGACCGACGACGACGAACGACGAATGATGAACAACAAACGACGACAACGACGACGACGGCCGACCGCCGACGACGCCGTCGCCGTCGACCACGACGACGGCCCACGACGACGAGAAACGACGACCACTGACGACGACGACAAACGACGACGCCAGCAAGAGAAGGACGAACGACGAGGACCGACGACGACAAAAGACGACAAGGAACGACGAGTGACGACGACGAGGAACGACGACGACCGACGACGACCGCAGACGACGACGCTGCAGACAATGACGCGGACGACGACCGACGACAACGAAAAACGAAGACGACGACGCCGACCGCCGACCGCGGACGACGCCGCTGTCGACGCCGACGCCGCCCGACGACAACGACAACCGACAACGACGACGACGCCGAACGGTGACGACGACCGACGACGACGACGACCGATGCCGACGACGACCACGGACGACGACGACGAAGACGACGACAAACGCCGACGACGACCGACGACCGACGACCGATGAGGATCGCCGACCGCCGACGACGACGACGACCGATGAGGACCGCCGCACGACGAACGGCGAAGAACGACGACGACGACCACCGACGACGAAGAGGACAATTCAGGCGACAATGACGACCTACGACCAACAACCGACGACCGATGACGACCACCGACAGCCGACGACGCCGGCGCAGACGACGACCGACGACCAACAACAACAACGAACAACGATGACGCCGCCGACGACGACTGACGACTACGACCGACGAAGACCGACGACGACCGACGAAAACGACGAAGACGACGACCGACGACGACGCTGCCGACGACGACCGACGACTGACGACCGCCTGCGACGTCGCCGACGACGACAACCGACGACAACCGACGACAGACGACGCAGGCCCCCGAGGACCAAGACCTACAATCGACAACGACGAAGACGACGACGACCGACGACGACGACGAACGACGAGCGACGACGACAGCCGACGAGACGACGACTACGACCACGACGAGAATCACGACAACCGACGACGACGACAGCGACCGACGATCGACAACCGACGACGGCGACGACCTACAGTACGACCGACAACAAACGACCGACGACGACCGCCAGTAGCCGAAGACGCGGCCCCAGACGACAACCGACGACGATGACGAATGATGACGACGACCGACGACCGACGACGACGACGACTGACGACCGACGACGACGACCCACGACGCCGGCGACGACGACGACGAACGACAACAACCGACGACAACGACGACAACGACCGACGACGGTCGACGGACGACGACGATGTTCGACGACCGACGACGACGACGACGCCGCCGTCGACGACGACGACGACGACGACCGTCGACGACCGACGACCGACCAACGACGACGCGGCCGACGACGAGTGACGACGGCAACAACGACGACAAACGACGACGACCAACGACGACGACAGCCGATCGCCGACGGCGACGACGACGACCGACGGCGACCGACGCCGACGACCGACGATCACCTCAAGTCGACGACAGACGACGACGCCGCCGCCGCCGACGATGACGACAACGACCGACAGAAGACGACGACAGCCGACGAGACGACGACGACGACGACGACCGACGACGGTGAAAACGATGACAACGAACGACGACGACGACTGACGAACGACCGACGACCGCCGACGGCGTCCGATGATGACCGTCGACGCCCAACGATAGTCGCCGACGACTGACGACGACGGCCAACCGTCGATGACGACGACCGACAAAAATGACAAACGAGGACGACGACGACCGACGACGACGACGACGAAGACGACGACGACGACGACCGACGACGACCGCCGACGAACGACGACGACGACCGACGACGACCGACGACGACCGGCGACGACCGCCGACCGACGACAACCGACAACCACCAGCGACGACGACCGCCAGCGCCGCCGACGACGACGACGATGTTCGACGGCTGCGACGACGCCGATCACGTGGACGAAATCGACGACGATCGAGGTCCGACGACGACCGCCGACGACGACGACAAACAATGACGACGACACCGACGACGACGACACCAACGACCGACGACACCGACGACGACGGACGACGACAGACGACGACAGACGACCGGCGACGACGCCGCCAACGAAGACGACGACGAACGACAACGACAACCGTCAAACGAAGACTACGACCGACGACGACGACCGACGATGTCCGCGACAACTGCCGAAGACGACGACGACGACTGACGAACGACGACGACGACGACTGACTGACGAAGACGGCGACGACGACCACCGACAGCCGACGTCGCCGTCGCCGATGACGACCGACGAACGGCGAAGAACGACGACGACAACGACCGACCAACGACGACGACCGACGCCGACGACGACCCACGACCACCACCAACGACCACGACAGTCGACGACCAACGACGACGACGACGACCACCGAAGAACGACGACGAAAACGACGACGATGAACGAAGAACGTCGACGACGACGAAGACGGCGACCGCCGACCGCCGACGACGACGACGCCGCGCTCGACGACGACGACAAACGACGACGACGACGACCGGCGACCGACGACGACGAACGACAACGCCGACTGACGAACGACGAATAGAGACGACCGACGACGACGAAAGACGATGACGAGCGACAAGTGACGACGACGACGACGGACGACGACCGGCGATGAAGACGGCGATGCCGCCGACGATGACGCTGACGACGACCGACGACTACCAACGACCGCCGACGACCCCGCCGCCGACGACAACAACGATCAAGGACAACGACGACGACACCGACCAACGACGACGAACGACGACCGACGACCGACGACGACGACCGCCGCCGCCGCCGCCGACGACAAAGACCGACGACGACGACGACCACAGACGAAGACGACCGACGAAAACGAAGACGATGACGAACGACGACGACGACCAACGACGACCGATGACGACCACCGATCGCCGAAGACGACGACGAACGACGACGACAAAAGACGACAAAAGACGACCGACGACGACGATCGACGACCGACGACGACCGACGACGACCGCCGACAGCCGACGACGCAGCCGCCGATGACGACGCCCGTCGGCGAACAACATCGACGAACATCGATGACAACGACCGGAAACGACCGACAATGACGACCGACGACGACCGACGACGAACGACGACCGACGACGAAGACGACCGACCACCGACGACAACCACCGGCGACGACCACCGACGATGACCGACGACCACCGACAGCGCCGCCGCCGACGACGACAATCGACGACGACGAACGACGACGACGACCGACGACGCCGACAACGCCCGACGACTACGCCGTCGCCGCCGACGACCACGACTGACGACCGACGACAACGACGACGACCGACGACGACGAAGACGACGACGAACGACGACGACGACGACCGACGACCGATGACGACCGCCGACCGCCGACGACGACAATCACGACCACTGACGACAACCGACGACGACGACCGACGACGACCGACGGCGAACGACGACGAAGAAGACCGACCACCGACGACAACCACCGGCGACGACGACCGACGATGACCGATGACTGCCGACGACGCCTCCGCCGACGACGACGACAACCGACAACGACGACGAACGACGCCGACAACGACCGACGACGACGCCGCCGACGACCGCGACTGACGACCGACGACGACCGACGACGACGAAGACGACGACGACCGACGACCGATGACGACTGCCGACCGCCAACGACGGCATCATCGACGAACAACGATGACGACGACCGACAACGACCGACAACGACGACCGACGATGACCGACGACGAACGACGACCGACGACGAAGACGACCGACCACCGACGACAACCACTGGCGACGACGGGCGACGATGACCGACGACCGACGACGACGCCGCCGACGACGACGATCATCGACGACGACGAACGACGACGACGACCGACGACGCCGACAACAACCGACGACGACGCCGCCGCCGACGACCACGACTGACGACCGACAACGACGACGACCGACGACGACGAAGACGACGAACGACGACGACGACCGACGACG
The DNA here is from genome assembly GCA_963575745.1 of Prorocentrum cordatum. NCBI lineage: Eukaryota > Dinophyceae > Prorocentrales > Prorocentraceae > Prorocentrum > Prorocentrum cordatum. The sequence goes on along the minus strand of CAUYUJ010015367.1, from coordinate 249,882 downwards.
ACTGCCGACCGCCGACGACGACAATCACGAAGACCGACGACACGGACGATCGACGACGGACGACGACGACGACGACGAACGACGACGACGACGACCTACGACCTACAACCGATGACGACCGCCAGCAGCTGACGAGGCAGCCGCCACCGCCGACGACAACCGACGACGACGATGACGCACGTCGACGACGACGACGACCGACGACGACGACCCACGGACGACGACCACGACCGAAAACGACCACGACGACCGACGGCGACGACATTGGCGACGACTGGCGAACGAAGACGACGACCGACGACGACCGACAACGACCGTCGACCGCCTACAACGCTTCCGCCGACAACGACGACGACGACGACCAAGACAAGGAGCGACGAACGAGCGACGAACGACGACGACGACCGACGACGAAGGACGACGACGACGACGACGACCGACGACCGACGACTGACGACACAGCCGCCGCCGACGACCGAAGACGAACACTGCCGACGACGACGACAATCACGACGAAGACGAAGAACGACGACGACGACTAACGACGACAACTACGACAGACAACTGGCGACCGAGCGCCCTACTACGACAGTCGACAACCAACGACGACGAAAGCGCCGAACGACGACGACGACGACGACCGCGGCCACCGACGACGACGACGACGACCACCGACGACCACCAACGACGACGACGACGAAGACGACGACAACAACGACCGGCAAATGACGAACGACGACCACGACCGACGAACACCGCCGAGGACGACGACGACGACGACGACTGACGAACGACAAACGACGGCAACGACCGCCCATGACGTCCGACGACCACCGACGACCGACGACGACCGACGACGACCGACAACCGCCAACGACGACGGCGACGACCAACGACGACGACAAGCGACGACAAGCGACGACCGACGACCAACGACGACGACGACAGACGACAACCGATGACCACGACGACGAAGACGACGACGAGCGACGACGAGCGACGACGACCGACGACGACCGCCGACGTCGCCGTCGACAATGAAGACCTAGAACGACGACGACGACGAGAAACGACGACGACGATCGATGACCGCCGACGACGCCGCCGCCGCCGACGACGACGACGACGACAACCGAGGACGACGACGACGACGACGACGACCGACGACCACGACTGACGACCGACGACAACAATGACAACGGCGACGACGACAGGCGACCGACGACCAATGACCGACGACCGACCCCCACGCCCAGACTCCTAAGGAACCGCGCAACGCGCCCATCTTCGCGCCGCCATGGGCGACGCAGCTCCTCGTCGTCGTCGTCGTCGTCGTCGTCGTCGCCCTCATCGTCGTGCGTTCATTGTTCGTTCGGTCCTTCGTTCGTCGTCGTCGTCGTAACCGCCGTCGACGCCCTCGACGTCGTTTTCGCCCTCATCCCGCCCCCGCGGGCGGCTTCCTCAAGCGGAACGCAATCGGGCTAGGACAGATCGGAGATCTGGCGGTCCGACAGGATGTACCGGGCGTTGCTCGAAGTTCGGCGACGCGCAGAGGCGGGCAGGAAGAGGGGTGGGGGCACCTTAGAAGGGAAGCTGCTTCTCAGGAGGCGCCGGCCCCACACCTACAAACAAGGCCCGCGTCTGCTGAGAAGCAGGGGTGCATCTCAGAAGCCTCCGCTCCTCCCCCAGCCCCCCTTCTGCGCGAGGCCGAGAAGTGCCGCTGGCCCAAGGTGCCCTCGGGACGCGACCGCCGCGCGGCAGCCCCCAGTCCGTCCGCTCGCTCCTCCGCCTCCGCCTCCGCCTCCGCCTCCGCCTCCGCCTCCGCCCCTTCGCCTCCGCCTCCGCCTCCTCCTCCTCCTCCTCCTCCTCCTCCTCCTCCTCGAGCCTCTTCGAGCCTCGATCCTCCTCCTTCCTCCTCCTGCTCGATCCTCCTCGCCCGCCCGCTCGCTCATCCGGCCGTCCGCCCATCGACGCCGCCGCCGAGCGCCGCCGTCCCCGCTCCGGGCACCGGGCGCGCATCGCCCGCGCGTCGCGTCGCCCCCTCGGGGGGCTGGCCGCGCGGGGTGGGCAGGCAAGGTGGGGAGGCCCGAGACAGTGCGGCCGGCCGCCTGCAGCGGTTCTGCGGGCGCGGGGCGTCCTCTTCCTGCTGCTCCTGCTCCTGCTCCTGCTTTTGTTCCTGCTCCTGCTCCTCCTCCTTTTCCTCCTCCTCCTCCTCCTCCTCCTCCTCTTCTTCCTCCTCCTCCTCCTCCTTTTCCCTCTCCTCTTGCTGGTCGTCCTGCTCCTCTTCCTCCTCGTCATCCGTCCTTCCCTTGTTCCTCCCCTCTCCTCGCCTTTCCCTCCTCTTGCCGCTTGTCATCTTTGGCTTCGGGACGGGAGTGCGGGCGGGGGAAGAGCCGCAGGAGGAGGAGCCGTAGGAGGAGGAGGAGGAGGAGGAGGAGGAGGAGGAGGAGGAGGACGACGATGAAGACGATGCGGGGGGGGGGGGCGAGGGAAACGGAGGAGGGAAAAAGGGAGGAGGAGGAGGGAAAGGTTGATTAGGGGAGGGGGCCGACTAGAAATTGCGATGTGGATGGGGGAATGTTTTCACCATGCGGATGCAATAACGCGGGATGTGCAGTACACGGTCGTATAAGGCGAGCGCGGGAAGGTACTTTGAGCTCAAACGGCAGTGGAAATACCTCCCTGCATTGAAGGAAGACATAAACTAGACAGGCAGGTCAGATGGACAGGGGATGCAGAGGTACCGTTCGAGTCTGGTGCTCAATCAAGTCTGTTGTGCCTCGTCGAGCGCCCCGCGCAAACCGTGCGGCAACCAACGAAGCTTCAGATAAAGTGGCCGACAACAAACTAACAGATGGAGCACGCATCGTTCACTTGCAAGGGCGACTCTCTTCGCCTGCTGACACAGTTCGCGGAAACAGCCCACGAACCTGCATGCTTTACTACGTCGCATTCGCGAACATAGTTCGCGAAGTGCGGGCTTTTGCGTCCTTTTCTGCCATCGCTGGGTCCGTGAACTGGCAGAACATGGCCATTGCGAGCCCAGGCCACCGTTGCCCGCAATGTTGGGGGACCCACTGACTTCGTCACTTTGGTCGCTCATGTCATTGGTTAAACTGCTGTATTGGGAGCCGGGCGCGAACTCCTAGTTTCGCCCCTCGCTCAGCTTGACGGCGTTGTGGTAACAGCTGAGCTGGCCGTTTTCTAAGCCCATGAGCAACTCTCGGCCGATGCTACCCTTGGTCATGGGGTCGGCCCTCATTTCGCGGGTGTCGCACCAAAGCATGTCCTCAGTCTGCTTGATGCGGAATTGATCTGGTAACCGCCGCAAGCGGCCGGCCATGCTGTTCTCGGACCTTGGCCGAAAGCGGACATGCCGTCCACAATTGGCGTGTCCGACGCCGCGTGACTTCCTTTTTCCCTTGGCCTCCTGATCTCCTCAGGGGGCGGGCCCGCGGATCACCTCGTGGAGCGCAAGGAGGTGCGCCTGCAAGCCGTCCGCTGCTCCGCGGGCTGCGAGCAGCTCTGGGCCAAATGATGATTTGCGCGCGAGCTTGTGCGATCGGCCCACGGCGCCGAACAGCGCAACTCCTTGCCAGTGTGGCTGCGCTTGCCCAGTCGTATGTATACGGCTCCTCTCATGCCGCATCCTGTCTCCTCCCTCCTCCGTCTTGAACGAACCGCCGCTGTGCGCGTAGAGTTGGCCAGCGCATTCCGTGGAGGGAAATGCAATGCGCGGCGCGGTCTGCCGCGTGGCCCAAGACAACGGAGTTGAGCTGCGTCGCACGGTGGAAGAGTCGTTTTTTTTCTTGGCCCTCTGCCCTGCGACGATGGACGCGGCGATGTGATGCTGGGCGAGCCAAGCGCGCCGTTGCCCCCAGGAGGGGGGCAAAGAGCGCGCCGGGGCGGGGTGTCCAGCGCCGATCCCGAAAAACTGCGCGGCTCTCCGAAAGATCATGCGCATGCCGTTGTTACCTTTTCGAATCAAGCAGCAAAGGTGGCACCAGCTTCAGCGGGGGCCCGAACGTGCGCGGGGCCTTGTCGGTGGCGATCTTGGCCATGGCCCATGTCGTCCAGGCCGAATCGCGAGGATGATCCACAAAATGACGCTGACCAGGATCGACGGTGACCAAAACCGACACGACGTTTCCGCGTTCAGTCTTGGTCGAGGTCCCCATGCTTTTCCCCCAACGGAAGAAAACGCCGCGCGTGCCGAGAAGGCCAGCAACGCGGCCGTCAGCGGCAACACCCATGCCCGGGTTCCACACACAACGCAATCAGACGCACGGCCGCGGAGGAGATGGGGGAGAATGAGGCGGGGGGCCGTGGAAGAAACAGGAGAAGGAGGGGGGCGCGGGAGGACGAGAGGGAGGACCACGAGGGGTTGCGAGGAGGGGGGGCGCGGGAGGAAAAGGTGGATTTCCCGGATTTCCGCCATCCCGCAGGGACAAAAAGGCTGAGCTCAGTGGCCAGATTGTGGAAACAAGTCCCTGGAAATCCGATCGAGGTATTCTCGTCGGGTCTTGGATATAAGAATACTGCGCGGATTGCCTAAGCCCCTGAGCTGGGCCAGACCGTAATAACCGCATGTGCCGCAGTACCATATCTTCTAAGTGTGGTGATATACTAGGGCGTGTGATGGGGTCGACCCAGCCTCCTGCGCGGTGCAACCTACGCCCTCGCGGTAGACGGGATAACGTACCATCCACGGGTTGGAGCTGGAAGCACTCACATTTTAGCCAATCGGACAAACACGCTTTCATCGCCGAGCCTTCACACACGCTGCACCCATTTTCGGTCAGGGCGTGCGCGGACGCGAAGCGTGCAACAGCTATGGGAGGAGGCGGGGGAACGCGTGGGGCAGGCTTGGGTTCCTCGGGATCACGGCTGACTGGGGCAGCAGCAGTCGAGCCAAGGCCTGCACGCAACAATCGTCTCTTGACCAGCCGAGCTTTGTCCTCGACGCGGGCAATCCTGGCTCGATTAGACTGGGGCGCTCTCGCTCGACGGGCCGCCTCCTTGGCGAGCTCATCAACCGCGCAATTTCCTCGAATAAGCCAGCTGGGCATCTGACGGACAGCGACCTCCTTCCCGTCAAGATGAGACGGGGCAGCGCGCGGCGCGGGCCGGCCCGCGCGCGGGCCCCGGCAGGCCCGTGCGCGCCCGGGCGCCCCGACCGCGCTCGGGACAGGCAGGTAGCGCCGCGCCGACGGCTCCTGCGAGGCTGGGGCGAGCCGGCGCGAGAAAGCCTGCCGCGGCCCCGCGTGGCCGCCGCAGCCCCCGCGCGGCCGCCGTCGCCGCCGCCGCCGCCGCCGCCGCCGCCGCCGACGGACGACCGACGGGCGACGGGCGACGGACGACGGACGACGACGGCGACGACGACGACGACGACGACGATGACGACGACAACAACGACGACGACGACGACGGCGCCGGCGCGAGAGCGCCTGCCGAGGACGCCGACCTTTGCAAGACGGTACTTGTGAGTTGCGGGGCGGGTCGTCGGCAGGCAGGCCTAAGCTGGATCGAGTCGCGAAACCGGGTCGGGTCGCAACCGGGGGGCCCGGGCCTGGCAGGTCGCGAGTTCGAGAACCTTCGCAGAGAAGACCGCCGCAAGGCACCGACCACCCGAGGCAGGTGGCGGCCTCAGTGCAAAAAACATCGCGTGGGTGGGCCGCGGGCATGGGTCGCGGATGCATGGGTCGCGGGCGTGGGCCGAGGGTGGATAGCGGCCTGAGGGGCGACGACAACCAACGCCGAGATCCCACGTCAACCGCGCTGCTCCTGCCTCCGCCATGGCGCCGCGCCCGGGCCGGTGCGCGAGGCGCGGGGCGCGCAACCTCAGACCGCAGCCGCGCGCGAGGCGACCGCGCGCGAGCCGCGGCGCTTCCAAGGAGAGGCGGCACGGCAGCCCGCACCGCGGAGCCCAACGTCGGCCACGCGCCCAACAGGGCGGTGAAGCCAAGGCGGCAGGTCCGCGCGCCCCCAGCTGTCTCTCAGTGAATGAAGGGGCCCTGGGACACACAAATACATGCACGCAATAAAAGACTCCTTATACTTTCTCGTATTTTCTGTGTCTTCGTCCTCCCCCCCACCTCCCATATTTCCCTACATGTTCTGGGAGTCGACGATGAATGGTGTCTGTGTGTTTTTGTCGCTCCTGAGTGAAGAGCGGGCGCGCGGCTGGTCGGTGGCGGAGCACCCCTGGCCGCGCGCCCCTCTCCCGGGCCCGAGGGCGGGCCAGCAAAGAGGAGCGCGCCGGGCAGGGGAAGGACGGCGCTCGGCCTGCCCGCTCTCAGACTGCAGCCACCACTCGCCACGCCTGTCACAGGGAACGCCGAGCGGGGAACGGCGGGGGGGGCTCTGTTCGCGGCCGCGAACGGGCCCCCCGACCCAGATCCAATGAGAGGCTCCACCCCCAAAGCCAGCGACCGAGCGAGTGTGCCTTGCACGCGCAGCTCGCGAGCAAAGAAGAGGATGAGGCTGCGCGATGCCCTCAGCAACCGATCCAAGCCGTCACAGCCAGCCCCCAGTCGCGCACTGCGCCGCCCCGAGGGCAAAAGTAGTCAGCCCGGCGCCCGCGGGACCTCCTCCTCATCGTCGTCGTCGTCGTCCTTCTCCTCCTCCAACCTCCTGTGCCCAGAGCGTTCCTCATGTCCTAAACGACGAAAAACCGCCATGAACAAACTTTCGGAGGTCCGCGCGGATTTCTTGGATCGGCGCCGGGGGGCCCCCTCCCTGGCACGCGGGGCGCGCCAGGGACGGCGCCAGAGGCGCCGCCGGGGGCCCCCGGGCGCCGATCCAAGACGCCCGAACGGAGCGCAGAAAGTCTATGTTTATGCCATGTGTTCTTCTTCGATTTAATCGAAGGAAGGAAGGAAGGAAGGAAGGAAGGAAGGAAGGAAAAGCTATGCGCCCTACGGCGCGTCGGCGGGGGCGGCGCAGTAGCGCCTCACGACTTCTCGTCAATGCTGTGCATCCAGCGCAGCTTCTTGTAGGCCGTGTTTTGTGTTCGGGGCTGACCTGCGGCGGATGGCAGCGCCGCCAGTCGGCGACTCCGAAAGGGCGCGGTTCGCGAGGGGCGTGGTTTGCAACCCGCACTCCGGGAAGCGGGTTTCTCAGCCACGCCCACGTGAGGCCCGACGAGGGCAACGTGGTGCCACCCAAGTCCTTTGTAGCCGCTGAACCATGTGCGGCCGCCGGGATGCTCGGCCTTCCTCGTCCTTCTCGACATCCTCCGCCTCCTGCTGGTTTTCTGCCCTGTCGCCCCCTCGCCCAGCTCCTCCTTTTTATCCTCCTGCTCATCCATCCTCCTCTTCTGCTCCTTGGCCTCCTTGTCCTTCTCGTCGTCGTCGTCGTAGTCGTCGTCGTCCTCCTCCTCGTCCTCATCCCGTGCTTTTTATTTTTGTCTCTCTTCTCTGTCTCTCTCTCTCTCTCTCTCTCTCTCTCTCTCTCTCTCTCTCTCTCTCTCTCTCTCTCTCTCTCTCTCTCTCTCTCTCTCTCTCTCTCTCTCTCTCTCTCTCTCTCTCTCTCTCTCTCTCTCTCTCTCTCTCTCTCTCTCTCTCTCTCTCTCTCTCTCTCTCTCTCTCTCTCTCTCTCTCTCTCTCTCTCTCTCTCTCTCTCTCTCTTCTCTCTCTCTCTCTCTCTCTCTCTCTCTCTCTCTCTCTCTCTCTCTCTCTCTCTCTCTCTCTCTCTCTCTCTCTCTCTCTCTCTCTCTCTCTCTCTCTCTCTCTCTCTCTCTCTCTCTCTACTCTCTCTCTCTCTCTCTCTCTCTCTCCTCTCTCTCTCTCTCTCTCTCTCTCTCTCTCTCTCTCTCTCTCTCTCTCTCTCTCTCTCTCTCTCTCTCTCTCTCTCTCTCTCTCTCTCTCTCTCTCTCTCTCTCTCTCTCTCTCTCTCTCTCTCTCTCTCTCTCTCTCTCTCTCTCTCTCCTCTCTCTCTCTCTCTCTCTCTCCTCTCTCTCTCTCTCTCTCTCTCTCTCTCTCTCTCGCGCTGACCCCCCCCCCCCCTCTCTCACCAGCGAACACGCTGCGCGGGGCCCCGAAGATGAGGGGGGGGCGGAGAGGGCCCTCCAAAGATTCCGGGGGGGCGCTCCACGCACCGAACGCGCGCGCTCCACGCCCCACGCTGCGAACGCGCGCGCGCCGACGAGGGGGCGGAGCCTCCAGCGCCGCAGGGCCATCCCGACCCAGACGTCAAACGACTCGATAAATTCGATCGAGCCTCGGGGCCCAAGACCTCTCCACCCGAATCGTCGTCGTCGTCGTTTTCGTCGTCGCCGTCGTCATATTGTTCCGCGTCGTCTCGTCCCGACATCCGGGTGTCTTCTCACCCGGGTCATTCCAGACTGGGGTCAATCGGGCCTTGCGGGATCTTCCGAGATCCTGCCGGATCTGGGACCGCGCCCGTGGCTCCACGGGGTCCAGCAAGATCCGGCGCTGCGGCTGGCCCCGTTTGCATTGACCCTCGTCTCTTGAGCCCCGACTCGCCCCGAGGAGGAGGCGGAGGAGGAGGTGGAGGAGGCGGGGGGGGGAAGAGGAGGTGGAGGAGGAAGTTGAGGTGGACGAGGAGGAGGATATCGATATCGCGGGCCTCGGAGGTCGAGGGTCGCGCGCCCGCCCGGCCCCCCATTAGATGAGGGGCGCGACCTTGCCGAGGGGCCTCGCGACGTCGAACGCCTCGTCCTCGAGCTTCCCGTCGCCATGGCGACTAGCCTCTTGAACTCCATCCCCTTGGAGTTCACCTCGAACGAATGCCCACCTGGGCGTCTGGGGCCTCTCGCCCCCTGCGCCGCCGCTGGCGGGGGGCGGGGTGGCTCTTCCTGTGTATTTCGCCAGGAAACACCACTTGCGCCCCCCGCCCCCATGGGCCCGCTGCAGGAGGCCCCTCCTGAGCACGTGGGTGCCCCGCCTACGCCACTGTGCCCCTGGCCCTGCCGCTCGGGCCGCGAGCACCCTGGCTCCGCCCGACCTCGGGGCCCGCTCTGGCGTGCCTCCCGGAGCCCTTCCTGAGTGTTCGGCAGTGCGCCAACTCCATCTTCGTCACCGCGCCCCTCGCCCTGCCGCCCGGGCCGCGAGCCGCCTGGCTCCGCCCGAACTCGGGGCCCGCTCTGGCGTGCCTCCCCGAGCCCCTCCTGAGTGCCCGGCAGGGCGCCTGCTCCATCATCTCCGCGTCTTCGATTCCCTCTTGGGGTTCTCAGGTGCTCAGCCTCCCCCGCGTCGCCGGTTCTGACTCTCCGCGAACCTCTCCTCGCGTTGGAGGGGGGCCTGAGGCCGCAGGGCCTTCGCGTCGAGCCAACTGGTACTCCCTCTCCGCCGACGAGTCGTAGAGCTCCACCTGGACTCTCAGCGAGATCCTGCTCTGGCACTGCTGGTCGCTGGCTGGCTTCTCGCCCGCGCAGAGGCTGCAGCGTTGCCTCTTGCGCCGGCGGCGGGGGGGGCGGAGGCTGAATGCCCCGCGCCCCCCCGCGCCCTCCAGCCCCCTCGGCCAGAGGCGCGCCTTGTCCAGGTAGGCGGTCGCGTTGACGCCCCCGGCCAGCGGGAACGGGATCCGCGGCCTCAGAAGGCGCGCCCCTTGGGGAAGGGGCAGCATTAAGGGCAGCATCCGCCAGCCCACCTTCGTCGGTCGGCTTCCGCCCTTGGCGGGAGGGTGCCCTGTCGAGGGAGCAGTCGCCCAGGGAGTTCCGCTGGTCCCCGTTGTCATCGCGCTGGCTGCCCACGGGCTGCACCTCCGTTGGCTCTCGCGGCTGCGCCGCGGAGCGTGGCGGGCGCTCGTCTCCTCCAGCGCCTCTCGCTGGAGGGCGCGATCACCTTTGTTAGGAGGAGTCCGTCCTTGGCCGGGGGCCTGTCGAAGGAGTAGCCGCCCAGGGAGTTCCGCTGGCCCCCGCTGTCATCGCGCTGGCTGCCCATGGGCTGCACCTCTGGTAGGCTCTCACGGCTGCGCCGCGGAGCGTGGCGGGCGCTCGTCTCCTCCAGCGCCTCTCGCTGGAGGGCACCATCACCTTCGTTGGGCGGCGTCCGCCCTTGGCTGGGAGGTGCCCTGTCGAGGGGGTAGCCGCCCAGGGAGTTATGGGCTGCACCTCTGGTAGGCTCTCACGGCTGCGCCGCAGAGCGTGGTGGCGCTCGTCTCCTCCACTACCTCTCGCTGGAGGGCGCCATCACCTTCGCGAGCGTGTTTACATGCTGATCCTGCAGGTGCCCTGTGCAGTTCAGATGCATCTCCTCGCCGCTGCGCATGTCCGAGCATGGTGCTCCCTTCTTCACGTGCAGCACGCAATTGACTCTCTCGCTCACGTGCCCGCTGGTGTAAGGCCGCCATCCTGTGCTCGAATGCGTGGTGGTCTCTTACACGGTGTCGCCGTCCTTGAGGATGTCGACCTTCGTGTAGGTGCAGCTGGTGACCGCGTCGGTTGTGACTCTCTTGAGCGGGGAGGTGGGGTCAATGAACTTATGCAATGTTTTGTGCGGTCCCACTCCCTTCTTGAGATTCTGCAAGACCTCCAGGCCCTTCATTGCGGCCGCCACGCAGGGAAGCCGCAGTTTGAGACGACGCCATTGCTGCGCCCAGGCTCCACACCTTATGCATATGCAGACAGTCTTGACACTCTCGATGCTGTCTCCAAGCAGTGTCCCGCACTGGTTGACCGCCAGCTTCTGGCCTAGCTGATTGAGCTGGAACAGGCTGAGGATGAGCGGGGTGCCCCCGCACCCCGTCAGTGGGAGTGGGGGCAAGCACGGCACTGGACCCCGAGCTCGCCATCATGCAATTGATGCCATGTAGCCTTGCGCGTGCTAGCCGCACGCCGATGTGCTGGGGTTCGCCTCGTCCATCTCAGCTGGTCGTCCTTATCGGAGATCGGCATCGCGTTCGCCACAAGCCGTGCTACTTTGCCTATCCTGCCGACGGCCGTCTCCATGGCGTCGGTTATGTCATCATCAGGCCTTGGGTGCATGGATGTCGCCGTCTTTGCCCTTACATCGGCAACTATGCTGGCATCAGTGAATCGACGCTGCTCGTAGCCCATCGCCTCGTAGTCGGTGCCCTACCTGTGCGCCTTCACATGGTGGCATTGCTGGACGCGCTGGAACCCCTCGAGCGACTGCGCGAATCGGGCAACGCATGCGTAGGGCGTCTTGCTGGCGAGCTGCTGCTCCTTTCCCGGGTTGCCCAGCTTGATGACTCCCGTGAAGTCGGCGTGGACTTGGCAGGGGCGGTCGGCGATCTGGGACACGAGTGCCGCGCCGAGGTGCCCCCCCCCCCACACGGCCGATGACTGCGGCAGGGATGCTGGAATAGGCGCATGGATAGAGCAGAGCGGGGTGCTTGATCGCGGGTCGAGGACAGCAATGCTCCATCCTGCACGTTGGAGTTCCCGCATAGGCGACTTGGTGCAGGACCCGTCAATCGCAACCTCCATGCTGTCATCAGCATCGCGAAGGTAGCTCCGCACCATTGACTCTGGCGCGGCGCAGCTGTCTAGACCCTGGCTGTCTAAGATGACACAACTCAGCCCTGGATCCAGAGGTGGGACCGATGAGGACTGATATGCGAATGCCCCTTGTATGAACCCAGGATCATCCCCATGCTCCCGAAGTTGCTCCAGTAGGTGAGCAGGGACCTCAGCATCTTCTCGGGCCTGCAGAACATCAGGTCGAGTACATTCGAGTAGGCGATGAAGTAGGGTGTCCTGTGCTCCGCATCGGCAGAGCCCCTCGGTGCGGCACCCCGCTTGATGTGCACGAGGCGGCGTCCATACTCCGTTGCACGCCACATTCATGATGCAGAACTTCTCGCGGGCCGTGTACCGCTTGCTCTTGGAGGAGATGATAAGCTTAAGGATGTCAAAGGTCATCCGCATGCCTTCGCCGATGCCAATCTTGCTGGCCAAGGCCTTCTCGTGCTGACACTGAACACCTTCCTGCAACATTATGAAAAGCAGCCCTGGCGCAAGTTGATCCACGTGAACATCGTCGCCGCGGTGGTTACGCCACAGGATGCCTGAAACTGGGGTCCAGCCCGCCCTTGCAATGGACAAGGCTGCTCTCTGCAGGGGGCCTCGTGCTTGTCCCCAACAGATGCAGAAACCTGGCTCGTCGACTGCTCGCCGCCACCACGCAGTGAGAAGGGCCATGGGGGACTGGAGCACGCTGTGGCTGTGATATCGCTAACCAGATCATCCGCGACCAATGTAGCGCAGGTGCCATGGCAGTAGCTACTGCAGGATCTCCCGGGAGCGCAATCTTCATGGTAGCTGAAACGCCGCCATGGCGAGGCTTGCAAAACCACCCAAAGTCGGTGCGTAGCCAGTGCAGCTCCGTATCTGAAAGACCATTGACCTCCACACCGTAGGTAGCTGCTGGCCGTGCTCCTGCACAGTAGATTTGCCCGTCCGTGTCGTCTGTTGCCCTGGTAGGCGTCGTCGATAGCGCCCTAGCTTGCGCAGTCGAAGTCGGTAAATCCGTAATATGTCCCAATACTTGGCCCTGGTGTGCTTGGCTGCCCGTCGTCTCGCTCCCGAAAAATCAGTGCCTAAGTAGAAGGCCCTCCGTTGGTGCAAATCTGCTGGGGTACCCAGTCGCTGCGTGACAGTCTCGCCTATGTCCGCAGAGCTGGCGGCCACCGCAAGCTTCTCATTGAGGCGAGCACCTAGCTGTCGCGCTGTACTGAAGAAATCATGACCCGCCTGGACCGCCTGCTCTATCACTCCCTCCGTAGTGGCGCTGTTGAGGCCGAGAGAAGTGTCATCGATGTAGGACGAGCAACGGACCAGGGGATGGAGCGCCACGTAGAGGTCATACTGCTCCAATGCGTGCGCCTTGATCACCACGTCTGCGTAGCCGTCACCTGCTGGTAGCCCATCTCGCGTGTGCCGAGGTTGGGAGCGATGATGCTGACGAAGACGAATGCGGGGTCCTCGCCACTGCAAAATGACATTGGTGATCGGCATCGGCATCCCCAGGCGCTGGAGCTTGTCGCAGGCCTCATCCAGGGATATCGTCTCGTAGCACTTGCTGTAGTCGGCGATGATGGTGATGGCGCGGCGCCCCCCTGCCGCATTCTGCCCCGCGTCCGCGGCCAGGATCCACGCGCTGTCGATCGCGCCCCTGTTCTTCGCAGCTCCCCAGTACGGTCGCCATAGGGGCTGCTGTCGTTGAAGTAGGGCAGGCTTCCGCATGCGCTGCCACACTCGGCGCGCCATCGAGTGCAGCATGACCAACCGGTGTCCCCCAGCCGCTTCGGGTAGCATCGGCATCGCCATCCACGCAAGTTGCGCAGAGAAGAGCCCGAGCGCCTCACATGCGAGCATGATGTCGCACAGCCCCTCGAGCGCGTCATCGCTGAGGTGCTGGAGGTGGGTCGGGTGGAACCCATCAAGGTCGCTGGAGGTCTTGGCGCTGAAGGTGCCTGCCGCGTGACGGAGCTCAGCTGGAGTCGGTCGCTGCAAGGTGGAGCGGTCGGGAACCCAGGCCTTTGGGGCTTCCGTCGCAGCCCCCCATAACTTTACGCGCTTGTCCTCCATGTCCTTGATGACGTAGTGCGGGTGGCCAGTGATGCCGTGCTCCGCGTCATTGACCGTCGTGGGTGCCTGAATTTCGCGGACCTCGGTGAGTCGATGGAACTTGCCAGCTCCCCCCGCACACGCACCATCGCACCACTACTTCCAGCGTCTGTCGGAATCCTTGTTGGCCTGCTGCATCGCGAAATTAACGCCCTCGTCAAAATCCCCCAGGAGGCTGGCGAGGTCGCCCTTGCCGCAGGAGTGCTGGAGAAGCCTCCTTGCCTGCTGAATGGAGGCATCCAGCCTCGCGCCCAGGTTCTGGCCCATGTAGTCCGCGCCGAGGAATCCCTGCACCTCCTTCTGGAAAACTTGATGCCGGGCTGCATTGCGACCGCCTTCATGCGCAGTCACCAGCCCTTGCAAACTGTCTTGTAGCCACTTCCATCCGTCAGTGATAGCCTGCAGCTCCGTCTCCGCGACGCTCTCGTGCTCCTTCTCAACCCGCTGCGGCTGGAAGGCGCGCGCATGTGAGTGCGCGCGTACTTCCGTGCTGGCGAAGTGCCCGATCCGTTCCGCAGCGCGAACCACCCACCGACCCCGAGCTTTGGAGAGGAAGCGCCAGGCCACCGTAGCCTGCCCCTCCTTGGCCATCATCAAGGCCTCCGTCGCGAAGCTCCGCTCGATCGACCAGCTGTCCTCTAAGAACGGGCCGCTGACTCGGGAGGTGGGCCGCGGTCCTCCCACGCAGGTCAGATACCTGACCTTGGAGCATTCTGCCACAAGCCGCAGTTGGACTGGCCGATGAGGTTTGAAGACCCAGCTGAGATCCGCACTGCATGACGCCAACATGCGCATAGCCTCCGTCGAGGGCCCGAAATAATCCAGCGTGGACAAGGAAGACGCCGTCCTGCAGGCGGTGCGCCTCGGGACCGCGAACTCAAGCTGCGCGTGCACAGGGGAGGTAGACTCACGAACCACCTGAGCCTCCATGTTCCAGTCGCCCCCCACAATGCACGGGTGAATCTGGCCTGCCATCGCCAGCCCAATCGCCATGAGGATCTTCGCGTTGCGGGCGCTCAGCCCCTCTGCCGTATGGAGGTAGCGGTTGTAGACGTTGATTGGCGGCCAATTGGGCAACTCCACCACTACGCGTTGCGCCCTGCCCGCAACCAACTCCGAGCCGCGGGCCATCTTGGAATTGATGTCGCCAGTGCGCCTCGGAAGGGGCATCAGCTGGGTAAGCCGGCCCTCGAAGTCCGACTCCTTCCCTGGCGAAGACTGCAAGCCCTGCTGTGGGAAGATGTCCTCTCGCTGCTTGCCCTGGAACCACGAGGCATTGCCGGCGATTTGCTGCCGCCAAACTGCTGAGGGCCTCGCTGTCGCCAGACCCATGGCCGATCTCCTGCGCCAGAACGACCATGGCAGTCGTGGTGCGGAGCCTGCGCTGCAGAGTCTTATAAAACACTGAATGTATCACGAATGTGCGTCGTCGCGAGCCTGGCGGGGACCTCCTGCACAGGGGGCTCGGGCCCATGGGAGACCCCGCTGACGCGCGGCTTTGCGTCGCCCACCCGTTCCCCCAGTACGAACAGATCCTCCATCCGTTCGTCGGTGCTTGGTGTTCTGGACGCCCCCGATGGCGGTCTGGAGCTGCTCCTTGGTCCACTCCGAGGCTGGCTGCGCTTGCTGGCTGAGGAAAATCCAGAGGGCCTCGACGTCCTCCTTGGCGGACTCAACCAGCTGGACCGCCTTGTCGTCTCGCTTGTCAGTTCGGCTAGGGGGCGCGCCCTGCTCCCTGTCGACATCGCCGCCGCTGTGTGGACCGCCAGGTGGGGTCGCACCTCCTTCGTCGGCATCATCATCGTCATCATCGCGATCAGGTACAGGAGCTGAAGCGACCACCGAAGCCAGATGCCCATCGACCTTCTTGCACACGGCCTGCTGGATCCTGGCGAAATGGTGACTGGCCTTGAAAGCCGCCAGCGCCTCCTGAGCATCAGGCGATTGCACCGGCAGCTCGTCCTCGTCGATGTCGAAGGCGATGAGGTCTTTCGCCATGAGGCTGGCCAGCTTCGCCTTTGCCGTCGACATCTCACCGCGAGCAACCAGCAGCGCGCGCCCCTGCCGAATCGCCTCGACATTGAAAATATCCACTTCCGCCCTCTTGGCCGTGATCGACTCCTGCTTGTCGGTGATCTTTTGGCTGATTCTGGCGAGCTGCTCCTGGAGGCTCTTGAGGTCGGCTTCGTACCTGTCGAGCTGCTGCCTGCACTTCGCCAGTTCTGCGTCGTCGCCTGGCGCGCAGCTCCTGGGGGCCGCAGCGCGCGCGCTTGCCCGCGCGGCTCCTCCAAGGCCTTCTGGTGGAGAAGATGGAGCGGCCCACCGTCCTCCTCCATCTTGCTGCACTCCTTGAGGGCCTTCTCATGGTAAATGATCTTCTCCTGCAGCACCGTCCTCTGGTGGAACGCGTTATTGTCGCCATCATCGCGCTCCTTCCTGAAGCTGCCGCCGCCTCCTGCCGCTGGGCCATCAGTAGCCGTCGACGGCGGGCGCTGCGCGATGCTGGCCATCTGCTTCGTGGGCGCCCGCAGCTGCTCCTCCAGCCCACGGTTGCGCTCCTTGGACCACGGGGCGGGCTTCCGCGGCAGCTTTCCTGAGGCGGCAGCACCTGCTCGCGCAGGAGGACGGGCCCCCCCTTTGGCGCGACGGTCCTGACCCGCCAGCTTGGCAGCATCGACCACGCGCCGCGGTGCCGAATTCCCGCACGAGCACGCGATGCGCGATGCCCAGTTGTTGTCCTTGCCGCACGAACAGCCCCAGAACGTCATCTTGGGGCCCCGCAGCTTGGGCGGCATCCTGCCTGGCGACGAGCCGCGGTGCTCCTGGAGCCGCCGCGCCGCGCGCCACGGGCGCTCCTGCAGCTCGAGCGATGATCTGTCTGACCAGGCGCGGAGGAGGGCGCGGTCCTCCGCGCGGCGCGGACGCGCCCTGTGGCGCGCCGCCGCCTCCCGCGACAGCGCCGCGGGCGCTGGTCCTAGCGCGCGATGTATGTGCGTGCGTGCGTGCGTGCGTGCGTGCGTGCGTGCGCGCGCGTGCGTGCGTGCGTGCGTGCGTGCGTGCGTGTGTGCGTGTGTGTGTGTGTGTGTGTGTGCGTGTGTGCGTGTGTGCGTGTGTGCGTGTGTGCGTGTGTGCGTGTGTGCGTGTGTGCGTGTGTGCGTGCGTGCGTGCGTGTGCGTGCGTGCGTGCGTGCGTGCGTGTGCGTGTGCGTGCGTGTGTGTGCGTGTGCGTGTGTGCGTGCGTGCGTGCGTGCGTGCGTGTGTGCGTGCGTTGTGTATGTGTTGTGCGTGTGTGCGTGTGCGTGTGCGTGTGCGTGTTGCGTTGTGCGTGTGTGTGCGTGTGTGTGTGTGTGTGTGTGCGTGCGTGCGTGCGCGCGTGTGCGGGGGGGCCCTCGCCTGCCGGGCAGGCGCCAGGGGGGGCCCTCACCCTCGCGAGCCGAACGTAGGAGGAGGTGGAGGAGAGGAGGAGGTGGAGGGAAGGGGGGGGGGGAGGGGGGGGAGGAGGGGGAGGGGGAGGAGGAGGCCAGGGGGGCGGGCGGAGGAGGAGGAGGAGGAGGAGGAGGGAGAGGAGGAGAGCAGGAGAAGGAGGAGGAGGAGGAGGAGGAGAGCAGGAGGAAGAGGCGGAGGAGGAGGAGGAGGAGGAGGAGGAGGAGGAGGCTGAGGAGGAGGAAGAGGAGGAGAATGAGAAGGAGGAGGAGGAGGAGCAGCAGCAGCAAGAGGAAGATGAACGAGCCGCAGAAGAGTCGGTGCCGACTGCCCCGACGCCCGCGGCCCCGCGCGCGGCGGCGGGCCCTCTCGCCTGCGTCGACCAGCGCCCGCGCGCTCAACGTGCGCCGCGCGCGACGGCCCCTCGGGCTCCGCGCGCCTCCGTCAGCCAGACAACGGACACCGTGATCTTCGCTGGGATCGCTGGCGCCAGCTTCTTCGCGAGCCCAGCGAAGGCGACCTTCCCCTTGGCCCGGGGGCGGCCGCGGGCCGCGGCGAAGCTGGGCGCCCGCGCCGAGCTCAGCACTCCGCAGGCTGCGCACTCACCGCAGGCATCTCGCGCACGAGGTCCGCCTCGCGCAGGGGCTTGAGCTGCGCCAGCATGTGCACGTTCTTGCCCGTCTGCTTCGGCGTCTCGTTGTGGCTGAGCGCCGCTGCGACGATCGAGCCGGGGCACTCGCTGGCGCGCTCCACCTGCAGCGGCTGCGCCACCGCTTGCCCTCGGGCCCCTGGGCGGTTAGCCGCGGCGACCCTGCGCGCGGTGCCCCTGCCGTCCATCGCGCCGCCCGCGGCGGCCGCCCACGTGCCGGCGCCCTCGACCAGCTTGTCCGCCATGGCGAGACGGCGCCGCCCAGCGTGCGCGATAGGTCCTGCCTCCGCCGCCGACTTCGCCGCGCGATCAGCGTAGCGATTGCCGAGCCCGTCCCTGTAGGTTCTTGCCATCGACGACGGCCGTTCGCCTAGATGGACGGGCGCGCGCCTTCCTGACCGAGGGAACATCCTCGTTCGAGCCCCCGAACTCGTCCAGCAGCCGCCAGACCTCGCTCCAAAGGTGAGCCCAGGTCGCACCGCGCGCAGCGGTGCGCCAGCCCGCCGCTCACGAAGCCGCTGTCCACGATCACGGCGACGGGCGGAACGGCGAACCTGAGGGCCACGATGAGCGCCATGAGCTCGCCGCAATTGATGCCGACGCGCGGCTCGCGCGACATCCCTCACGCGCCGCGCGGGAAGGCGTCGGCCCCTGTTCGAGCGCGATGACGGCCCAAGTAACGTTGGCGCACTGCTCGTAATCGCCCTCGGACTGGGGGCCGTCAAGGAAGAGCTCGCCCGACGGGAAGTAGCCCTCGCACTCGCTGGGGCAGCTTGCTGCGCTTGGCAATCCCATGCGGCGCGGGCCACGGCGCGCGCTTCAGCCGGCACTTCGCCTCGGACAGGTCGGCCTTCTGCGAAAGCCCGCACACCTTGTCGGGCGGGCGCCGCTCGGGCGGCCACCCAGCGCAGCAGCAATGCATGTGGAGGAGCGTGTCGACCTCGCCAACGAGTCGTCCACCGCCATGCCGCTCTCGTACTTGCGGCTCTGGGACCACTGGCCGTCGACGATCACCGAGGCGAGGTAGCCGCGCTCCTTGAGGAGCAGCCTGAGTGTCGGAGCCTTGTCAGCCTCCATGGGACTCGGCCCATGGTCCATCTGACCAAAGTGAGAGTCATCGATACGTGGCGACGCTGACCGCTGGCCAGCGGGCCCTGACATTCCGGGCTCAGCAAAACTCGACGACGTCGACCACTGGCCAGCAGGTCCTGACCACTCCAGCTCAGACAGTCCAGCATGTGAGGTCGCAGAACGCTGGCCAGCGGGTCCTGGCCGTTCGAGCTCAGCAAAACACGTCGCCGACGACCGCTGGGCAGCGGGTTCTGGCGCCAGTTCAGGACGAGCAGCCACAGCCAGCGGCGGCACAGGCGCCACAGCAGCAGCGCCCCTGGCAACAACAGCGGCGCGCCTGCCAGGCGCCGTGTCGAACGCTGCCTGCGCCTCGATCATGGAGCGAGCATGCCTCGCCGCTTGCTCGTCCCACTCCTGCTCGTCGGTCTGCGCCAGCCTGAGCATGTCGGCGTGGTAGCGGGCACGGATGCGTCGCCCGGCTGACGGCGCCGCCTCGCAGAAGTCCTGGACCATCTGCAGCCTGACCACAGCAAGATAGTCGATGCCCCTCGCCCGCGCAGCTTGATTCACGAGCGGCAGCCAAGTCCCGTGCACCAAGCGGTCGGCCACGTAGGAGACGCATAGGCGAAGCCAATGAGCCCCGTCACCGGCCTCGTCAAGCACCGCGTGGTGCACGCGCGCAGCCTCTTTTCGAGCACGGTCCTGGCGTACACAGCAGCTCGCCGAGCTGGATCCTGGCCCTTGGCCTCCATGACCTGCAGCTGGCGCCCAAATGCGCCTCTGCGGCTCACCGCGCCAGTGGTGGCCATCCTTATCAGCGGCTCGAAGATGCCTCCATCGGCGAGGTGCTCCATCCCAAGCCACTTGCCAACCTCGCGCCACTGCCAAACCTGCACAGCCCGCATCGGCAAGCGCTTGACGAGCCAGGGCGCCAGCTCGAACACGTTGATGTCGTCGCTCTCGTGCGTGCGCCAGGTAGTGCTGTTGAGCACCTGCCAGTCGACCCTCTCCAGCGACAGCCTCACGGCACTGAAGGGGGCCACGCACTTGGGACCAGCTCACGGCCTGGCAGCGCGTCATGCAGTAGGCGCTGATGTGCTGCGGAATCCAGTGCTCCCAGGCAGCGCGCAGCAACATCATGATAGGCAACAGAGTGGCCCTGAACATCGGGTGGAGCACGGGCGTCAGCAACAGCGTGAGGGTGCGCGACCGCCCAGCCACGCTGGGAGCCACGGCAGTGAACGGCGCGGCCCTCCAGCGTGTTCAGCCCCATGGTCGCGCAGCCCTTGACGGCGTTGCCGTAGGGCGCTAGGCTCGAGCCCCGACCTCGCCACCTTGCGCACCGCCTGTTTGCGCCCAGCTCCAGTCTTGAGCAGCGCGATGCGGCGCTGGCGAAGACCAGCTTGCACAAAATTCTCGCTGCGCACCTTGCCCACAATGCGCTTGCCACATGCAATGTCCACGCCCAGATTGCGCTCGCCTTTGAAACGACACCGAGCGGCCAGCGTATCCTGGCAGCCAAACAGCGACGGGCTGCTGGGAGGTTCGCCAGGGCCCTCGACTTCTTGAGCGCCACGTTCAAGTCCATGTCAAGGAGCAAAGTTTTGAGCTTGAACGCTGCATCGGCCACCTCCTTCGCCACGCGCACCAGGCCGCCGACGCGGTGCAGCATGAGGTCGTCGACGACCACCGCCAGCGACGCTGTCGGATGCTGTGCGACCAGGCGGTCCAGGGGCGCTATCAGGATGAGCTTCAGCATGGACGTCGCGAAGCCGTCGCCTGGGAGGATGGACTGTCTCGCCTCAATCACTTGCGAGGCGGCGCTGCCCAGGCAGAGTGCCCTAGGCGCGCAGTAGAGGTCGAGCGCCCTTGAGCTGCCGGAGCCGGAAGCCCGTCGCGATCGCCGCATCGAGCAGCCAGTGGTGGCGCACCTGCTCGAACGCCTTGAGCAGGTCCAGCAGCGCTGCCACGGCCACCCACGACTCGGCGTCGTTGCTGTCGGCGCCACCCTGCGTGGCCCACTCGCCCAGGGCGGCCCGGCGCCGCGCGGCGCGCTCGCAGCTGCGGCCAGCCGCCACAGACCAGTATGGGCGGTCGTTCTCCTGCCCTCACTTGCGCGCCACGCCGCGGCGCAGCCGCGCCTGCACCCTCGCCAGAACCATGAAGACGGCGATGGGACTCGCGCCGTCTAGGCGATTCTGGAGGAAGCCGATCTTGGTGGTCATGAGCGGCCACGTGGCGCTGTGCTCTATCGCCATAATGATGCCGATCAGGACCTCGAGTGCCTCGTCGCACAGCTCGTCCAGCTGCCGCGGCCTCACGGCGCAGAAGGACATGCCCGTGGTGGCCTTGGAAGAGCGCGGCACCTCGCGCAGCTCCTGGGCCGACGGCCTCGGCGGCCCCTCGCCCAGGTCAGTAGGCCTGTGCAGCTCGGCCTGCTCGCGGGTGGTCCTCCACCAGCGGCTCCGCTCCACCGCGAGCTCCGTGACCTCGTCGGACCTCAGCGGCAGCCGCGCGATGGCGCGAAGACCCCCGCCCCCACCTGCCGCCTGCTTCTCTACCCACTGCTGGAAGTTGGTCGCGCGCTGAGCCACGTCGCGCTCAGCCGGCGCCCCCTCGCGCAACTGATGCAGCGCAGCGGGCGCCAGCCGCAAGTTGCCAGGCAGCGCCCACCGCGCAAGGGCTTGGGGCAACGCCCGAGGGCAGGACATAACCTCGCCGTCATCAGGTGTCGCCTTCACTGTGGCTGGGGCTCTGTCTAGCAGCCTGCGCGCACCTCGAAGGGCCTCGAGACGCGCGACGGGCTGCTCTGCGGCGGCGGCGAGCAGCAGCACTTTGGAGATGCGGTGCGCCCACGTCGCCTCGGCTGACGCGCGCAGCCAGCGCGCGCCCGACGCGGGCAGCCGCCGGCGCCGGCGCGGCCTGGCTGGCCGCGCCCGCCCCTTGTGCTTCAGCCTGTCATCCTCCGCCTGGTAGACGTCGATCCACTCGTCCTCGGCTGCGTCGAGGAAGTACTGCCACGCAGCAGTGAGGTGGCCCTTGCTGCCGTCGCCGCTGCAGTCCACATTGCAAGCGCTCAGCGAACGCCACTAGGTGGACGCGCGCGAGTCTCCAGCCGACCACGCTGAGGCCCAGCTTCGCCGCAAACCTGGGACCCCTGCTTCTCCGCGATCTCCTCCAACTCGGTCGTGGTCCTGCTGGGCCTGCCTCTCATGCGCGTCTCCTCCTCGTGGCATCCTCGAGAGACCTCATGCCCCCGTGAAGATGAAAGAAAAGAGCCAGCCTGCGCCGACGACGCGGATGGGTGGGCCGCAGTTCCAGTCGAGGAGCTCGCCGACGGTGTCCTGCCCCACGCGCTGTTTACCACGCGGGTGCACTTGGGGGCAGGCTCCAGCAAACCATTCGGCGACCGAGCCCAGCCCCTCGCGCTGTTCACCTCGCGGGTGCACCTGGAGGCTGGGACTTGCGTTCTCACGGCCGACGGCGTCAGCAGCTCCTGCTCGGCGTTCTGGCGGTCCGGCGTTCTAGCGCGCTCTGCAGCGCCTCGCCCACTTCCCGCCGGCGCTCGTCGTGAGCGACGCGGGCGCAACCAACAGGCCTCAGGACTGGGAAGGCCTCGGGCGCCTCGATGACCCTGACCCACGTCCTTTGGCGAGACGCCTCCAACTCCAAGATGGCGGGCTTGCGCGGGAAGACGGGGGATCCGCTCACCACGCGGACGTTGACAACCTTCAACCCGCGCGACACGATGGACATGTCGGTCGCCCGCTTCGACTGCGGGCGCGCGTTCTCCAGCGCGTCCACGACGACGCCGTCGAATAGCTTAGCGCGCCAGACTTCACGAGCGCCTGCTCGGCGCAGTCGAAGTCCCCCCCGACCCATGTTCCCTGCGCGCGCGCGCGAGCAGCCCGCCAGCCTGCGAGGGAATAGCAACGGCTTCGCAAGCACGAGAAACCCGACGACGCAGCCCCCCTCAGCAGCAGTCGCACGTGCTTCGCCCAGCCGCGTTTCTTAAAGCAGCGTGATGTCGCAGCCAAATAGCTCCTCGATCATGCACTTGTCGACATTCGAATGAGTTCATATTCAGCCACATGATGCTCCAGCTGCCGCTGCCCCAAGCGCGGCTTCTTCGCCTCGGGCGCGGCGTCGTGCTTCTGCCTGAGGCGGGCTTGGAACCCCTCCGAGAACTTGCGGCTCTCGGCGTCGGGGCCGGCGAACTCGGCGGCTGCGACCTGGGAGGGTTCGCCCGTGGCGAAGCCTAACGAGTCGCTCTCGAGGTCCATGTCGCCGTCGTCGTCGCCTGCGGGCTTGCCGACGCCACCCTGCGGCTCAGCGCCCGCGCCGCCCGCGCCCGCGGGGGCGGCGGCGGCCTCGCCGCCGGCGGCAGCGGGGCCAGGCGCGACCTGCGACTGCAGCGGCAGCGCCCCCACCAGCGCTCGGAGCGGCCCCGCTCTCGACCTTCTTCCCTAGTTCAGCCAGCTCACCAAGTCGCTCGGCGGCGCGGTGGCGGGCTTGGGCTCGCCATCGATGGCGAGCGCGAGCATGGCCTCGGACGCCGCCATGCGCAGCTCCACCTGCAGTTTGGCGACCTTATTGTCCTTCTTCGAGGAAGCAGCCTGCAGCGCCTCAGCCGCCTGTTTCTCCTTCTTCTCGTAGTCCACCTTGGCCTGCTGCTGGCGCTTGCAGGTCTCGCCCGCAGCGACCTGCGCCGTCCTGGCGCTCTCGGCGACGGAGAGCTGGCCGACCTGCCGCTGCAGCAGGAACCTCGGCTGCCGCAGGCAGTGCTAGTCGCCGGCAGCGAGCGCGACGGACAGTAGCTCGAAGTCGCTCTCGCTGAGGGCCGGGAAGCGCTCGCGGGCCCCAGGCGAGAGCATGGGCGGCTGCGCCCCAGCCCCCGCCGCCTCCACGCCGAGGCCTCTGCGCGGCGCGCCAGGAGCGGTCGCCGCCAGCGTCGCGCGCCCGCGCGCCGCGCGGAGGGTGGCGATCGCGAGCAGCAGGCGCGCCGCGATTCGTCGGCCGACGGCCCGCGCACCCGCCAGCTGACATTGGGCGCGCCAGCCCAGGTTCTTGTAGCGACAGCGGTTGCAAAGCCACCTCGCCCCCTGAACTGACGTTCCCGCTGGCCCAGCGCCGCCGCCGCCGCCGCCGCGAGGAGGGGGCGCCATGCGGGCCGAAAAATTGAAGACTGGCCGCGGACCAGCGGCATCCACGTCGCTTCCGAGGAAACGTGCATATTGAGCCAAAATGGATACGGAGGAGGAGGGGGGAGGAGTCTGTCCGTCTGTCATCCCCATTCGAGCTCAATGAATCATCCTTGCTGCAACTGCGCGCGCGCGCGCTCTGGGCCAGTGCCGTCGCGCCTGATCTCTCACCTTGGAGAGGCCCACGCCTTCGGAAGGAATTTCGAAGACGGTGGGGCGGTGGCCCGCGGAGCGCGGGAACGCCCCCCGCGGGGCGGGCCTTCCAAGCCCGTGCCACTCCGCCTTGCTTGACTCGCTCGCACCCCCTCCCAATCCCCCACCTCGCACATCCCACCTCTCGATCTTATTTTGCCTGACGAGTTTGCTGCTCGGGGCCCTGCCTGGCTTGTGAAACCAAGGGCCCGAAACAACTGATGCTCTACGTGCTCAATCTGTATTACCTTGCCTACTCCCTTCAACTCAAACTCACGGGGCAATATGATTTCTCGGCGCGCCGCGCGCGCCTCATTGTCGGGGTATCCGACCTTGTCCTCGAGAACCCTCCAAAACCCTCCTGCTCCTCGAATAGGTTGGGCCCCTCTACCCTCGGGTCTGGCAGCATACTAGAACCGATAACCTTGACCGTGATCCTCGCGATAAACGCGTCCTGCGTCTTGGAAGTGCTGCGCTCCTTGATCCAGGTGCCGGCCGTGGGCATGTCGCCCCTCTGCATCATCGGGAGCAAACTGTTGGGCACGTCGGACAGATGCTTCACGCTGTCCTGCTGGGTGCCCTGCTTCTCGAGCCAGCCGCTGAAAACGTTAAGAAGTGCGGCAAAACTCTGCAGCTCTGGAGGGCCCAGGCCGTGCGTGTTGGCCCTTCCCTCTGCCTTATTCTGGTACTCCTGCTACGTGTTCTGTAGAACTGTCGCGATGTCCGCGTCGCTGGGTCCGTGCGCTACAAGGCCCGCCCTGGACTCCAACGTCCTGGGCCTCGATTCCAGCTGGGGCAGAAGTCTGGCGCTGGCGTGGGGCCCCTTGCCCTTGTCCTCGCCCTTGGCAGCTTTGGTCTTGGTGCTGGCCGGGGCGCCGTCGCCCGCTCGCTTCAGCGCGCTGGGGCGGCAGCCAGTCCGCCATCGCCTCTGGAAGAGACCCGCAAAAGAGCGAGATCCACCTCTAAACCTGGCACTTCAATCTCAGGCAAGTGCGCGTGTAGATGTTGCTGCGAGTGCCCGGCCAGGATATGTCTACGGAGTTCATGATTGTCTGAAGCGTGATGATCGAAAGCTAGGCACTCGAAATGCTTAAGAACAGCTACGGTTCCGTCTGTTCGGCCTCGATCGCATTGACCAGTGCCCATGGTAAGACTTCGACGCGCGCGTCGCTTCGCATAGTCGGTCGACGAGAATTTGGAACCGCATATTACGCATTGGTTTGGTACACAACACATCCGCCCAAGAAGTTGCTTGCCGCGCGTGCCCCCTTTAGTCTTGAGGTGAGGTGCTGCCAACTGCTTCTTCGTGACAAATCGTTCTACGCATAGCTCTCCGTCGCTGAATTGCGCCGTGCGTTTAAATGCCCCCCCCCCCCCCCCCCCCCGATCCAATACCTCCTGTGCGTGCTCGTGCACTGTGATGTTCAGATGTTCAGGAAATGGCGCGCCCTGATCCCTCCGGCGTCCAAGCGCATAAAACCCCCCCTGCCCTCGAATGATTTTTCACGAAGATCCATCGCATAGATCTCCGGAAACCGAGCGCCGTCATCGAAAAGCTCGATCGCTCGGATATCCGAGTAAAAACGCTGCACGCGCCGCGGATTCGCGGCCTCCGCGTTGCCCAGGTACTTCTGTATGTCTGTGTGTTCGCCATCCCGAGAGCTCGAAAACAGCGGCCAGAAACTGAGTAGACCGCGGCGGTTTCCGAAGACAAGACTAAGGCCATCTGAGTCTCCTGACGCGCATCTCAACTTGCGGGGCAGCGAGTCGGACTCCTTGAAGCACCTGAAGACTGGCGAGCGTTCGCACCGAGCCGCCCTCCCGCCAGAGGGCCATTCCTCGCAGCAGGATCTTCGCACGCATGGGAGAGGAAGTGCAGGCTGCCAGCCCTGGGCTCGCATGGGCCCGATTCGCGCGCGCGATGCTTCGGCTCCGCTGTAGCAGGCGTTCGCAACGTACCCCTTTAGCACGTTGACCTTCCAACTGACAGGAACGCCCCCGCCGAAAAATCGTCGCATCTGGTGCCGCGCCGCGCGCCCAGCGTGGAGTCTAACTTCAATTTCACAGCGCGCGAAACGCGCATGAATGCGCGGCCCCAGATATCTGGCACAGACCGTTGCTCGTCCATCAAGACGCTGTTATCGCGCAAACTTAGCCTCAATAAATGCAGCGCTGTGGCCCGCGATGAGCAGAACATTCTCCTGTTTGCTCGCATTATGCGACAGGGTGCTCTCTTGCATGCGTGTAGTGATGATTTCATTATGTCGCCCACCTTCTTCGAGAATCGAAGCTGCGGTCTTCTGGGCGTCGAGGTTGTCGGCAATGCCCCCAGGCAATGCGAGACGTGCCATCCGCGCTCGGAACTTCATGATGCCCCATGTCCTCCCCCCGAAAGGTTCTCTCCACCTCCTGGCTAGAGGGCGTCGGTGGCGTCGTGCAGCCGCTTGATGGGCGACTGGCCTTTGTAGTGCTTCCTCTACGAATAGGCTTGTTGAACCACCGCTGCTGCTTCCCGTCGCCGTCCTGGTAAACCACCGTAAACCCATGATTTCACTGTTGGTGGTCGCCCTCGCGTAAGCGAGCTTCTGTAGTAAGCCTTGGCCACCGTGCAGACCAGCATGATCAGCCTCTCGCCATCGACCCCCTCCGTGTTGCTGCCTTTGTCGATCTTGCAAGCGTTGGAGCGAACCCATTGCCGCTCTCCCTGGCGCCGCGCAGCAGGCAGCCAAGCACGAAAAGGACAGGCGTCGCACTCAGCTTGTCGGTGGTATCGTAGCCAATGCCGCGGCGGTGAACCTGTCTCCGCTTGTTGACCCAGTTCGGGAACATCGCGGCGCGCAAGAACTCTACGCTGATGCTGGCCTCTGGCGCTGCTCGCCATAGTCGCAGTCTCCAGACCTCATGGTTGGAAGCCTCCATGTCCTCCTCCACCACGTCCCTGTCGACATCGTTGTAGTGCTCCTGTACGGTGCCCAGCTTGTCATCGAATGTGCGCTATCGCCACCCTTTTCTCCAGACTGTTGCACTCGTAGTCCACTCTGCCACTGTGCCACTTGTCGCTAATTTTCGGTAGTTGCGCCGCCGTGGTCCCCGCCCTCTGGCCGCGAGCAGGCGGGCGATGCGGTGCACCTCGTGGAAGTCCTTGTTCCGCCAGGCCTTTTTCGAAAGCTGCCACTCGATCGACTTGAATTCGTTCCTAATGCCTCCGCTTATGTTGGTGTAGCCACTTGCTGATCGTGGTGATGCGTATCGTGATGGTGAGCTGGTCGTGCTCGTTGTCGGCGTCGTATGCTCACGATAGTTGTTCCCGCGGCCGGCGTCGTTGTTGTGGCAGGTGTCGGAGCTCCTCGGCGTAGTGCTGGTGTGACTCGGTGTGTAGCCCTCCTTGTGTGAGCATGTCGTATCGGCGCCTGCTCGTAGTGCCTGAATGAATAGGTTGTTGGCCTCCACCGCTTTGCCGTAGCCCGTCTGAGGGTCGAGCCAGGCCGCCTCCTCCATCATGGTGGTGTGCGTGGTGTGCACCTTCTCCTTGAATTCGTACCTTCAGTATCCCCTCTGTAGTAGGGCACTCGCGGCTGAGGGCTCGATGAGGCGCTCTTGTTGCTGTGGTGGTGGTGCCAGCTCGTCTGTGATTCGAATCCCCATTCCAAGGGGTAGGTGGTCCCATTCCCGTCCCCATTTGTGTGGCTGAAGCCTCCGCATGCTGCGTCGAAAAGTTGTGCACCATCACACCGTGGGAAGAAGGGCTGTCGGTAACCCAATGTAGTCCAGCGTCGTGGCAGTGCCGTTGGAGCCGACGAAGGAGTAGCCCGCGTCGCGCATGTTGTTGGCCAGACATGCTCATGTGCCTGAAGTGGGGGCCTGAGCAAGGCGGCGGCACGCCTCTCCTCTGAGCCCAGCGCGTACGGACCGACGACCCCCTCAATCTCTGAAGCGAAGACCGAATTGAAATCCATGGTGATGATCGGGATCCATCGGCCTCCCATACTATCCAAGGTTTGGGACAGCCATCGAATCATACTCTCGCAGCAGTTCGAGTACCTGACTTCTTGGAGGAGGAAGAAGAGGAGGAGGAGGAGGAGGAAAAGGAATCTCGTCCCGGAGAAGGAGGAGGAGGAGAAGGAGGAGGAGGAGAAGAAGAGGAGGAGGAGGAGGAGGAGGAGAAGAAGAGGAGGAGGACGAGGAGGAAAAGGGCTCTGGATCTGGCCTCCGGAGGTCGAGGCCTGCCGCGAAGAACTGCACCTCTCAGCACCGAGCGAGCCTCCGGCCGGAGAGGTCCGGCGAAGGGCCCCCCCCCCTGGATCGGGGGAGGGGGAGGGGGGGGGGCGGGGAGGGGGGAGGGGGGGGGGGAGGGGGGGGGGAGGGGGGAGGGGGAGGGGGAGGGGGAGGGGGGCGTCCAAACTTGCCATCGCTCGGACGCCCATCCCCCGTGCACTCTTCGGTGTCGTGCGTGCTTGTTTCGCGCGAGGCTCCAGGATGCTTCCCGACGGTCTCCGCCGAGAAAGGATGCACACGCCCGAGCGATGCCGAGCTCATGAGGGGGGCGCCCAGGAGGGGGGGTCCGCAGGCCGTGGCCCGAGGCGCGCGCGGACGAGGGAGCACCCGGGGGAGCGCACGAGGGAGCACCCGGGGGAGCGCACGGAGAGCAGAAGGGGGGCTGTGATACCCGGAGAGGCATCGCTGCCGCCCGACATCGCCCCGCCCCGCTCCTCCTCCTCCTCCTCCTCCTCCTCCTCCTCCTCCTCCTCCCCTCCTCCTCCCCCTCCTCCTCCCTCCTCTCCCGTCCCCCCCCCCCCCCCCCCGACTGCAGGGCCCTCGACCCTCGCGCGCCTCGGGCGCCACTCCGCGCAGGGCCCCTCCAGCGGCGCGCCCCCCGCGAACCCGGCGGGGGCGCCCCCGGCCTCGCGGGCCCTCCGCGCGCCCCCTCTTTTTTTCAACCGCAATACCGCCGCGGGTCGGGGCGGCGGGCCCGGCCCCCAACCTCGAGAGAGAGCTCGGGGACAGAAAAAGAGCGCCTGGGGCCTCCACCGCGACGGGGGCCCCAGAAGGCGGGGCGGGGGCCAAGGCACGCGGACGTGCGCCTCCCCGGCGCGCGTTGTCGCGCGTGCACTCTGCATCCCCGCCCTCCCCCATTCCCCTCCTCGGCTCGCGCTCGGCTCCCCCGTCTCCCTCCCCCGCCCATGCACTCTCGGCCCGCTCTGGTCGTTCCGAGTCGCAGCCACATCCTCCTCCGTCTTCGCCAACGCGTGCTTCGACAAAGGGAAGGAGGACGTCTTGTCGCTCCATCTATCCCTCGCTCACAACCTTCCTCTTATCCCCGGGGGCTGAGGCGGCTGGGAGGGCCCATAGCGGGAACCTCGGGGTGGCGGGCCTTTTTTGGTTGTTTGTTTGTTTGTTTCTTCTCTCTCTCTCTCTATCTGTCTCTCTCTCTCTCTCTCTCCTTCCCCCACTCCTACGCACGCGGTGCTCCGCAAAACGTCCCCGAAAACGACCTTCCTTTCTCCCCAGCCATCCCCCACAACTCTTTCCCACAATACCCGCTCTATCTTTCCCCCTCGATCCCTCCATCGCTGTCCCGCTTCCCTTCGGTCCCCCCCCTTTCAATCCCATGCGGCACCGAGGGGCGATGTGCGCGTGTCTTGGGGCCCCCGCCGTACAGCGAAGGTACGACTGCCGAGATTGAGAACAGGAGCGGGCGCTGGCTGCGCTGCAGCCTCTGCCATATGATTGAGAAAGAAAAAAAAAAAACGCTGTCCGCCGCAGGCTGCCAAGTGCCTGCTTCGCGGCCATCATGGGGAACACACGGTGGCACAAACATAACAACTCTGAGGTCCGAGCGGATTTCAAGGAGCGGTGATGGGCCCCCCTCCCTAGCGCCAGAGGCGCCGCCATCGGGCCCCAGCGCCGATCCGAGGAATCCGCGCGGACCTCAGAATTGTTGTGTTCATGTTATTGTCTGTTCCCCTACTGCTTCGAGCGCTCCACGCCAAAGCCGAGTGCACACGACTTCAACATGTCTCCAGGGTGTCAGGCGGATTTCAGCGAACGCCTTTCGGACGCCAAGTCGCCTGCTCCCTCCCTAGAATCGAGAGCCAGCTCTTATGTCTGCAGAGGTCGATGCCGGACAGACGTGCGCGCCGACAGAGGCCGCATCGAGCGGGTGTTGCTGATGCTGAAGTGTATGAATGGACGGATAGATGGATGGATGGATAGATGGATGGATGGATTAGGGAGAGGCAGAACGCGATATCAACATCAACTTTCGGAGCTCCACGCGGATTTCTTGGACAGGTGCGGGACCCCCCCTCCTTGGCGCGCGGAGCGCGCCAGGGGCGGCGCCGACCCCCAAAAGACTCCCAGGAGGCCATCCTCCTCCTCCTCCTCCTCCTCCTCCTCCTCCTCCTCCTTCTGATCCTTCTTGACGTTTCTCGGACTTAGTGAACCTCCCCTGACGGGGAACGAGGGACGAGGGACGACACCCAGGAGAGCCCGCCAAGAGGCCCCCGAGAACTGCCCCCGAGAGCCCGCCAAGAGGTCTCCCAGAGGCACCCGAAGAGACACTGATACAATCAAAAGGCCGTGGCACGGTGTTGCTGATGATGATGATGCTCATCATCACCATCATCACCACCATCACCATCATCATCATCATCATCATCATCATCATCATCATCATCATCATCATCATCAGCATCATCATCACCACCACCGTCAACATCATCACCACCATCACCATCACCATCACCACCATCATCAGCATCATTATCATTATCATCAGTATCACCATCATCATCATCATCACCACCATCACCACCATCACCATCACCATCATCAGTATCTTCACCAACATCACCAGCATCATCATCAACATCATCATTATCATCATCATCATCAGCAGCACCATCAGCATCATCAACAATATCATCAATACCATCATCATCATCATCATCATCATCATCATCATCATCGTCATCATCACCATCACCATCACCATCACCATCACCATCACCGTCACCATCACCATCACCATCACCATCACCATCACCATCACCATCACCATCACCATCACCATCACCATCACCATCACCATCACCATCATCATCATCATCATCATCATCATCATCATCATCAGCATCATCATCATCTTCATCGTCGTCGTCGTCGTCGTGTCTTCTTGGGTCCCAAGGTGCTCGTCAAACCGTTCTGGGATGGTCGTTGGCCTGCTTTGGTGCGCCGCTTGCCTCCCTCGCGGCCTTCCCTTGGCCCCCCGATCCCCCGTCAGGGGCGGCGGATTGTCCGCGAGGGTACCTAGGACGATGGATGGATGGACGCATGGATGGACGGACGGATTGGGTACATGAATGATTGAATGGATGCTGCTGCTGCGGGATACACTGACGACAGGCTGGGATGGAGGGGCCGAGTGGCAGATGCTGGGCCCATGGGTCGTATGGGTAGAACGTGGATCGATGCTGTTGATGATTCGTACGGCGTCTGACGCAACACTTGGCGAACCGCACGGAAGCCTCGTGAAAAGAAAAAAAAACACGGAAGGCAGCAAGAACGCAGCTGCAGAGGCCGAATCGTGCCCGCGCGGCCTCCCAAGGCCACGGCGCACAAAAAAACTGTCCGAGCGGCAGGCGAAACATGGAGACCCCGCCCGCACAGCACCTCCCCTGTGCACAAAGGCGGAGCCCATGGACTCCCACCCCCGCGCGCGGCGGACAGATGGGGGCCCACGGGCAGGACGGGGGCCCGCAACCGTGGCGACGCCCACCGAAGCCGCAAGCCATCAGTCGACCTCCTCCTCCCCTCCGCCCACTGCCGCTCCCCCCCCCCTCGCCTCTCCCCGCCTCTCGGGGCCACAACACGGCCAGCACATCGGGCAACAGCGTCACCGCACCTGCGCCTGCCATCTGTCTTTGTCCCGCCGATGCTGGAGGTGCGCTTCTAGCACCCGATTGTGCGCGGCCTCCCGAGTTTCACAACAACTATCGGCGACTGTTCCGCCAGGAGCCTCTGCTCGGGAGCCTCAGCTATATAAAAGACCAACGTGAATTTTATGACGGCACCCAACATGTGCTGCGTGGGCACGAGGAGCGCCTTCTTCGTTCGGCTGGAGGCCTATGCAGGCCATATGTTATGAGCCGTGTGCATCACGTACTGACTTTGACCAGTGCCAGCATCAATACCCCGAGACGTGCCCAGCTAGTATGGGTAAGGTCCCGACCACGATTGCTTATGTTTATGACGGCCTCGAAGAAAACCTACCCTAATGACTTGTGCCGTGAGATCGCGGCGGCTATGACAGACTCAGCTAAGGTCCTCCTAAACCCAGAGACCTCTAGCGGAGATGCAGCTCAAAATCACATACACAGGTTTAGCAGTAACCAGAACTGTGATGGCGAGGCCCCCGCCAGGGCTCACAGAGCCCCGAAGAGCAGCCCGAGGTCCGGGCCTCTGCGGCATCTGATGCAGGGACCGAGCAGGCACTTGTCCACCAGCTTGTAGGATCCCCGGAGGAGCAAGCTGCTTCCTGGCCCTCTGCCCACCCACCCCCTCCTGCCCCGCTCGCCCCTGCCCCCTTTTTCCAAAAGGCCAGGATCTCAGCGAATCGCGAGGAGGCCAGGCGGCGACGTTACGTTCGCCGTGCCCCTTGGATCCAGGCGCTGCCGCCCTCGAGCCCCTTCCCTTCCCAGCCCGTGGGGGGCGGGCTGTGTGGGTCGAGATGGAGGCAGTCAGCGAGCGTTGGTCATGCCAATATTTCTGACCTGTCTGACCCCTCTCTCTTTCTTCTCTGCGGAGTTGAGGTCGCAAGGGCCTCGAGCTCTGGAAGGTGGCGTAGGTGGTAGAATTGCGCCACCCCGCCCGAGCTACCAGCGTGTGGGCACGACCAGACGTCCATGCCAGCGTGGCGCGCGCGCTCCCCGCCTCTCCCCGCCCTCCTCTTCCTCCTCACCCTTGTCCAATTTCATGTGCCTTCCTCCCGTGGTCTGCAGGCATGGCGGTAACGCGTCAGCGTAGAACCAGAAGAGGTTCCTTTTCATACCCAGTCTGTGAGTACGGACACCATGCACACGGTCAAGAATGAGCGCGCACTAGAACCAAAATGGCTGACACGGCCCCTGTCTGCCACATAGGAGAGAGGGGGGGAGAAATTGAACGCCACAGCGGGACCACTTGCACTTTCACTGGGAGAGACAAGGGATAACCAGCATCACCAACCACCCGAGAACCTCCGGCTACAACCTCGTAACACACGACATCGTCGCGGTGACGCTCGGTACTCTACTGGCCAACTGCTTCTTGGACGCCTGGCCTGGAACGAGATTTGAGGGAATTCTTGAGAGCGCGCTCGGAGAGATGGTGATAATCGTACATCAAGCGCAAGGTACCCCTGCACAACAATCCGCCAACGCTAAGTTACAATGTCCTGGATCAGCTTTAGTGATGGCGTCGGCGGCCATTCTTCCATGGGGAACCCACCGAACATGATAATCTACAGCGCGCGTGGCGTTTCTGACTACTGCTAGTTCCATGGCCGTGCGTCGACCCTGTCGTGAGCCCGCGCTGTTTTTACTGAGTGTCGAACACGCACTTAGCATCAACAACGCAGATGGACCAAACTTCCTCGGCAAGTACGCACTGCGAGCTCAACGCGACAGAAAAGGAACGGGCCCCACGCGCCAATCTGGTCGACTGACATCGGCAAACATCATATCTCGCCACGTGACCTGGAGCCACGGCGCCTACTCGAGAGCAGCCGACAAGCTCAAAGTTTCGGCAGCGCTGGCTGAGGACATCAATAGCTTCAATATGGCAGATCTCCAGGAGAGAAGAGAATTCCGGGCACGCTGATACCTTCTTTCGGGGATGGACAGACCCCCCTTTAGTAAAACGTGGTTTAGTGAAAACGACCTGAGGCCCAAACCTGGCGGGCGCAAACCTGGAAAATAACGGCCACGGCGCCCTCTCAAGAACCGAAAACGGACAATTCACTAATCGACGTGTCACTGTTGGGGGTTCTGTCCACTCCCGATTCTTATCTGCGCGTCCGCCGCGACGACGAGACA
Source organism: Prorocentrum cordatum (assembly GCA_963575745.1). Classification (NCBI taxonomy): domain Eukaryota; class Dinophyceae; order Prorocentrales; family Prorocentraceae; genus Prorocentrum; species Prorocentrum cordatum. The sequence goes on along the minus strand of CAUYUJ010015367.1, from coordinate 215,719 downwards.
AGTTCCTTGAGCCCCGCCTTCTCTGGCCGACCCCGGGGCCCCCGGCGCCCGACGCGGCGGCGAAGGCGAGGGGGGGCTCGAGGGCTCAGGTCGCTGTGCGCTGCGAGGCCGACGCTGTCGGATGACGCGCAATCCCAATGCACATCGGGGAGGGGGGGCAGCCGACCCCTCCGGCAACATCTGGGCGCGCTTCACGCGCCAGCCACTGCATGTGAGCAATCATCGTCTGGCGCCCCTTGACTTCGTCGGGGGCGAGAAGAGAAGAGAGCTCGGGTCGGCGCGGCGGGATTTCTCGAGCCGCATCGGAACCAGCTGTTCAAGGATCTTTTCTGGGTCACCCAAAACCTCGTCACTCTGCAACTGCTTAAGATGACGGCCCATATAATCGGACTCACCATGCTGCCATTTCGCGAAGTTGAATCTCCCCTGGATTCTCCTTTCTAAAAAGATAATAGACTCTACCCCCGCCCCCCCCCAGCGTTGTCGGCCCCCCTTTCGGGCATGTAAATCATATACGATTCTGACCACATGTCCACCCTGAAGATGAATTTGCACTATCCCCCGGGGGCCGGGTTCCCCCCCTCTGAGGTTCCCTTGTAAAAAACACTGTGCGGTGATATTTGTTGCTCTAACATATCATTTTTCCGATAATCCCTTGCAACAAATAGGACGAAGTGCGCGCGCGCGCGTCGTCGCGCGCATGCCGAAATCGTTCAAAAACCTTCGGTGCGGGAAGGATTTCGCAATCGAGTTTCCCCAAAACATACAAAACACAGGGTTTCGTAACACGGATTTGCTGACAAAAACTTACGCGCGAGCTCTTGCGAAATCTCAATATATCATTGTCTCTCTTTTTTTTAAAACAAAAAATCACAACGTGCTACCAAACGGGCGTCGCGCGCGCGCATGTCGAAATCTGTCGAACGCCCTTGCGCGTGTGCCGTCGCGAGAATCCTCTAAAAAAACCGGGACGAAGTGCAGACGCGCGCGTCCTCGCGCGCGTACGCCGAAATCCTTCAAAACCCACCGGTTTCGGAAGGATTTCAAAATCGCGCGTCCAAAACACCTACACAAACGTTTCGCAACACGGATTCCCAACAAAAGCGTGCGCGCGCGCTTTTGCGGCGTCGTCGTCGTCGTCGTCGTCGTCGTCGTCGTCGCCATCCTCCCTCCTCCCGCGTCGTCGTCGTCGTCGCCTACGTCGTCCTGTGTTTTTCCTCGCGTTCGTCGTCGTCGTCGTCCTCTTTGGCGTCGTGGTCGTTTCCGTCGTCGTTGTCGCCGTGGTCGTCCTTCCTCCTCCTCCCTCGTCGTCGTCGTCGTCGTTCGTCGTCGGCGTCTCGTCGTCGTCCCTCCTATTTCGTCGCCGTCGTCGTCTTCGTTGTTGTCGTCGTCTCGTCGTCGTCTTCCCTCCTCCCTCGACGTTGTCGTCGTCGGCGTCGCCGTCCTTCCTCCTTCTTCGTCGTTCGCGTCGTCGCCGTCCTCCTTCCTCCCTCGTTGACGTCGTTGTCGTCGTTGTCGTCCTTCCTCCTCCCTCATCGTCGTCTTCGTTGGCGTCGTCGTCGTCGTTTTCTTCGTCGTCGGCGTCGTTGTCGTCCTCGAAGTCGTCGGAAACGTCGTCGGTGTCGTCGTAGTCGTTGTCGTCGCTGTCGGTCTTAAGAGGTTTTGCAAACCAAGTTGCGGGTGGGTGGGTGGGATGTTTGCAATAGCGTGGGATGTGTCGAATCATGGGTCAAAATCAACCTTCTCCCTTAAAACCTCCCGAGAATTGGGGACGGGCAGACATAATCAGGCCATCAACTTATATGAACCGCTTGGCGGAAATGAGACTTCTGATCGGATCTCTCCACCCAGAGACACGGCTCCAGCAAAGATTTCCCGAATCCCCGATTGCTGCGATAGTTCGCTTGGGCGCGATGCCGCAGGGGGGGGCGTCGTTGAGCCCGCGGATAAGAGCGACCAGTTCAATCAGCTCGCTAGGGGCAAGCTGCAGGCCTTGGCACGCCTCGCAGTAGATGGGCCCCCGAGGGCGACGCAAGCGATCTGACTGACAGAACGCGCCGCTCTTCGCGTCGGCGACCCCAAGTGTCCAGCCGAGAGCGGCCACTGCCTGGAGAGTGAGCAGACATTCAGCGTGAGAGGTTGGGGCGCCCACCAGCAAGTCCCCCCCGCCCGGGTCTTGATGGCCCTGCACGCGCCGCCTCGATTTGGCCTCGGGGACCTGCCCATCGCCTTCCTGAGGCTTGAACCTTCGGGCCATTCGGGGCCCCGAGACTCGGTCCAGACGCTTGCGTCTAATATCCGTCGCCTCGGCCACTGGGGCGACGCGAACCGCGCCGGAATTCGCAGCGGCCTGCCGGAGGCGCGCCGCTCGAGACCCCGGAGGGGGAAAGGGAAGCAAAGGACGGAGTGTTCCAAAACCGGGGGCCCCAACCGAACCAGCGACGCAACTCGCCCCGCAACTCCTGGTCCCGAAGGCCCTGTTCGATCGCATCCGCGCGCCGCGCGCCCGCGTCGACGTTGTCTTCAGATGCGGGGCGGTCGCGTCGGAACACTAGGGACTCGGATTGGGGCCTCCTGGAGGGATCGGACGCTGAAGAGTGGGGGGTGGGGGGGGGCGCCGCGGCTGATGCTTCGGCCGCTCGGCGCTGCAAACGTGCACAGAGGCGCGTCCTGCTGCGGGGCTCTGCTTGACATGGCTTCTATCCCCCTCGCCATCGAACCAACTCTGCCTGGGCCTGTTGGGTTGGTCTCCGCGGGGGTCATGCGAGACCTCGAACCGGGGGGGCGTTCGGGCTCCGAGCGATCAGTCGGCGGAAAAATCACAGGACGGATTGAGACGCCAGGTAAAAGGCGGAAATCAGAAGGACCCGGGGGGGGCGAGAAGCGGAAGGAGGAACGGCAGAGGGAGAGGCAGAGGGAAGGCGAACAGGCGGGGGAGAAAGAAAGGGGGCAGCAGCTGAAAAAGAAGCAGGAAAAGGACTAGCGGGAGCAGAATTCCATCTGGCTCGCCGGGGCCAGCGGCGAACTGGCGCGCCAAGACCTCGGGCGGGCGCGGTGGCGGGGGCGCGGGCGCAGGGGCTGCCGGCTCGACCGGCGCGGGCTCAACCCTGGTCAGAGAAGGCCCTGGAACCTCCGGACTGAAAGCTCTTCGGTCGGGGATGGCCGCGCCCCGCGCCCGTGGGGGAGGGGGCCCCTCGGCCGCCGCATCCACCGCCCTGCCTCTACCCCGTGGGTTCTTGAAGTCAGCGCGGGGCTCGGCAATGGCCCCGTAGTCCAACAACTCGGCCCCTTGTGCCTCCTCCCACGCAGCCTCTCTGACATGTTCCGTCGAACACTTGAGCAGATGGCCCCTCGTGGCCGCCCTTGCCGTCGACGCCCGCTGGTGCGCGACCGCCCCCGGGGCCCGTCCAACGGGGCCTGGGGCCCTTCTCTCTCGCACCTCCGCTCGGCCCCCGCCGCGCGCGGACCCGGGCCCCGGGGCCAAAAACCTCACCCGCGCGCCCCCGCGCCTCGGCGGCATGCTGAAGTCGCCCGGCGACGTCCAAGCTCATCGTGGCCTTGCGGTCCCCCTCTCTAAACGAATGCACCCGGGCGAAAGCTGCGGCTGGGCCCCCCGAGCCCTTCGCCCCCTGGACCAGATCCTGGAGACCGACGTCGTCGACGGCGTCGTCTGAGAGAAGGGGGCGAGGAACCGCCGCGATGGCTACCGCCAACTCGCGCAGTAAATCTTCGAGCTCGCAGTGGGTTCTGGGCAAAACGGCAGACGAAACCTTAGCAGGGGCCGTCTTGATCAACCTTCCGCGTCGCTCGCAGCGACCGTTCTGGCGAGGGCCCTCGGCGTCGCAAACATGGTGAAATACTCCGAGGGCCCCCAAGCCACGTAGACAACCCGCCTCGAACTCCGGGCACCCATCTGGCGCGATGATCTCCGGGATGCCCGGAGGCCCCGCCCACGAGCGCACGGGAGCTGACCGCGCCTGCTCGGCCGAAGCGGAGGAATAATTGCTGTTGACCGCTGCGCAAATCTGATAGTTGGCGCCGTGATCGACGACGCGCGAGACAGGGGTGGCGGCGCGAAAAGCCTCGACATCGGAAAAATCAACAGCCGCCAGCGCATTGGAACGAAGCGCGCTTGGGAGCTGAGCTCCACGCCTCCAGCGAGGACGGGGCTCGGACTCGCATGGGGGCCCGGCGAAATGACGAGGCGCCCAGCGAATCGCGCCCCCCCGAGCTTTAGCCACCTCGAGCGCCCGCGCAAATCCCTTGAGCCTCAGATGACCAGGGTTCGCATGACCCCCGTGGAACTCGCCCTGCATCGCTCCATCAACCTGGCGCTCCGACGAGCGCTGCCTGGAAGGAGCGCCGGCATCGTCTGATCTTTCAGGCGGGGAGGGCGCGGGCGCCGACGGCGCTGGATCTGGCACCCCGCCCGCTCCAAAGTCGACCCGCTCGATCTCCGAGCGCCCGCTGGAAAAGAAGAGGGGGCGGAGGCGAGGGCGAGGGGCCCACTCAACAGACGTTCAACAGCCCTCTCCACGCCCGCGCAGATGGCCGCCACCAGCTCAGGAGGATGCCGCCGTGCAGCTCTGGCCCTGGACCCGCCCTCCAACAGCACGTGGGGGCGGTGATTCGAACATCTCCTGCTGCGCGCCCTTAGAAGGCCCCCCGGGCAAACGAAAAGACCGAAGGCGCGCAGATCCGGGGCCACTTCTTGAAACCCTGAGAAAGAGAAGCGACGGGCTTCAGAAAGTCAAGATAAACCGCAACTGTTAGCCGTTCTAGGATGCTCAAACCAAAAGACACGACCCTGCCTGCGCTGATACTCTGAAAGAGTGCTTTCTGTTCGGCTCTGACTGATCGGCCACTGAGGCCTTTCCGGGGCTGGCCGGGCAGCTTGCATGGGGGGGCCATCGAAACAATCAAAGGCTGATCCTTCTCAATCCCAGCCACATTCTCTTCCGATGCGAAGACTGACGAAGGCCCCGCCCAGTCTGCTGGTCGATGGCAGGTCCTGGACCCTCGTCGCCCATGCTCGGACTCGACCCGAGGCGGCGACACAGCTCCAAACGAATTAAAAAGGGGGAATCTCTCGGGGGCCCGGCGAGCTCCGTCCGTGACTGGGCCTTAGATCGACGGATCCCTGAGCCATCTAGGGCCCGAAGGATCTCTCGTCTGACCTTGCGCGGGGCGGTGGCAGGCGGCGGGCCGCCCCGCCCCTTCGGCTGGCGGTCCACGAACCAGGAGCGCGAAGCAGGCGGGCCGCTAACCGGGGCCTCGGCCAGCGCCCGAGCTCGGGCCGCCTCGACGGCCTCGCCCCGCCCGGCGAGCAGCTTAGGATCAGGCGAATCTGAAGAGAGAGCGCTTTCCCAAACCTCAACTTGCAAAGCGGCCGACGGGGCCCGCCCAGGACCTCTGACAGGGCACCGGTCGAGAGAGACGAGGCGAAGGCATCCAGGAGAGGAAAGTCACAGTTCTCCCGGGTAGCTCGAATTTGCTCGGCCAGAGGAATCGGGTTCTCCACGAGGGGGCCCCCGAGAGCCCGCAGGGCCAGGTGCACCGCCCAGCTGGCCCGTTCCAGGCCAGTCAGACCCCGGGGAGTCCAGCCGAGCTCGGCCGACGCGGCCGCCAACGGAACCATGCTGAAGCAGAGCCCAGATCCTAGACCTCCCCCGCGAGTCGAGGAGCTTTACTCCCGAATGACACCCCTCAAAAGCTCGAAAGCTCGAAACCTCTCGGCGGCCTGGCCGCCGGAAGGGGCGGGGCCCCCCAACTCGCGGAAGGAGTCGGAATGCCGAGGCGGGTGGGTGACGAGATCGGAGGATTGCGGAGTCTAGGTATGGGGCTGGCGGGAGCGTGCCCAAATCCTTCTCTCGTGTCATTGGAGCTCGCAGAGTGCGATCTGAGGACCCGTGGCGTCTGGCCTCGACCTCCGGGGGAACTCTCTCCGAGAGAGGGTGGCCCCCGTCCGGGCCGCGAGCTGCAGGATGGAGACTCTGCCTGACGAAGCGCGCCGAGCCCCTCACCTCGATCAGCGCGCCCATCTACTGGGCGCGCTCCTGACGACCCTGGGCCAGGAGCCACCTCGCCTCCGCGAACGATCGAGTCCGAATATTTGGCATCGTGCTTCTTCAGACCCGCGGGCGGAGGCTTCGCGGGGGGCGACTTCGCCACTGCCGGTGCTGGGGCGAGCGCCTGGCGGGGGCCTCGAGGGCGCAGGTGGGGCCTTCCCGGCAGGCGGGGCTGGGTCCGAGCCCCCGAATGTGAGCGCCGGCGGGTTGAGAGGGGCTTTGGGGTCGCTCTGCTCGAAGTCGCCCTTCGCGCCCGGACCCGTTGGCACAGGTCGCGCCAGGTGCCGGGGATGGCGGCCCTGGGCGTCCTGCCGCTGCTAACGGGGCTTCTCGATGGCCTGCTCCTTCTTGAGAATGCTCTTCTGCCTCGCCTCCTCGATCTCCTCCTCGGTCTCGTCCTCGGAAAAAAACGCGCCCGTCGCGGGCGCGGCGCTTCGCGCGGAAGCCGCGCTGGCCCACCTGGACCAGCGCGCGCCGCGCGGCCAGCGGGTGAGAGCGCTGATCCTGGCCCTGATTCTCCGCGATCACAAGCTTCTCCGAGCGAGGGGCAAGAACCGCGAGCAAGCGCGTGTCCGCGCAGACCCCGAGGCACATCAGGAGCTCGATTGCCCACTTGCGCCGCAGACGCAACGCTGGAATCAGTGTGGGGCCCCTGGTGAGACAGTCCTTTCTCGGCGTCGGCCACGTCGCCCTCGCGGCGGTCGATCGCCCCGAGCTGGCCGTCCACCCGCGGGTCGCTCGGCATTGGTCCAGGTCCGAGCTCTCCGACTCGATCTCCTCCGGAATCGCGCCCAGGCCCACGTCTGCGTCGATCTCTCTCGCCGCCTGCTCGAGCGCGGCCTTGCGCGGGGCGCGGGGCGCCCGAGCTGCCTCGGTCCATCCCGGGCGGCAGTGGGCCCCTGGCCACCGAGGTTCCCTGACGACATCGACCTAGCTGTCAGGCTCGTACCATGTGGCCCTGCAGCGGGCCTGATCTGTCTCCGCCAGCCCACCCGGCCCGCCGGGCGGTGCCCCCGGGCGGGGAGAGGGGGCGACTGGAACTTGCGCTGGCTGCGCCGCGAAGATCACTGCCCGAGCCCTAACCCCTTCCCGTCCCAGTGGGAGTCGCCGACCAGAAAGTCTGAGTAGCCGATCCAGCGCCCCTTGAACTCGACCTGGGAGCACTCCCGGAGAATTGCCCCGCCCACCTCGAAAGAGACGCCCTCCGAATCACAACCGAGAAACAGGCTGGGTGCATTCGTGCGACCAAGAGCCTCCATGCCGATCGGGGGCCTCTTAGCCTCGTAAAACTCGACTGGGGCATGCGTGGGATTGACATGCCCCCCCCCTCAGAATGTTGCCGAGCACCTTCCAGCAATCGGCTCTCGAAGTCGTGGAAGCCCACGGGCCGGGCTCCATCGCGAAAGGGGGAACTTCGCAATTAGCTCAGGGTCGAGAGCAACCTCCTCTGGCCTGCGCCCGATGACAGAGATGGTGCGATGACCTGGCGGGGACCTGCTGAGCGGGGGCGCTCTTCTGCTCGATCCCTCGCCGACGCATGGCTGGTTGGAGCTTTAATCCACCGCGGCGCGGCGAAAAAGAGGAACTCGGCTGGGGGCAAAGGAGGACAGGGATGGGGGATAACGAGAAACTCGATCACTCCGCGCAGATGAAACGATACTGGAACGATAGCCCCATCCCAATCGGCTCGACCTTGCCCCCGACTCCGCTCGCCGCAGGCAACTTTGTATTCAGCGCACTTTGAGAGCGAAGACCCTCGTGAGATTGTCGAGATGCGGCTCGCCGATCAATGCTTGACCTGCGGCGGCGTCGACCAGTGCGAAATCCCCCAAGTCCTGCAGCGCAGCAGCCGCGAACCATTCCAGATCCACCTGCCCATCTCGATCGTGCGACGCGGCTGCCCAATAACTCCCTGCCGTCGCCTAGGAATCCGAGACATCGATGTGGAAAGAGGACGCGTTCGGACCATTGCTCAGAGATGACTGTCCTGCGGCTTCGGTATTGGGCCGATCCGCCTTGCTCCTGGACGGCTCGCGGCAGTCCTCTCTCCAGCGCCCCTTGTCGCCGCAGTTTGAGCATCTCGAGCGTCGTTTGAGGTCGTCTCTCGCCACCTGGCGGGTCTTCTTCCTGTCGAGGAAGTCGCGATCGACCTTCCTGGCTGTCCTAAGCTGCTTGGACTCAGCCCGCGTCCGTCGTCTGGTTGGAAGCGTCACCTCGGCGAAAACCTCCATTACCTCCTCCTCCTCTTCGAGATCCTGCTCGTCCGAAGAGGCCATTGCCGTGACGAGCTCATCCTCCTCGTGCTCCGTCTCAACCAGCCCGAAACAATCTCTGCCATCACAAACTTCGCACTCGTGGTTGTCCTGACCCGCCCCCTGGGTTGCCGCGTATGTCTGGGAAGATGGGCCCTGGGGGGATGTCGGCAGCGCCCGCTTCTCGGTGATGTCGAGCTCGAAGATAGCTCGCATGCTGGACTGAAGATCCTTGTTGTCTCCTAGCATCGTCCTGAGGTTCACGCGCATGGCCTGGGAGAGACGAGCACCTCCTTCGTAGTAGCGTGCCTTGACCATGTCGGGGAGCTGTAGACCGTGTCGTTCGGCGGCGTCCATCTGGCTATTCCGTCGGATGACGTAATCGGTGAACGATTCACCCTTGCGCTTCTGATCTCCCGGACGTTCCCCGGCAAGGGGCCTGAAGTGACTGATAAGAATGTCTATCCTGGCGCCGTCGTCCTGGGTGTGACGGACTGACCTGAGTTTCGTCTGGCGGCCTATGGGATAGGAGCCCTAGAGCTCGAGCAACACGCGCGTTTGGCTTGAACCCTGTGCGTGTCGACCAGGACGTCAGGCTGGAGATGTGCAACTCTGCTCCAATCCACGCCAGGTCGGAGGTGCAGGAAAATCGCGATTGCCTTCCTCGCGAAGCTTCCACTCGGTGTCCTGCCAACTGCCTTCCCAAGCTGGCCGCCAGCTCAAGTTCCACGAGGTTCCCCGGGACACTCACCAGGGATCTCGCCACGACTGCTCCTCATCAGCACCTGCTGCGGCGCCAGGGTCGCTGGACCCGCCACTCGCCCCCGGTGGAGTCGGTGGGAAGCTGCACATCCGCGGCGTCGACCACGCTCCGGGTGCCATTGTCAGCAGGAATGGCGGCAACGCGTCAGGGTATGACAAGAAGGGGCTCCTTTTTCAGACTCAGTCCGCGTGTACGGACACATTAACATCGTCAAGAATGCGCGCGCACTAAAGCCAAAATGGCTGAACGGCCCCTGTCTGTCACATGGGAGAAAGGGGAGGAAAAGTTAAACACCACACCACCTCTTCCCTCCTCCCTCATACCTTGCCTACTTTTCCTCCCCTTCCTCGCCTTCCGCGCTGTCCTCCCCTTCCTCCATCATCCCTCCCCCCTCCTCCCTCCCTCTTCCCTCCTCCCTCCCCCGCCCTGAGCGTGGGCCTGGTACCTGTTCTCATGGTGTCACTGCCAAACTTGCTCTGGGGCACACTGTCAGGTACCTCGGATGTGATGCGGGAACGGGACGGCGGCTTCTGAAAAGGACAGGGATGAGTTTGGCTCCCCTGCATCCTTGGCCCACGGCCGAGGCGCCAGTTGCAGCAACGATCGTGCATTTCCGGGAGGGGGGAGGGGCCGTGTGTCACGTGAACCCCACGGGGCCTCGTGCCCACGCCCAGGCGGGGATCCTCGGGTTCGGGATCAGTTATCCCACCCGGTGCCAGCGCGGACCCCGTTTGCACGTGCCCGTCGGCTGTTGCCCCAAGCTGGCCCTGCGGCTCTTTGAGCATACGGCTTAAAACCGTAAGCAGGAGGAGGAGGAGGACAACGAGGAGGAGGAGGAGGAGGACAGCGAGGAGGAGGAGGAGGAGGAGGAGGAGGAGGAGGAGGAGGCACAGCACAGCAGGGTCCAGCACAGCCTCCGCAGGGTCGGGCGAACCATGGCTGCAGGGTGCCGCCCGGCGAGGCAACGAGGCGCCGGACGGCTGGCTCCCAGTGTGCCCGTTGTCACTTCCTCGTCTCGCAGGCGGCGTGAGGCACGACCGCTTCGGACGCTGCACGCGAGGTCCCAAACAGGAGGTCCCTCCTCCCTCCCCCTGATGGCATCTGTCCTCCCTCCTCTCTCCTCTCTCCCCTCCCTCCCCTCTCCCCTCCCTCCTCTCTCCCCTCCCTCCTCTCTCCTCTCTCCCCTCCCTCCCCTCCCTCCTCTCTCCTCTCTCCTCTCTCCTCCTCTCCCCTCCCTCGTAGTCCCTCCCCTCCCTCGTGGTCCATCCCTGCATCCCCCGCTCCCTCCTCCCAGCCGCCGCTGCCCCGCCTTCTCCGGTCACCCCCTCCCTGCCTCCTTGGGCGGGGAAGCTGGAAGAAAACACGCCTTCCAATTCGACAATAAAAACTCGCCTTCCAATTCGACAATAAAAACGCCTTCCAATTCGACGTGTGAATTACCACGCCTTCCAATTCGACCATAAAAACTCACGGCCGGAAATATCCAAACTCCGACGATACAGCAAGGACATTACTCGCAGCGTGCGCCATCGCCTGTTGGTGAAGACGGCAAACAAAAAACGAGGAGGAGGAAGAGGCAAAAGGGAGGATAAGTGATGTGACCGAGGGGAGGACGGAGAGAAGTGAGACGCAGAGCTGCTCCGTGGAACAACACTGGGGATCTACTGGCCCTGGTCAATCCAGACCCAGGCCAGTCAGGGTTTGCAGGATCCTGCAAGATCCTGCAGGATCCTGCGCCCGAGCTTGGGTCAGTGCAGCCCTAGCCCTGCAGGATCCTGAACGATCCAGCGCTCTGACTGACCTCCGTTTGCATTGACCCCCCGTCTCTTCGGCCCCGACTCGTCCCGAGGAGGAGGAAGAGGAGGAGGAGGTAGAAGACGAGGAGGAGGAGGAGGAAAAGGAGGAGGAGGACGAGGAGGTGGAGGAGGAGGAGGAGGGGGAAGGGTTGGAGAAGGAGGAGGAGGGGGAGGAAAAGGCGGGGGAGAAAGAGGAGGAGGAGGAGGAGGAGGAGGAGGAGGAGGAGGAGGAGGAGGGGGAGGGGGAGGCGGAGGAGGAGGAGGAGGAGGGGGGAGGGGAGGGGGAGGCGCAGGCGAAGGAGGAGGAGGACGAGGAGGAAAAGAAGGAAAAAGAAAAGGGACAAGCAAAAGAGAACTGGCACACCAGTGCCGGCGGACATCGGCGGCACGAACGAGGGGGTGGCGCCAGGCGGGCGGGCTTCGCCGACAGCGGGGGGGGGTTCTTCGAGGCGGGGCCCCCTCTCGGAGGCTTGCCTGGAAGGCCGCCCGGCAGCCCCCGACGAGGCCTTCTGAGGGCAGGGGCCGCCGAGAAGGCCCCTGCTTTCTTTCTTGGGAGCCCCCCTTTCAGGAGGAGGAGGAGGAGGAGGCGGAGGAGGAGAAAGAGGTGGAGGAGGCTGAAGCGGAGGCGGAGGAAGAGGGGGCGGAAAAGGAAGAGAAGGAGGAGGAGGAGGAGGAGGAGGAGGAGGAGGAGGAGGAGGAGGAGGAAGGGAAGAGGAGTAGGAGTAGGAGTAGGGGGAGTAGGAGTAGTAGGAGTAGAAGTAGGAGTAAGACTAGGAGGAGGAGGAGGAGGAGGAGGAGGAGGAGGAGGAGGAGGAGGAGGAGGAGTTTTTCCCTACGTCGACAACTTTGCCAAGAAGCACTCTCTGGGAGGACGGAGCCTCCTCTCAGAGGACGTCCAACACTGATGCTGGACCGATCCAGGCTGGCTCGGGGTGACGCAGCCTGGAAAGTGAGGCCCCCCAGTCGCTGCGGGGGCGGCTCCAAGAAAACGGTGCGTCTGACCCGCGAGAAGAGGCGGAAGGCGGAGCACAAGCACGGCCTTGCCCAGCAGCACTAGGCACCAGACATTGCAAGCGCAACCATCAAGGAGGAACCAGCACGCGAGATCACACCCCGCGACCGCCAATTGGCAGGGACGTGTAGCGTTTTGTGCCGGACAGAATTTGCGCAAGCCTGGCGAGGAAAGCGGAGTTCCACCCGTCGGCGGAACAACAGTGACGGAGACCAACGCCCTCTCACTGGCGGCGCCCCTCCAAGGGAGAACCCAAGGGAGTCGCCAATTTCAGATAGAGGCCAGAGAAAACGACAACTATCCTGTGCCGTCCAACGGACTGGATGGCGCTCGAGGTCTGTTTCGTCCTCTGCCACGTTCGCCGCCAGCCGCGCTGGGGCAATACCCAGAACATGAGGCAGGGCTGGGTAGCGCTCGCGGTCTGATTCATCCGCTGCCACTTTCGCCGCCAGCCTGCCCGACCGCTGACGTCGCAGCAGCCGTGGAGGGGCTCGCGCCGACCGAAGGAGAAGGCAGGGGACAGAGAGGGGAAAGAGACAGAACGGCTGCCAGCCCCACGGTGCCGCGGAGACTGCGGTCCAAGAACGAGGTGGCCAACCTCGGGAACCTCGGCGAACCGGGGGAGAAGCGAGGTCGATCCGAGCCCCCCGAACTTAGGGGGCAAAGGAACCTACCTCGCTTTTGACAACCCTCGCTTCCAAGAGATACCAAGCGATGCCAAACTACGGCCTGTGCTGGTCAGGCCGCTCGACGAGGGGGCGCGTGGCATGACTTGGCCTTGCCTGGAAGCGAAAAGCGGGGTAGGCAATCCACGCTCCGAGAACTGGAGCCCAACGCGCTGGGCTGAAGACGCGCGGGCCGAGGCAGCGCGTGGCCAGGGGCCGCTGCCGCGCCTGGAATCTGAGACGGAGCGGGGGCGCCCCCCGCAGACGCAGCGCCGCTGCCGCCCAGGGCCGGCGCGGGGGGGCGCCGCCCGTGGCCCCGGAGCCGCCGCCGCCTGGACGCGGGGCGGGGGCGCCCCCCGCGGGCGCGGCACAGCTGCCGCTCCGAGGCGGGGCGGGGGGCGCCCCCCGAAGGCGGGGCGCCGCTGCCCCTCGAGGCAGGCGCGGGGGCGCCCCCCGAGGGCGCGGCGCCGCTCCCGCCCGAGGAAACTCCCGGCTCCAGCGGCTCCGACGGACAGGGGGCCGCGCCTCCCGAGCGGGGTCCCGCGGCGGCCTCCTCGAGCCCGAGGGCGACGGCCGCTCGTCGGCCCCCGGCGTCGCCTCCCCCCGCCCCGCCCCCACTACCCAAGGGCCCACGAAGGAAAGGAGGATCAAGGGAAAGGGGGTCAACTCTGAGATGCCTCTCTCGAGGGTGACGGCCAGCCGGACACTGGTTCAAACTTGTCTCCCCGTGCCCGCTGCGCCGCCGCGCGCGCTCCGTGTCCTGTCCGCATTTCGCGCGCCGCCTTCGGTGCAAAAACGCCCCGCAATCTGGGAACCAATAGCAGTCGACGACGTCGGAGCAAGAAAAGATCACAAAATTGTGCAAAAACCTGTCCGCTTCGTCAAGGTTCGCGCGTTCGTCGCCTTGGAACCCCGAGCATCGACCTCCCTGGGGCGCGGAGGAAGAGCGAGAGCCCTTAAACCAGCCGGCGCGCTCCAGAAAGGCCCGCGTCGAACCCGCGCGCGCTCCAAAGCCTGAGGAGGGGCCCCGTCCTGCAGCCTCTTGACGAGCCCGCAGTCTGACGGGTTTAAGCGCGGCCACTTGGGCAGACGAAAAGGCCGGCAGCTCGACGGCGCGCTGTTTTGCGGGCGGCGGCATTAACGCGCCTTTCCTTTTCCTGTCGGCCCGCCCCAAATCCGAAATACCCTCCTCGTCAGGGCATCGGTGGGAAGGACATTTGGGCGCGCTGGCTGGCGGGGGGGGTCAGTTGTTCACGTGCTGGACAGCCGGGCCAGCCATGGGCCGGGCCAGAACTCTGGGGGCCAGCCGCGCCCATCGCAAACCCTCAGCCGCAGGGGCACTCTGAGGGGAGGGGGGGAGTGAGCAGGTCCGTGGACAGATCAGACCACGCCCCTCCTCGCCAATGCGGCGCGAGCCCCTTGCAGACGCGCGCAAATCCACGACAGGGCGCCTGAAGCAAAAGCCGCCGGCATGAACGTGACCACCCATGTCCCCGTCTTCACCTTCAGGGAAATCATCAGATCTGACCACGCCCCATCCCGACGACCGCGGAGCAGGCCAAACAACCTCAGGGCGCTCGAGAACCCCGCGACAGAACAGCAGACGATCCCCACCAGAAATCGGAGAGAGCCCCCACGCGAATTCAGGGCGTGGCTGTATACTCCCTTTCTCCCGCCCATGCCGAACATGCCCAGAGGCGGCGGCGCATGCTGCTGGGAAGTTCACCACGCAGGGGGCGAAACATCTTGACGCCAGGGAAAAGATGGCCGAGCGCCGCCGCGCGGTCGGGGGTGCCAAGCCCCATGCAACCTGGATTCCGAATGCAACTGCGATGCAACGGAGTGGAGCGCTTACTACGTGCTTGAGTCTTGATAGAGTCCATGCGAACCCCGTTCCACCTAGCGCCCCATCTAGGAGCCAGGCTACACTCCAACGGGCGATTACACAGTCGGCGAACAATGTCCTCAAGAAGAGCGGGGCTAAGACAGGTGAGGAGGAGACCGACGTCGTTGTGGCCGCGTATGGTTACGAAATTCGGCATGGGCAAATTGCTACGCTGAGTGGGCATGCGCAACGCAGAAGTCGGACCTGACACGCTGGATCACTCGCGCGGGGCCCTTCCCTCCTCCTCGGAGACCGCGCGCCGGGCGCGACGAATCTCGGGGGGAGGGAGAGTGTGGAGGAACGAGTGGCGCTGTCCAGCCCGGCCCCCCTTGCTCCGCCTGGTGATGGGCGCAGGCAGTGGCGCCGAACCAGCATGGCCCATCTTCAAGTGCCAATGAAGCCGCAGGCGAGCTGTTACCACTCCACGCGCATGCGACCTGTTACCACTCGACGTTCCGTTGCCGAGGAAGCCGCAGCAACGCGCGCGCCCTGAAGCTCGCAATCACTAAGTCGAAGACAATTAACCTGGAGACCGATCCACCGTGGAACTTCCTCTGACGAGCTACGCGCTGAACCTGGATCTTGCGCTGATTGCGCCGACGGAGTTGGCTGCGATTCCGATTGCGAAAGCGGCGAGGTTTGCCCGCCGCGCCGTCGATGCCTTGGTCAACAGCCGACGCAGCTTCCCCCTCGCCGCCGACATCCCCGAGCCAGTCTTGCAAGAGGCGACCGTGGCGCGAGCAAATCGATATAACTCCAGCTTTCTCATGAGCAACCCTGCGTTTCAAATCGTCAACGATAGCTGCGTTAATATCAACAGCGCCTTGCTTTGGGCCCTGCAAATGCAAAGCGAAGCTCCCTCTAGCAACTAAGCCAATGCCGTCGATGCAGAGGTCGAGGGAGACGCAAGAGTGGAAAGGTGCTGGAAGGTGCGGCTGTGGAATATGCGCGCGAAGGTCGTCGCCGCGTCGCGCGCGGCCGCCGCCTCTCCCCGCGCCATGTATGGGCCCACCAAGCACCCCGAGGTATTGGCAACCCCCATGGCCCCGTAAGTGTCGACGCATGACGAGGATCTGACCTGGGTGGGCCCTTCCGAGCGGCATCTGCGGCCTAGATTTTCTAAGTCGATGAGCTCGTAGAATTTGTAAAGACCCCAAGGGACCGGCGCAGCGCGCTCGCCGCGCCGCGCGGCATGTTGACTTCCAAGGGTCCGTCTCCAGACCGCGTCCGAGGCCCTCCTGAACCCGTCGCCGCCGATCTATATATATATATATATATATATATATATATATATATATATATATATATAAAACGCGAGCGCGGGGGCCCTCCCGCTCCGCGGCAGAGCTGCGCCTGATCTTGCCCCGGACGCGGTAAGGGGCCCCGAAGATCCCTATAGGGCGAAGCCCTCCCATGGGTTTCTGAGGCGCGGCCGCGCGAGACGGATCTGCAGCGACAGCGAGGGGCGCCCTTCGCGCGCAGAAAGAATGGCGGCGAACGCACCCAGGGCGTCGTCGCGCAAACGGCTAAAATGCCCCACGTGGAACGCTGGGGGCGCAGCTGAGCGACCCGAATACTCCCTGCTGGATTGGCGGAGCTGATCTGCCGCGGCCCTGGGCAAGGGCCCCGATGGGGGCGACGTCGCAAGCTTGATCGAAGTCGCTGACAAATGCGCCCGCAAGCCGAGGTTCCGAAAACCTACGCCCCTCCAGTTCCAGCACTGCAAGATGGCCAGCAATCGAGCGACCACGAGCGGAGAAGGTCGATGGGGGGGCCAGTCGCCAACAGGTCTGGTCCATAGGTGCAGGGCGGGAGAGCGAGGCGAAGGGGGGCGCGTCGACCCATCCCCCAAGGCCTTCACTCCTTTAGCCAAACCGCCAGACGACATGAAGTAATCATAATTCTTCGAACCATCATCCGACGTGGACGTGCACGCGGGCCCCCCAGAGTTCAGGGGCTGCCCCTCCAGCTCTTCAACCGCTGAGACTGACCTAACATATATGGCCCCACATTGAAATCACCTCCAACCATGTAGCCACCAAGGGGGGAGGACACAAAGCCACCGCCTTGGCAGAGAACGAACCGGAGGTGATCCGGCAGGCCCCAGCAATCGCGCAAGTAGCAGCTGGCGACGCAGAGGGGCCCCTGGCCCCCGACGTCCACGAAGGCCTCGATGGCGCGGCAAAGAACCAACTCAGCCCCCAGGGGGCCCCATTACACCGTGGGGGTGCCCGCGCAGGACCGCCGCCCCAGCCGAGGCGCCCGTTCCAGATGTGAGCTTAGCGAGCAGCACCAGCGCCCCCCACTCGTGCCTCGGCGCCCACTGCTGGGCGCCAGTGATCCGATTCGCTGCCGAGCGGTGAGCCTGAAAGGGGGGCCGCGTAGGCAGAGGTGGCCAGCGGCCTATCTGGGGCCGAGCTCCAGGCAGCGCAGCGACGCGCTGCAACTCCGAGGGCGAACGGGGCTTCGTCGGAACGCCTGCCCACGGATTTGTTTGGGTTGGGCCCGAGGCGGCCGGCTTCAATCCCGAGCGGGGCGCGGCGGGGCGGGCGACCGACGGGCCCGGGGCGAGGGCGGCCTTGCTGGAAACGGACCCGCGGCTGCTGCACAGCCCCCCAGCCTTGCCGACAAACAGGACCCTTAAAAACCGACTCAATCGTAGCGAGCCGGATGCCGGAGACGCGCGGGCGCCTCGATCAGAACGTGATCGCGAGCATGTTGAACCAAAATTTGACCACGACGACTGCCATCCCCCTCTCGGCCATGCCAGCGGCGACGTCCGCGTCCGACAGGGGGGCCTTGCTTGGCAGGGGGCGCCCCTCCAGCTGCTGCCGGGGCCTTGTCAGCACAGCCCCGAACATCATCGCGCGCGCCATCGTCCATGTCGCCGTCCGAGCCAATGCCCAGCTGGGCGTCGCCCGCCTTCGCCGAGCTGGCTACCGAAAAGGTTGCGGCGGCGCCCGCTGAAGCCTACCGGGCCGGCTGCTGCGGCTGCGCCCAGGCCGGGGCAGCAGCGGCCCCCGCCTGCCCGGCGCCCGCGCCGCCGCCGCCTTCAGGTGGGGCTGCCGCGCCGCCGGCGCCGCCTGCGTCGACGAGGCCGCCCTCGCCGGGACGGCGCTGCTGGCCCAGGCGTCGAAGTGGGCCTCTTTGAACCCCTTGCCCATGGCCCCGAGAAGAGTGTGGGCGCCACCTTCTGTAGCTGATTGTCAAGCAGCTCGCGGCGCTCCTCATGCTCGCGGGAATCCTCTGCCGTGACTTCGTAGACCTCCGTGTCGGTAGTGAAGATCGACGACGCACCAATGACATCTATCGCCTTAGCCTGGCCAGACACGGTGTCCTCCAGCTCGAACACCTTGGCCCCCAGAGAAAGAAATACAGGAGGCTCATGATGCGAGATGGCCTCCCCCAGCCACAGCTCAGCCACGATCTCCCTGCAGACCTCGTCTGCCCCCTCAAGGTTTAGGCTTGGTAGTGCGCACCAAAGGTACCTGGGCGGCCAAATACTCCTGACGTGGGCCAATCCCCTCTCAAGCTGCATGAACCAAGGCTCGAGGCCAGCCCTGTTCGGTCCAGCGCCCTCCGCCCCCTCTGCCGCTGTCGCGGGTCCTCCACGGAACCCGCTCCTGGGCCTGGGAAGACCTGATGCCACTGCAGCCCATCGACTGGCTGACATACAAGCGCCCCGAGCCACTGTGGCTCGGTGATGCACTGTGCCGTTTTGAAGTCCGCGCCCCCAAAGTCGGTCAAAAATCATGAGCCAAAACGGCTTAAGCCAAAATGGTTCCGGAGGAGGGGAAGGACGCGGAGGAGGAGGAGGAGGGGGAGGAGGAGGCTGAGGCGGAGGAGGAGGCGGAGGGGGCGGAGGAGGAGGATGAAGAGGAGGAGGATGAAGAGGAGGAGGAGGAGGAGGAGGAGGAGGAGGAGGAGAAAGAGGAGGAGGATGCCTTCTTGGAAGGCCGCCCCCCCGCGCGCCGCCCGCTCGTGCGCGCCCTGTATCAGCCCCGTTGGCCACTTCCGAGCTCGCATTGCTGCCCTCCTCCTAAGGCGAAGCCGGGGAGGATAACATCGGGCGAGGATAAATCAAGAATCTCTGAGATCCAGCCGCTGTGGAGGATGTCTCGGGCGAAGCGGTCTTCTCAGAGCGCTCCGGAACGCTCTGAGAGCGTTCGGGAACGCTCTGCAACAGACTTATCCTCGTCCTGGCCCCGTCCGACTCTGCCCAGTCTGGGCTGCAGATGACCCTGAGTTCCACGTCCTGCCAGGAGGCACTAGCCATCCGAGGGAGCAGCCGCGGAAGTGAAAGGCAACAGCACCCGCGCGCGCGGAGGGGGAGATCGCCGAGTGGCTGGCGGCGACCCCAAATGCAGCGGGCGGACGAGGCCCGCCGTCGGAGGAGTGGCACCTCGGATTCTGAGGGCCGTTCCCGGGCGCGCCGGCTCCACCTACGGGTGGACGCCGCGCGCGACGCTGCCGAGCAAACGCGCGCGTGCTTGTTGGGCCTTGACTTGGACCCACTCGTCCGACATGCATCCATGCATTCATACATCCATGCATCTGGTCATACATTCATCCATCCATCGAGCAAGAGAAAACTGAATAAGAGAGAAACTTGCAGAGTCCCGCGCGGATTAACGTAGGTCTGGGCTGACACTACGCGGCTTCCATGGAAGGGGAGGAAGAGACTGATGAGACTGGTGGAGTGGGAAGGGCACAATTCCCGATGCACTCGCTGTGTCAACGGGCCAGAGGCGTGCTAAGATCTCCGGCAAGAGGTTACCAATCTGTCTAATTCGCGCGCGCGCGGGGTGGACCCTGGACGTCCCTGGGCGAGCAATGTCCTGGCAGACTCCTGGCAGACTCCTGGCAGACTCGGTCCAGAGATGATTCTCGTCCTGGGCGCGGCCTCCAAGGCACCCGGGAGCGCTCCAGGAGTGCTCCGCGGAGCCTGCAGGGAAAGCCCAGCAGGGTTCCAGACGGCCCAGGAGGAGGAGGAGGAGGAGGAGGAGGAGGAGGAGGAGGAGGAGACCAGCGTACCCAGAGGTCAGCTCCCCGCGCCTAGCACGGCGCCTGAGGCAGCATGGGCACGCCTCCTGTCGAAGCTGTTGTAGCTGAGGCCGCCGACGCTGCAGCCCATGATGTGCATCGGATAGCCGTCGAATTTATATCATTCTTATTCAGAGGATGCTGAGTGCAGGGGGGAGCGAGAACGCAAGATGGGACCGAGAGCCTCGAAAAGGAAAGGGACGAGAGAGAGACCCTCATCCAACAAGGGGCACTCTCCGCGCCGTGCGCGGGGCCGGGGAGCAACGGTGCGAGGGTCACTAACGGCGCACCGCCGGGCAGTCCCCACTCGCACCGCGCCCCCCGCTGGGAAGACAACCTACGCCTGTACTTCCGCCCACTATGCAGGTGCCTCGGGCTCGGGCGCCTGAGGAAAATGGGCAACAGGAGCCTTTTCCGACGGCACTCACACACATAGGGCAATCTGAGGGTGCCCCCAACTCCTGTACCAGGACTCGTACCAATAGAAGAAGATAGAGTAGCACTGCATGACCATGACGACGAAATTCTCGTCAGAGGCGAAATCGAAGAGGAGGGTCCCGCCATCAGCGACGGACAGGGCGCAAACGAAGGGGCAGCAGCCGTCGAACACGGCCAGGTCGGGGAAAACGAGCACGGGGTAGTAGCGAAGAGAGAGGCGATCCGTGTCCACAACGGAGAAGCTCGTGACGACGGCGTAACTCTCCGAGACGGCGCAGGAGGAGGAGGAGGAGGAGGAGGAGGAGGAGGAGGAGGGGGAGGAGGAGGGGGAGGGGGAGGAGGAGGAGGAGGAGGAGGAGGAGGAGGAGGAGGAGGAGGAGGAGGAGAGCCAACAACAATCGTTCTGCTTCCGAGGCTCTTGCAGGATGTGGGCGTCACCGCCTGTTCGGACCTCCGACTGCCCAGAGCGGCCCGCGCGTATACCCCAAGACCGCCCCGAGACGGTCCAAGGGGATCCCAGGACGTCCCCAGGCCGTGCCAAGAGGGCCCCAAGTTGGTCCAGGAGGCCCCCCAACAGGGCTCCAGAGGAGCCCAAAGACCCCAAATCCGCCACCGTGCCTGCACGGAGTGGGCGTGTTAGAATGCCTAGTATGTTGTCTGAAAGGGTTCTCAATGTTTTCTAAGCCTCCCCCCCTTATAGCACGCGTGCTTAAAACATCGCGTCGTATGACATGGTTTTCCGGCGCTCTTTCCGGCCTCCAAACAGCCAAGATGGCCACCAAGACGGCTTCGATTGCAGTCAAGATGACACCAAGACGGCCCAAGATTATCAAAGACGGCTCAAGAGGCTCCCAAGACGACCTCAAGACAGCTCAAGAGGCTCCCACGACGGCCCAAGAGGGCTCTAAGAGGCCCTCCAAGAGAGCCCGAGGAGGCCCACACCATTGATATTTCTGAGACGTTTGGGGGATGTTGAGGTTCTCGCCTATTTGGGCTTCTGACCGTCCAAGACGGCCAAAGGGGCTTCCAAGCAAGCTTCAAGATATCCCATGAGGCCCCCAAGAGGACCCCAAGATGAGGCTCCACAGAGGGTTCCACGAAGGCCCTCAAGCGCTCCAAGCGGGCATCAAGAGGCCCTCCAAGAAAGCCCGATGAGTTAGAAGGATTTGGAGTTGCTCGCCTAATTGGGCTTCCGACCAAAGGGGCAGGGGCTTCCAAGATAGCTCCAAGACAACCCACGAAGGCCCCCAAGAGGGCCCCGAGTCGGCCCAAGAGGACCCCAAGATCGCCCAAGAGGCTCACAAGAGGGTCCAGAGCGGCCCCCAAGACATCCCAAGAGGGCTCCAAGAGGTCCTTCAGGAGAGCCCGAGGAGGCCCAAACCATTGATTTCCAATGCATTTTAGCAGGAGTTTGAGGTTCTCGCCTACTTGGGTCCGCGACCGCCCCATGCGGCCCAAGGGAACCCCAATATAGCTCCAAGACAACCCAGGAGGCCCTCAAGAGGGCCCCGAGTCGGCCCAAGAGGACCCCAAGATCGCCCAAGAGCCTCCCAATTGGGTCCCAAGATGGCCCCAAAGCGCTTCAAGAGGCCACCAAGATGGCCCAGAGATGCCCCCAAGACGGCCTCCGAAGGCGTCAGACGGGCCAATCACCTCCCTAGGCGGCCTAATTAGGAGGCCCGAGAAGGCCCCCAAGAGGCCCCAAGAGGCCCTCAAGAGGCCCCCAAGAGACCCGCCAGAAGGCTCCCGTTTAGGCTCCAAGAGGACCACAAGAAGTTTCCTCCTCGTCCTCATGTCCTCCCTCTTCTCCTCCTCCTCCTCCTCCTCCTCCTCCTCCTCCTCCTCAAATGCTTGGGCTCGAAACATTTTGGCGGAGCCCATTCCTCTGTGCCTCCCCGTGGCACTTGAGGGACGTTGCCAGGAGGCCTCATCGAAAGATCCCCTTGGTACCGACCAAAGAAGAGGAGAACAGTGCTACGGAATGTCTGGTCACCGGCTCTCTGGTCGCGCTGCAGCAGCTGCAAGACATGCGAGTACAATGATTTCCTTTTCATGCAGAAGATGGCGTGCACCAAGTGCGGGAAGCTGGTCAAGTTCTTTGCAGTCTCGCACCAAGAGAGGCTCTTTCGAGGAGGAGCAGGAGGAGATCTCGTTCGTCCACCCGCAGGGGATCCTCCGCTCGCGCAGCGCCTCGCCTTCCCCCAGCATCGGGAACGGCAAGGGCGGGCGCGGGTCGTCAGGAGGGCGCGCTGCCCAGCGGCAGCAAGGAGGACAGGACAGCGAGCTGCCCCTCCTGCAGCGCGCAGCAGCGGCCGCGACCGACCCTGGACTGCGGGCCACCCTCGCGCTGCAGGTCAGCAAGCTCGAGGACGAGGCTCAGCACCAGGCCAAGGAGACGGTTTCCGAGGTCGAGGCTTTGAAGAGGGCCGACGGCCAGCATCGAAATGCAGATCACAAACATGACCAGTCAGTTCAAAATGTCCTTCGCCGCTGGTCGTCATTGGCCAATGCGGAGGCCGAGGAGAAGGAGACGGCGAAGATCTTGGCTGCGGCAGGGCTGGCGCGGCGCAGGGCGGCACAGGCCGCTGCCCATGCCGAGGGCGTCGCACCCCGGGCCGAGGCCAAAGACGAGCAGCCGAAGATCTCCCAGGTCGTCTGGGACACCACCTTTTTTCGACAAGCTAGGGGAGATGGAGCGAGAGGAGGGCGAAGCTCCAGGCCGAGGCCCTCGCCGCCAAGTGGAAGGGCAAGGGCGTGGAGGCAGGAGCGCGTTTTTTTATGTTCGGCGATGACGGGCGTCATGGGGGGGGGGGGCGGGGGGGGGGACGTGGGGGGGGGTATGACGTGACGCCCCCCCCCCGCCGTGTGGCTCCGGCACCACAGCCGCGCCCGCGCGCACGACGCGACGAGCGACGAGCGACGAGCGACGACGACGACGCGAGCAGCATGTAAGTGGCGATCTGCCCACAACGCTCGCGTGCACCACACCGCGCGTGTGCACCACAGCGCCTGCGTACACCGCAACAGCCGTGTGCAACGCACCGCCCGTGTATACCACAATACTTGGGAGCACTACAGCGCCTGTGTACATACACGGCAGCAACCATGTGCAACACAACGCCTGTGTACACCACAGTGCTTGCGTGCACCGCAGTGCCTGTGCACGCCACAGCGCCTGTCTACACCACAGTATCCGCGTGCAACGCAGCGCTGGTGTACACCACAGCGCCTGCGTGCATAGGACAGGTAGAAAGAGCATGTACGTCAGGATTTGCTGCGGGCAAATAAACGCCACGCCAGGAAAGTTCTGAGCATCGAGTGCGACGTTTTTCCCTCCACCCTCCTCCTCCACCTCCACCTCCACCTCCTCTTCCTCCTCCTCCTCCTTTTTTCTCCTTCTTGCCCCCTGTCGTGCGGTTTGGCGTTACAACGCAGTGCTCATCTCAGCGTGCACCGCAAAATGGTCGATTCAATCGGTCCACTTGGTTCTCGGACGGCCAGTTTAGCTGGAACCTCCTGGACGCACATGGGAGTTAGGGTGATGCGGGCGGACTCGGGGGGACTCGTAGATTCCAGCGGTGCTCCTTTGTCCATGAGGATTTGTTTCCCATTGTTTTCTCTGGAATCCACACGCGTTCCATTTTGTCACAAGGATTCGTTCTAAAATTCTATACGAAACAATGGTGCTGTGTTGCACACGGCTGATGTGGTGCACACAGGCGCCATGGCGTACACAGGCGCTGCAATGCACGCAGGCATTGTGGTGTACACTGATGCTGTGTTGCGCAAGGTTGATGTGGTGTACGGAAGCGCTGTGGTGTACACAGGAACTGCTGTGCCCGCAGGCACGGTGGCACAAACTGACACTGTGTTGCACGCGGCTGCTGTGGTGTACATCGGCGGTGTGGTGTACACAGGCGCTGTTGTGCACGCGGGCACTGTGATGTACACAGGCGTTGTGGTGCACATCGCCACCTACATGTTCGTGCTACCCGTCCTCCGTCATCCCTAAACATTCCCAGACGCCGCCGGCGCGAAACGTGACGTCATCGACCCCCTCCCCCCCAGATGATTGCCGTCATCGGCTCGGACTTAAAAACAGGCTCCAGCCGCGTCCGCGCGCACGACGACGATGAGCGACGAGCGACGAACCACGAGCGACGACGACGGACGACGACGACGCCTGCGGACCAGACGCCTATGCGGATTCCTACGCGGACACCTACGCGGATCCCAATGCGCACGGCGGCAGTGCCCCAAGCGCACTGGGGGGGGGAGCGTTACGTCATAGGGGGGGGGGGGGGGGACCATGACGCCCGTCAGGCCCCAAGCAATAAAGAAACGGGCTCCAGCCGCTCCAGAAGCAGCAGCAGCAGCAGCAGGTGGATCGTCGCCTGGGTCTGCAAGCGGGGCCACCTCGTGACTAGTCTCTCAGAAGGGGGCCTAAGGTGCAGGCCTCGTCGCCTGCACCAGGGGACGAGAATGGCACAGCACGCTGATCCTTTTCAAACATCGCACTCATGGGGGAGATGGCCTGGTCTTGGATTGCATATGCGAATTGCAATTTCTACGGGCTCGTCGAGACGCATCATCATCTCCGGAATGATTTTCTCAAATGGGAAACGAAATGCCGTAGCAGCGGCCTTCGCATGGTAGCTAACGCTGCCCGGCAGTGCTCTCCTTCCATCACATCAGCTTCATCGTACTCCAACGACGGAGGTCAATGGCTACTCGCTCGCCAACATCTCCAGTGCCATCGCATGAGCGCGGTCGAAGCAGCAGATGCCCGTCTCTGCGATCCCTCGAGCAAGGCAGTGGACGGCTTCGCTGTCATGATCGCGCAACTCCGTGGCTTCACCTTGGTCCTCGTTTCTTTCTACGCGTATCCTTGCATGCATGGGCTTCGCAGGGGCCAACATCGGTCGCTTCAAGAGGCTCGCAGGGCTCCTGTTCGCGCTGCAACTGCCATGGGTGGTACTCGGCGACTTCAACATGAACCCACGGGCATACGAGAAAACGGGAGTGAGGAATTAGCTCGGAGGTGTAGTGATCACAGCTGATATCCAGGCCGCCTGCAATCTAGCGGCGGGGGCGCATATGGATGATGGCATGCGTAGTCTGTCAGCGCGGCCCTTCATTCTCCAAGTGAACCCTGTAGTCGAGGTCCCGCGGGGGTCCCACATAGGCCTCCAGATTGCGCTCCGCCGCTCTGGTGACCAGCTCGTGACTAGGGTCATGTCGTGTCCTGCAAGGATGCCTCAAATTTCAAAGCCCTCCAGAGCGACCACAGGAGGCTCCAAGTCTAATATAGCGAAAGCGCGCAAGCAAGCGCGGCTTCAGATTGCCGTGGAAGAAAACGCCCCGAGCGAATTCGCAATCTGTTTGGGGACTGCGCGTCAACAGTCGTTGAAGAAGGGCCATAAGAGGAGGGGTCCCGGGGTGGGGGGCCCTCCTCTACGACCCCACGTGCTATTTCAGACTCTGAAAGGTGTCAAGACGTTGGCGCTTTTGGTGTTTCGGAGTAAGGACCCGCGGGCTGACGAGCTATTTTTTTGCCCAAGCCCGTCTCTGCTCGAGGCCCTCCACGCCGGCACCGCGCAAAACGTTTCGTCTCACGCTGGGGGCCTCGAGCTGGGGGAGGCTAATGTGTCGCCCCCTGCTGGTGCTTCGGACTCTGGGAGCGCTGCTCTTGGCCATCCACCATCTGGTGGAACCCTGGATCCCCAGCCTGAATGTAAATCCAGCGCTGGTCCGAAAGTCGGCAGCTCGACGGGTCGATGCGCTTCTCTGCCCCCTGCCCCGCCGGCGGGCGATGTGGGCCCGAGCTCCTGGATCCCTGATCAGACGCGTTCTGAGAGCCGTCGGGTGGTAGGTTTCAGCTCTGGGTACGACGAGCTTCAATCTCTCGCTCCTGCTTTGCGTGGGCCCGTAGCCGCTCGGCTCAAACCCTCGCAGCTCGCTGCAGTTTCTGGCATCTACTCTTCTTGGATTTCGTCTGTTGAACACTGCATTTCGAGACGCCATGGTGGGATTTCTCTTGCTGGCCCCAGCCGCGCAGATGGGGTCAGCATCTCCATGCAGTCTCTACGCCTCCCGTCCAATGCACGTGTCACGCCGCTTCGGGATCGCATCAGCTGCTGGTGGACCCAGATCCATGCACCGTTGCATGGCCTGGCGCTCCATCGGCGGAGCGGCAAGGGTTTGGAGCAGCAACAACGTGACACCAAGGCGTGCTTGCGACACTTGGAGACAGCCCCAGAGCACGCTCACTCCGCATTGCTGGCTGGCAAGGATGTGCCTTGGGCTACTTGGCTTTCATTATTCCTGCGGCGAGTTGAGGCGAGTTCTCAGCCGGAGCTTGATTGGCACCAAAAAGCTGTTCAGCAGTCACGGGCAGAGTGCAGGGATTTCGTCGGCGATCAGGAATCATTGGGTAAGTTACATCGTGCCCTCAGTCCTCCTCCCAAGCCAGTCCAGGACATGGAGTTGCAAGGCGTTGAAGCGTACCATCCTCGCGATCTCATCGTCGTTTGGGCGCAGATTTGGCGCGATTCGTGGGCTCCTGAGCCGCTCGCTGAGAGCGACATCTTGGGTCTTTCGCAGACGCCCGCGCCGCTGCGGAGGGTGACCCGCCCCCAGTCATCGCGGCGCAGGACATCAGGGAAGCTCTTCGCCGCGCGCGGCCAGCCACGGGCATGGGGGTCGACTTCGACTTCGTCGCACCTCTCGACATCGAGAGGCTGCCTGGCGCGGCGCTGGCAGAGCTCGCCATGCTTTTCGAGGCGCGCGAACAGCGCCTTCGTTAGCCTGCGCAGCTTCCGCAGGTCTTGGGGAATTCGCTCCCAAAGAAGACCTCGGGGGGCGGGGTCATAGGGCTGACCCCGCTCCTCGGGCGCCTCTGGTCCTTGATGCGCGAGCCGCTCGTCAAGGACTGGACTGGCGCCGCGGAGGAGGGGGGGGGCGTTGCGGCGCGCGGCAATTCCGGTCTCCGTGGGGATTATATTCGAGCCATTCAGGGAGAGGTGTGTTTCAATTTTTGAATCGGATGTACGTGGTTTGTGCGATATCCAGTCATTATATATGACCCACTAGAACGGCCATATATTGTTAGAGCTGTCAAAATTCCTAAACCCTTAGAAAGACCCACTTGAAGATGTCATTTCCTCCGGCGATCTTAAACCCCCAGAGTTGTTGCAATGTGTATCAGCGAAAGTTCTCAGTCAGCTCGGGGCCTCGTCGGCCCCCATCCAGCCGACGAGGAGTATTGCGCAGGGATTGCGATTTGGCACCAGGTTTGGCGCGCGATGCCACGCGTTGTCTAAATGCGAATTGCGGCTGCTCATCCGATGGATGAGCATCGCCTATAGGTGGGCGACTTGTCACAACAATTGCGAGGCCCACGTTCAACTGCGCGAGACCAACTTCGCGTCTGCATTGCGGATGTGCGCGCAGCCCTGTCACCGCACAAAATAAAGGTATCCCCCAATTCGGCTGTTGTCTGCACTCATCTTGCTGATGCGAGGTGGGCATGCAAGACTGCTGGGGATAGCAGGTTTCAAGGTTGTTCCTCAGGCGCAGGCTGCCTTTCTTGGCGTTGATGTGTCTTGCGCTCGGCGTCTGGCTCGGACCACGCGCCACAAGCGGGATGCGAAACATCGCGCCATGAGTGCCATCATTGGTCGTTTTGCTCGAGCTGCTCGCCGATGCCGCGTGACTGTACGCGTGGGGGCTCAGGGGGCTCAGGCCGCTGGGATAAACGGGCTCCGAGTCCATGGGGGCTTTGGCCGGCGCCTGGCCCTCGCGAGGAGCCGTCTGGGGCTCGCGCGTGCTACCCCGACGCGTGGCAGATGCCTGACCGCGCCGTTGGCGCTGCCAGCCCGTGGCCAGGACCCTGGCATCAAACTACCGTCCCAATGCCTGGACCTCTGGTTTTCCACGTGGTGAGACCACCCTGAGCTTCGGGCTGGAGTGCGACATGCATGGGCCGCCGTTGCCAATCAGTTGGGGACAGTCCCGCCTGCTCATCGTTCCATGTGGGTCAGAGGACCCATCTCGGCCGCCACCCTGCAACTGGCCGAGTCTGGGTGGTCTGTGCCTGGGGCCACGGCGTGGGCAGTTCCAGCAGGTCATGCAGCTGCTGGCGACGATTGGAGGTTCGACGACTGCATGTACACAAGCATCACGGCGCTGGATTCGCACCACGGCTTCTTATGTGACTTCGAAGAAGTCCTCGCTACCAAGCAATGGGCAGTTGCCAACAAACACCACTGGGTGGGGATTTGGAGTATGGAGCCGACTGCGACTCCCACCGTCTCCTCTTGCAGCAGCTAGGGGAGGTCCCCACCATCGGCCACAAGTTGTCCGATACTCTGCTCATGCGTGCTGCTGGGGGTATGCTCGGCCGGCTGTAGGCGCGGGCGCTGAGTTGGCCCCGTGCTGCCTTGGCCAATGGCACGAGGACGGGCCAATGGTTCTTTTCGGCGACGCCACCGGCGGGCCAGATACGGTTTGCCCAAAGATCCGACGTGTCGGGGTTGGCGCCTTCTCCGTCTGAGTATAAGACTTTGAAGGGTCCACGATAGGCAATCCAGCAGTAGTGGTAGGCGTCAAGGATAATATCACGTTCTCTGTCGTCGTGCTGTTTCGCTCTCCCGAGCCTGTGGTCGACCTCGCAGCTTCCATGTCGGGGGCCCTCGCTGGCCTCAGGCGGTCCGTGCCCAGGGGCGAACTTCGGGTCCTTGTGCTCGCGGTGTGGGCCACCACTGGAACGATCGCTTACGCGTCGGATTGCGAAGCAGCCGTGAAGGGGCGGTTTGGTCCCGTCTGTGAGGTTCCCCACGAAATGACGATGGCGATCTCTGGGCGATGCTTGGCCAACTGTTGCAGAACCGCGGGCCCTCTCTTATCGTTGTTATTTGTTCATTGTCCCACCAGGATGAACAGGCCATCTGCCGAGGCAAGTCTCCTCGATGGTTGGTCACTGCCAGTCATGTTGTGGACGAAGTGGCTCGGTGCGCTGCATTGGCCGCACGACTTCCGACCGCCAGGAGACAGGCGGTGCTGATTCACGAACGCAGGGCTTTCCTTGTCCGCATGAGGATTTTGCGGGCGACGCTCGATGCGATGTCCGCCGATGCTCGGGAGCCTGAGGAAAGGGGAGCGCTGTCGTCCGTCGCCCGGCCTCCCTCTGCTGCTACTCTCGCCTGGGCAGAGCTGCACTAGGTGTGGC
Organism: Prorocentrum cordatum; assembly: GCA_963575745.1. NCBI lineage: Eukaryota > Dinophyceae > Prorocentrales > Prorocentraceae > Prorocentrum > Prorocentrum cordatum. Next base: position 186,568 of record CAUYUJ010015367.1, on the reverse strand, counting down.
GAATCAGCTTCCAAAGCCTGTCTCACTAAATGGGGGACAGGGAGGCCTCAAAGTGGTCCGCGTAGGACGTACCTCCGCTGGGCCTCCCAGGAACCCACGAAAGTGGCGACAGTTGCGCAGATCGCAGCCCCGCAGGGGACATGGAGGCCTTAAAGTGGTCTGCGTAGGACGTACCTCCGCTGGGCCTCCCAGGAACCCACGAAAGTGGCGACAGTTGCGCAGATCGCAGCCCCGCAGGGGACAGGGAGGCCTCAAAGTGGTCTGCGTAGGACGTACCTCTGCGGGGCCTCCCAGGAACCCACGAAAGTGGCGACAGTTGCGCAGATCGCAGCCCCGCAGGGGACAGGGAGGCCTCAAAGTGGTCTGCGTAGGAAGTACCTCCGCTGGGCCTCCCAGGAACCCACGAAAGTGGCGACAGTTGCGCAGATCGCAGCCCCGCAGGGGACAGGGAGGCCTCAAAGTGGTCTGCGTAGGACGTACCTCCGCTGGGCCTCCCAGCAACCCAAGACAGTGGCGACAGTTGCGCAGATCGCAGCCCCGCAGGGGACAGGGAGGCCTCAAGGTGGTCCGCGTAGGACGTACCTCCGCTGGGCCTCCCAGGAACCCACGAAAGTGGCGACAGTTGCGCAGATCGCAGCCCCGCAGGGGACAGGGAGGCCTCAAAATGGTCCGCGTAGGACGTACCTCCGCTGGGCCCAGGAACCCACGAAAGTGGCGACAGTTGCGCAGATCGCAGCCCTGCAGGGGACAGGGAGGCCTGAAAGTGGTCTGCATAGGACGTGCCTCCGCTGGGCCTCCCAGGAACCCACGAAAGTGGCGACAGTTGCGCAGATCGCAGCCCCGCAGGGGACAGGGAGGCCTCAAAGTGGTCCGCGTAGGACGTACCTCCGCTGGGCCTCCCAGGAACCCACGAAAATGGCGACAGTTGCGCAGATCGCAACCCCGCAGGGCACCGCGAACACAGGAGAGAAGAAGGAGAGGGCGGGAGGTGGATACCACAGTGCTCTATTCAAAACGAGTACCCAACACAAGGAGGGTTGGGAAAAAAACCTGTACTTGCGACAAGACGTGCAAGTGCTACTGAACACACGGGATGTCTCGGGGAAGCGGGCCAAACCAAATCGGATCACCTCAAGCGCGGACATCTCTGAGCCCAGAGTTGGAGGGATGAGGGAGGGCGCGATGAGGGATGAAAAGAAGTAGCATAGATGAATGATGACAGAAGGAAGGAAAGAAAAAAGGACCGGTCGGGCGGGCGGACCCTACCGGGGGGAACCTAACGGGCGGGTCGGGTCGGGCGGGCGAACGGGACATTAAAATATGCTGCACATCGAATTGGCGCGCGAGTACATACCCTAACCGGCGGGACGGCTCGGGCGTGCGGGCGGACCAAACGGGCGGGACGGGTCGGGTCGGGCGCGCGGGTAGGGTCGGGCCGACCTTAACAGGCGGGTCGGGTCGGGCGGGCGGGCGGACCCTAACGGGCGGGACTGGTCGGGTCGGACGGGCGGACCCTAACAGGCGGGTCGGGTCGGGTCGGGCGGGCGGACTGTAACTGGCGGGTCGGGTCGGGTCGGGCGGGCAAAACATTAATGGATGGCGCAACATCGAGGTGGGACGCGAATGTCCTAGTTTGGTCGGGGCGGGCGGGCGGGCGGACCCCCACGGGTCGCGTCGGGTCGGGCGGGCGGACCCCCACGGGTCGCGTCGGGTCGGGCGGGCGGGACATTAAAAAATGATGCGCCATCGAGGTCGGACGCGAGTACCCTAAACGGGCAAGACGGGTCAGGCGGACTCTACCGGGCGGGACAGGTCGGGCTGGGCGGACTGACCCCAACGGGCGGGTCGGGTCGGGTCGGGCGGGCGGGACATGAATGCATGGCGCGTCGTCGAGGTTGGACGCGAATGCCCCAACGGGCGGGTCGGAGCGGGCAAGCGGACGGACCCCAACGGACGGGACGGGTCGGGTCGGGCGGGCGGAAGCTGACAGGCGGGGCGGGTCGGGTCGGGTGGGACATTAAACTATGATGCGTCATCGGATTGTCGCGCGAGTACCCTAACGGGCGGGACGGGTCGGGCGGACCCTAACGGGCGGGACAGGTCGGGTCGGGAGGGCGGACCCTATCGGCGGGTCGGGTCGGGCGGGCGGGGCGTCAAACAATTGCGCATCATCGAATTGGCACGCGAATGCCCTAACGGGCGGGTCGGGTCGGGCGGACCCTAATATCCCTGCAAGACGTATCCAAACATAACAGATGCGCGTGCGTTCGATCGCGCCCCGGTGCAGGCGAGAAGCCTCTCGCATCTACTTTTTCTGCAAGGACAACACCATACATAGCAATTTTGATGTGCGTCCCCGGCCTGCGCGGGAGGGCCGCCGATTCTACGCGCATCGATGTTCGAGCATATCTAGAACGTTGGGACCAACTTTATTTTTCCAGGACGCAGATCTAACTTATTCGCATTTATTATTCAACGAAAGACTGTGCTGCGCCGTGTCTACTCGTACCTAATTTGTCAGAGCGGATGCTGTTGGCTGTGCTCTCGGAGCGAACAAAATCCATGATACTGGTCGAAACAATGAGCGCTGGGATGAGAATAGCGGGGAACCGTAGCGATGAGGAGTGAGGAGACGAGCGACGACGACAACGACGACGAGGAGTAGAATGAGAGAACTGTGTAGGAACAGGGAACCGTAGGAGGGGGAGAGCAAAGAGGAGGAGGAGGAGGAGGCGGAGGACGAGGACGAAGAAGATGCGTCACATCGAAAGTGAAAGGGGTGGTGCGGGGTGCGGGCGAGGAGGTTTCAGGAGGACCGGCGGGGAGGTTGACGACGACGATGCATTGAGGCAGGAGGGAGGGGGCCCAGGAGACGGACAAAGGAACAAAGAAATATAAGGATATGCCAATTTCGATGAGGGCGCATAAGGATCATGACGTGGAGCAGGGGAGGAGTGATTCGGACGATGAGCGCGGGCGAGGAGGAGGAGGAGGAAGCGCGGCGAGGAGGCAAGAGGAGCGAAGTGGAGTATGAGGGAACGTCAGGAGGAGAACGTGGAGGAGGGGGAGTCAGGACGGGGATGAAGTAGAGCAGTGATTGAAGAGAGTGGCTCCTCTGCTTCGTCCTCCTCGTCCTGGTGATCGCTCGGCTCGCCCGCCGTCCCCCTATCCCATCGGTTCGTCATGATTTCCCACTTCCCTTCCTCCTTCTACTCCTCCTCATCATCATAATCATCAGAATCATAATCGTCGTTCTGACTGGCATGTGTATTGTCTTCCCTGTTCGTGGTCATTGAGCGGCCTAGGCATAACAGTGGAGACATGGGGCCGAAACTATTCGTGTCTATTTGTGGTAGACATGTTTTCCAGCGATGGGCGCCATCTTGACCGTATGTGCAAACATCTGTATATATATATATATATATATATATATGTACATGTACGTATGTATATATAGTCGTATCAAACGTGCCCCCGTTTCTTAATTCAGGAAGAAAGCAGATCCCCCGTATTTACAACATCAGAATTCGTATCTAAACGTGTATATGGTATATGTATATATGTATGTGTGTGTATGTGTGTGTATGTATGTATGTATGTATGTATGTATGTATGTATGTATGTATGTATGTATGTATGTATGTATATAAATATACACACATATATATATACATCTATACATATTTTCCTAGTTATATATTTATGCAGGGCTGGGGACCCCGGAAAAGCGGCACACGGTGCCCCCCCCCCCCCCAAACGAATTTCGGCCTCCCCGAGCCTCTGGGGCGCTCCTGCAGAGTGCTTCCGTGGATCTCCGGTCCTCCTGGACCCCCCAGGCAGGTCTGTCCTGCGAGTCCGACGCGAAAAAAGAAGCCCCCACGACGGCCAAAGAGGGCCCCGAGACACCCAAAGATCGGCCCAAGACGCCCAATATGGGCCCAAGACTGCCCAAGAGGCCTCCAAGACGCCCCAAGAGACCCCCAAGAGGCCTCCCAAGAGAGCTCCGAAAGGCTAAAATGGTTGATTTGCCTGTGTGTTTTTCGATGTTTTTGGCCTTCTCGCTGTTTCCGTTTCCCCACGTTTCAACGCGGCCCAAGAGGCTCCCTAGATCGCCCCAGTACTGCCCAAGAGGCCCCCAATAAGGCCCCAACACGGTCCAGGAGGGCTCCAAGACCGCCCAAGAGGCGCCCAAGGCGGCCCAAGAGAGCACCAAGACGGCCCCAAGAGAGGCCCAAGAGGGCGCCCAAAAATTCAAAACTTACGTTTTCCGCCGCGAGCGGGCCCCGAGAGGCCCCAAGAGGGCCCAAGAGGCTCCCCAGAGGCCCCAAGGAGCCCCCGAAAGGCCCCCAAGAGGCCCCAAAAAGATCCCAAGAGGCCCACGAACAGCCCCCAAAAGGCTTCAAAACTGCCTCCCAGAGGCCCCCGAGAGGCGCACCACGAGATCCCAACGCAGCGGTCTCCCCCTCTCATAATCCCTTCTCCTTGTCGTCGCCTTCTTCGTCGTCGTCGTTGTCGTCGTCCCCATCCTCTTCCTCGTCTTCATCCTCCTCCTCCTCCTCGTCCTCCTCCTCCTCCTTCTCCTCATCCTCTTCAGCACTTCCGGTTCAGCTCAATCGGCACTGGACTGAGGAGGAGAAACAGGAGGAGAAGCAGGAGGAAGGGGGGAAAAGAAACGGGCACAGAAGAATACGAGGACAAATAGAACGAGGAGCAGATAAAGGAGCGCGGAGGAGAAGTAACGATTACCACCCAGCTAGCAAACGAAGCAAGGGGAAAAGGATGAGGAAGAAGCAGTAGTCGAACCCGCTTCGCTTTGGATTTCCTCGCAACTCCGACTGCGGAAGTGCATTGCTCCATAGTGTTCCCGCTTTCTTCGCCTGAGACATTCTTGCAGACCTTCCGAGATGCGCATGTGCATGCGCGCCCAGGGCTGCGCAAACGATTTGCGTATAGTGTACATACCCTTGCACGCGTACATTCATATTCACACATGCAACGTGTACGTATGGGCGCAGATGCGCGCGCATGTACGCACGCACGCACTCCGCTAGCTTGCGAAACTCAAGGACCAAGGTGCATGGCGCGCAGCGCCAGTGCAGTCTTGCATATATATATGTATATATATGTATGTATACATAGAAATGTATATATATATATATATACATAAGTATATATATATATACATGCTTAAAGACAACGCTTTGGAACACACATATGGTTCAGGGACAAATTTTCGATACCGTGCGGCGCCCTGATCGGGCCCGACAGGGCGGACATTAAAGTATTGCTCATCATCGCGTTGGCACGCACGCGAATGCCTCAATTGGCGGGTTGGGTCGGGCTGGCGGGCGGGGCCCCAACGGGCGGGTCCGGACGGGCGGGCAGGACTCTGACGGGCGGGTCGGGTCGGGCGGGCGGAACCTATTGGGCGGGTCGGGCCGGGTCGGGCTGGCGGACCGTAACTGGCGGGCCCGGTCGGGTCAAGCGGACAAGACGTCCATGCGCCACGTCGAGGCGGGACGCGAATGTCCCAACGGGCGGGACGGGTCGGGGCGGGCGGGGCGGGTCGGGTCGCGCGGCCAGGACAGTGAAGCACGCGAATGCCCTAACGAGCAGGTCGGGCCGGGCGAACCTCACCGGGGGGCGGGGCGGGCTGGGCGTGCGGACCCGAACGGGCCGCGTCGGGTCGGGTCGGGCGGGCGGGACATCGAAGTATGACGCGTCATCGAGGTGGGGCGCGAGTACCCAAACGGGCGGGACAGGTCCGGCGGGCAGGCGGACCGTGACGGGCGGGACGGGTCGGGTCGGGCGGGCGGACCCCAACGGGCGGGACGGGTCGGGTCGGGCGGGCGGACACTGACAGCCGGGCGGGTCGGGTCGGGCGGGCGGGACATTGAAGTATTGCCCATCATCGAGTTGGCACGCGAATGCCCTGGGCGGGACGGGTCGTGCGGGCGGGCGGGTGCCGGAACGCCCGGTTCGAGTGCCCGGCTCAGAACACCAGGAACACTCAGAGTGCCCGGAACGTCTCGAGCGCCAATAGACCTCCCTGACTCCTGATCCGCCCTACTTCGGGGAAATTCGTAAGTAGGGCTTGGAATTTCCACCTTACTTTTCAAGCCCCGCTGATGCCAATTTCCGCCCTACTTTTACTGTTGCTGTTTCCGCCCTACTTCTGTGGATTTCCGCCCTACTTTATGTTGGGTGCAGAAATTTCCGCCCTACTTTTTCGGCTTCTTATAGGTGGATTTTCGACGCAATTCTAAGTTGGGAAAAAAGCCAAAGTAGGGCGGATCTGGAGTCAGGGCTGTCCGTTCCTGTAGGACCAGTCGTGCGAAAACTGGCATGTGGAACCAGTCCTGCGGAACCAGGCCTGTGCAACCACTTCAATGGAACCAGTCCTGCGGAACCGATCCTGTGGAACCAATTCCGCGGAACCGGTCCTGCGGAACCGGTCCTGTTAAACCTGCCTGTGTTGAACTGGACTTTGTTAAACCCATCGTCAATTGAACCGGTGCGTCTGGTCGTCTGTTGAACCGGTCCCTGTTGAACCCGACGTCTGTTGAACCGGTTTTCTGCCAGCGGGGGGGGACGAGTAATTTGTTGACAGGTGAAATGGGTTGCGGTGTCAACAAGGCGCAGGCACGTTTGGACCCCCTTCTATGCACGTAGATTTTGGCCGGGGGTCCATGCACGAAACCTCGGCCCCCTCCGAAGCCTACGTAAGCGGCAGAAACTGAAACAGCGGTGGGGGCCCATGCGGCCGCGTGGGCGACGTGGGACCGAGTCGGGACCACGGCCCGGGCAGTACCCGTCGGTCGGGAGACGTAGGTAGAAACATGAAGCAGGAAGGCGTTGGAAATAGATTGGGCTTCCGCACGCCTCCTGAAGAGGAAGGAAGAGGGAAAACCACTCGACTCTTGAAGAGGAAGAGGGAATCTGGGAACCCAAAAATACCTACTTCCAACGACCGATGGGTAGGGATGACCCCATGTTGGGGGGCCCCGTCGGCACCGCGCGCGCTCGCGGAGCCTGCCGGGACCGTGGCTGGCTCGGGTCCGGGGCGCCCATGGGGCACGCGACTGCCGTGGAGCCTGGCGGAACCGTGGAATTCGCGTGGACGAACGTCGACGCCGTCCTCGAAAAGGGAGTCCTGACGATGGAGGGGCCTCAAGGGACGGGAAACAACGATTTCGCCCCGCAGGGAGGGGGGGCGGGCGTTGAAGAGCTGACCGTGCGACATCCCCGTCTCCGATTCCACCGCCGCTGGATTCACCTCCTATCCGCAGCCGCCAGAGGAGGAAACAAATTGGAAAAAGGAGGAGGAGGAGGAGGTGGAGCGCGCCCAAGGAGGAGGAGGAGGAGGAGGACAAGGAGGAGGAGGAGGAGGAGGAGGAGCAGGAGCAGGAGGAGGAGGAGGAGGAGGGGAGGAGGAGGAGGAGGAGGAGGAGGAGGGGGAGGAGGAGGAGGAGGAGGAGGAGGAGGAGAGGGATGAGGAGGAGAGGAGGAGGAAGAGGAGGAGGAAAAGGAGGAGGAGAAAAGGGTGGAAAAGGACGGGGAGAGGGGAGAGGCGGAGGGGGGCGAGGAGGAGGAGGAGGAAAAATAAGAAGAAGAGGACGAATAAGAAGAAGAAGAAGAATAATACCAGTAATAAGAAGATGATTAATAATAAGAAGCATCATACTGTGAATAAGAAGAGTAAGACGAGTAATCAGATTCAGAATATAAGAAGAATAAGACTGTTACTAGCAATAATAATACGAATAATACGAATAATCAGAAAACAATTAATTATAATAGTAAGAAGAATACTATAATAAAAAGAATAATAATGATAATAAGAATACGAACAATAAGAATACGACTAATAATAATAATAATAAAAAGAAGAAGAAACATAATACGAAGAAGAGGAAGAAAAATAACAAAGCTACGAATAATCATCATAACAAGAAGAAGGCGAAGAAGAAGAGGATCTTATTCCCGCGGATACATACACCTTCGCCTGCAATCCACGTGACCGCGGCGGCGGGCGGCTCGCGGGCGGGCGCGCGCCCAGTGGGGGACCGGGCGGACTTCCGCCAGCGAGCAGGAGCAGGAGCAGACGAACGCCAACACCCGGCTCCAGCTCCACCCTCCGCGACTCGCCATCGCTCGGACGTCCATTCCCTGTGTTTTTTTCCGGTCTCGTGCGTGGTTTTTTCGCCAAATGGTCGAGGATGCTCCTCGATGGCCCTCGCCGAGGAAAAAACGCACACGTCCGAGCGATGCCAAGCCAACGAGCCGAAGGGAAACCCCTTCCCCAGGAGCCCTTCTCCGCCGCCCCGGGGGTGCTTCGGGGAGGAGGATCGCCAGGGGCGAACCCGGGCGACCCGGGGGGGATGGTCCTCGCCGAGGAAAAAAAAACGCACACGCCCGAGCGATGCCAAGGGCGAGGACGCCGCGGCGCCCCCCGCGCAGCGGGGGCGCCGACGCGGGAACGCCACCGCCCACGGCGGTGGCGGGAGGCCACGGCCGCGGACGGAGGGGGTGCACACCGACGCGGGGGGGGTGCGCCGACCGACGCGAGGGGGTGCACACCGACGCGGGAGGCCACGACCGCGGACGGAGGGGGTGCACACCGACGCGGGGCGGGGGGGGGCAAAGCCCACGCCCCGCAGGGAGCGGCGCCTGCGCTCGCCCCCCCCCCCGCCCGTTTTTTTGGGGGGGAGGGCGGCCCGCGGAGGGGCCCGGCCGCAGCGCGGATCCTGCCCCCGGAGAGGGGCACGCGGGGTGCCCCAACGACAGGCGCGGGGCGGGCGCGGCGGGTGGGCAGGAGGGGGGGGAGGGGCGGCCGCGCTCTCTCGCGCGCGCCGCCGCTCGCTCCCTGACCGCCTCACCCCGAAGCAGGAGGGCCCAACCCAACGCCGCACCGCGGCAAGCAACGGCAGCGGCACCACGAAGCAGCAGCAAAGGGACGCGCAGGAGAGGGCGCACAACAACAACACAAAACTAAAAACAATAACAAAAACAGCAAAACCAACAAACACAACAACAACAACAAAAACAACAACAACAACAACAACAACAACAACAACAACAACAACAACAACAACAACACCAAGGAAAAGGCGTGCGTGAGAGCCCCGTGCGCTCTAGCCGCCCGGACCCGCCCTCGCCTTATTGCGAAGGCTGCGCTCAGAGCCCCGTGGACGCATTCTGCCCCCCCCCCCCCCCCAGCAACAACAACAGCAACCAGCAACCAAAAACAAAACAAAAAACTGGAACTCCCTTGGACTCCCTTACGGACCTTGACGTGGTCCTATGGGTGAAAAAAACGTATGCGTGCCCGCGTGCCGCCGTTTCAATACAGATCCGATACAGACTGTATGGGATCCTGTAGAGATCCGATACAGACTGTATAGGATCCTATAGAGATCCGATACAGACTGTATAGGATCCTATAGATATCCGAGACAGACTGTATGGGATCCTGTAGAGATCCGATACAGACTGTATGGGATCCTAAAAAGATCCGATACAGACTGTATGGGACCCTGTAGAGATCCGATACAGACTGTATAGGATCCTGTAGAGACCCGATACAGACGGTATAGGATCGTGTACAGATCCGATACAGACTGTATGGGATCCTGTCGAAATCCGATGCAGAATGTATGGTATCCTGTAGAGATCCGATACAGACTGTATGTGATCCTATAGAGATCCGATACAGACTGTATGGGATCCTGTAGAGACCCGATACAGACGGTATAGGATCGTGTAGAGATCCGATACAGACGGTATAGGATCCTATACAGATCCGATACAGACTGTATGCGATCCTGTAGAGATCCGATACAGACTGTTTAGGATCCTGTAGAGATCCGATACAGACTGTATAGGATCCTATACAGATCCGATACAGACTGTATGGGATCCTATAGAGATCCGATACAGACTGTATGCGATCTTGTAGAGATCCGATACAGACTGTATGGGGTCCTGTAGAGAACCCATACAGACTGTATGGGATCCTGTCGAAATCCGATACAGACTGTATGGGATCCTATAGAGATCCGGTACAGCCTGTATGGGATCCTATAGATCCGATGCAGACTGTATCGGATCCTATAGAGATCCGATACAGACTGTATAGGATCCTCTAGAGACCCGATACAAACTGTATCGGATCCTATAGAGATCCGATACAGACTGTATGGGATCCTATAGAGATCCGATACAAACTGTACGGGATCCGATATACTGTATGGGTGTCCCTGGGGATCCGATACAGACTGTATGGAATCCCCAGGGACACTGGGGGGCGGCTCAGGAACCTCTTTGGAACCAGGCGGAAGAGGAATCCTGGAATCCGAACAGGAACCCATTTCGGCATACCCCTCACTAGGAAATTGCCCCCCCCTATCGGTGAGCTCCGCCGAAGGACAGCGGCTGCGGCCATTTCGGCACACCCCTCACGTGGATCGTGGCCCGCCATCGGGTACCTCCGCCGAGGGCCACAGCGGCTGCGCCCATTTCGGCACACCCTTCACGCGGACCTTGGCCCCCCATCGGGGAGCTCCGCCGAAGGCCCCAGCGGCCGCTGCCATTTCGGCACACCCCTCACGTGGATCGTGGCCCGCCATCGGGGAGCTCCGCCGAAGGCCCCAGCGGCTGCGCACATTCCGGCAGACCCCTCACAAGGATCGTGGCCCCCCATCGGGGAGTTCCGCCGAAGGCCCCACAGCTGCGCCCACTTCGGCGCAACACTCACTCGGATCGTGCCCCCCATCAGGGAGCTCCGCCGAAGACCCCAGCGGCTGCGCCCATGTCGGCACACCCCTCACAAGGATCGTGGCCTGCCGCCGGGGAGCCCCGCCGAAGGCCACAGCGGCTGCGCCCATTTCGGCACACCCTTCACGAGGATCGTGGCCCCCAATCGGGTACCTCCGCCGAAAACTCAAGCGGCTGCGCCCATTTCGGCACACCCTTCACGCGGATCGTGGCCCGCCATCGGGGAGCTCCGCCGAAGGCCCCAGCGGCTGCGCCCATTTCGGCAAACTCCTCACGTGGATCGTGGCCCCCCTCGGAGAGCTCCGCCGAAGGCCCCAGCGGCTGCGCCCATTTCGTCACACCCCTCACGTGGATCGTGGCCCCCAATCGGGGAGCTCCGCCGAAGGCCCCAGCGGCAGCGTCAATTTCGGCACACCCCTCACGAGGATCGTGGCCCCCCTCGGGGAGCTCCGCCGAAGGCCCCAGCGGCTGCGCCAATTTCGGAATTCCAATGGGGGGCTATAGAATTCCGATGGAGGCCTATAGCAATCAGATAGGGGCCTATAGAATTTCTATGGAGGCGTATAGAATTCCGATGAAGGCCGATATAGAAGTCGTATGGAGGGCTGTGGAATTCCGATAGAGGCCTACAGAGTCCTGATGGAGGCGTATAGAATCCCGATGGGGGCCTATAGAACTCGTGAAGAGGCTTATAAAATGCCTATGGGTGCCAATAGAGTTCCGATGGAGGCCTATAGAGTTCCGATGGAGACCTATATAGAATTCGTATGGAGGGCCTATAGAATTCCGATGGAGGCCCAAATAGAATTCCCATGGCGGCCTATAGAATTCCTATGGGGGCCTATAGAATTCCGATGGACGCCTGCAGAATGTGTATGGGTGGTCATAGAATTCCTATGGAGGCCTATAGACTTCCGATGGAGACCTATAGAACTCCTATGGAGGCGTATAGAATTCCTATGGGGGGGGGGCTATAGAATTCCTACGGAGGCCTATAGAATTCCTATGGAGGCCTATAGAATTACTATGGAGGCCGATAACATTCCTATGGGAGCTGAAAAAGAATGCCTATGGAGACCCATAGAATTCCTATGGAGGCCCATCGAATTCCGATGGAGGCGTATAGAATTCCCATTGGGGCCTGTAGAATTCCTATGGAGGCCGATAGAATTCCGATGGGGGCCTGTAGAATTCCTAGGGAGGTCTATAGAATTCCTATGGAAGCCTGTGGAATCCCTGGGAAATCCTATTGGGGAATCCTTGGCGCCCCCAGGAGACCCCCAGAGAGGGTTGCTCGGTTGCTCGGTTGCTGGGGGGGGGGGGCGGCCGGGGCTCCCACGCACGCCTTTTCCAACAACAACAACAACAACAGCAGCAGCAGCAGCAGCAACAGCAACAGCAACAGCAACAGCAACAGCAACAACAACAACAACAACAACAACAACAACAACGACAACAGTAGCAGCAACAACAACACCAACCACAACAACAACAACAACAACAACAACAACAACAACAACACCAACACCACCAACAACAACACGAACAACACCAACAACAACAGCCGCAACAACAACAACAACAACAACAACAACAACAACACCAACACCAACAACAATCATTATAGAACTGTTCGCTCTTACTTGCCCGTGCGTCATTCAAAACGAGTTCCCCACACCCTCGATACCTACACATTTTGTCTCCGATCACACCCCCTTTGGGGGACTCTGTCTCTTTGCGGAGGCCGGCGGGCTGAGACAGGCGGTCAAACCTGAACGGGCGGAGAATCGTTCGTGCGTGTACATGTGCCCGCCATTGGAATCGGTGTGGGTCCTGCAAAGAGGAGGAAGGGGAGAACGAGGGAGAGTGGGAGGAAGGGAGGGGGAGGGACGAAGGAAGAGGGAAAACGCCAGAAGAGAAGGAGCGAAGAGAGGGGCGGTTGATCAGAGGCAGAGAGAGAGAGAGAGAAACAAAAAAAAAAAAAAACGATAGAGAGAGAGAGAGAGAGAAAAACAAAAAACACAGATGAAAGAGGTAGAGAACACAGGAGAGAGAGAGAGAGAGAGAAAGAGGGGAGAGAGAGAGAGAAAAAGAAAGAGGGAGGGAGGAGGCAGGAGAGGGGAGGGAGAATTGAGGAGGGAGAGGAGGGAGAGGGGATAGGCAGAGAGGCATAAGTAGGAGGGAGAGAGAAGGGAGAAAAGGAGGGAGGAGGGAGAGGGAGGAGGAGCGCAACCCGTTGCGCCTCCCAGAAGAGCAGAAGCTCGACTGGGAGGTCCGAGAAAGAGAGGGAGGAGGAGCAGGACGGTAAGAGCGTGAAAGTTCGAGGAAGTCCTAAGCGAAAACGCCGTTCCTGAAGGAAGTCTGGGGCGGGAGCCCACGACGGGCGGACGATCCCCTGACGGGCGGGTCGGGCGGATGGGACATTCAAGCGGGATGCCTGAGTATGGCGAGAGCGCGATTCCTAAGTAAATTGTGACGGCGTCCTTGGCGCAGCGTTTCCTGAGCGTTGAAAGCGCGATTTCTGAATAAGTTGCATGGATATCGCAAGCGAGAGCGCAATTCCTGAATAACATGTGACAGGGTTCTCTGGCTGAAGCGGGGGTCTTGATTAAATTGCGAGGCTGTCTTGACTCAATTGCGAGGAAGTCTCAAGCGGGAGCGCCGTTCCTGAGTAAATTGTAAGGAAATCTCAAAAAGGAGCGGGGGTCCTGACTAAATTGCGAGGAAGTCATAAGCGGGAGCACCGATCCTGAGTAAATTGTGAGGAAGTCTCAGGCGGGAACGGGGGTCCTGAGTAAATTCGGAAGAAATCTTATGCGGGAGCCGCTGTTGTTGTAATCCGGGGGGCCAGGGGCCCAGTTTGAGCAGGAAGACTTTCCCTGTCAAAAAGCAAGGTGCGAGCGTCGAGGGGCACATTTTGATTGAGAAAAACAGCATGCACCGGTGAGGAGGGATCAACAAGAATTATTCAGAAATTAGTTCAACAACCACAAAATCAAAAACAAACACAACAATAACTACTACTACAACAAGAGCGCAAGGACACTCTCTCAGGCCACCCTGGCGGGGCCCGTGGGTGTGTCCTCGCCCCCGGGGCGAGCGCACTGCCCCAGGCCACACGTTGCAGTTGTTGCCCCGGGGGGGGGGGAGCAACGCGCAACACCTCTGTCATACGCTAACGAAAATCTATATGTGTTTCCGAATCTCCGTTGGCTCCCTTACTGTTCCCCACGCACTCCTGTGTCCGAAAACCGACCACGCGCCAGCGAGGCCAGCTCCTCCTCCTCATAGGACTCCTATGGAATCGCGCAGGACCCTGTAAGGATCCTATGGGATCCCTATAGGATTCCTATAGAATCGTGCCGGACCCTGTAAGGATCCTATAGGATCCCTCTAGGGTTCCGATGGAATCGTGCAGGACCGTGTAAGGGTCCTATAGGATCCCTCCAGGGTTCCGATGGAATCGTGCAGGACCCTGTCAGGATCCTATGTAATCCCTCTAGGGTTCCTATAGAATCGTGCAGGGCCCTGTAAGGATCCTATAGGATCCTTCTAGGGTTCCGATGGAATCGTGCAGGACCCTGTAAGGATCCTACAGGATCCCTCTACGGTTCCGATGGAATCGTGCAGGACCCTGTAAGGATCCTATAGGATCCCTCTAGGGTTCCTATGGAATCGTGCAAGACCCTGTAAGGATCCTATGTGGTCCCGCTAGGGTTCCTATGGAATCGCGCAGGACCCTGTAAGGATCCTATAGGTTCCTCCTCTATAGGACTCTTATGGAATCGTGCAGGACCCTGTAAGGTTCCTATAGGACCCCTCTAGGGGTCCTATGGAATCGTGCAGGACCCTGTAAGGATCCTATGGGATCCCTATAGGATTCCTATGGAGCCGTGCAGGACCCTGTAAGGATCCTATGGGATCCCTATAGGGTTCCTATGGAATCGTGCAGGCCCCTGTAAGGATCCGATAAGATCCCTAGGAGGGTTCCGATGGAATCCTGCTGGGCCCTGTGAGGATCCTATAGGACCCTTATGAAGGTTCCGATGGAATCCTGTAGGACCCTGTCAGGATCCGATGGGATCCCTATAAGGTTCCTATAGAATCGTGCAGGACCCTGTAAGGATCCTATGGGATTCCTCCAGGGTTCCTATGGAATCGTGCAGGACCCTGTAAGGATCCTATGGGATCCCTCTAGGGTTCTTATGGAATCGTGCAGGACCCTGTAAGGATCCTAGAGGACCCCATATAGGCTTCCCATAGAATCGTGCAGGACCCTGTAAGGATCCTATATGATCCCTATAAGGTTCCAAACCTGTTGGGCCCTGTAAGGATCCTATAGGATCCCTCTAGGGTTCCGATGGAATCGTGCAGGACCCTGTAAGGATCCTATAGGATCCCTCTAGGGTTCCGATGGAAACGTGCAGGACTCTGTAAGGATCCTATGGGATCCCTCTGAGTTCCCGATGGAATCGTGCAAGACCCTGTAAGGATCCTATAGGTCCCTCCTTATAGTACTCCTATGGAATCATGCAGGACCTGTAAGGATCCTATGGGATCCCTATCGGATTCCGATGGAATCGTGCAGGACCCTGCACGGACCCTATAGGATCCCTCTAGGATTCCTATGGAACCGTGCAGGACCCTGTAAGGATCCTATAGGATCCCTCTAGGGTTCCTATAGAATCGTGCAAGACCCTGTAAGGATCCTATATGATCCCTATAGAGTTCCGATGGAATCCTGCAGGGCCCTGTGAGGATCCTTTCGGATCCCTATAGGGTTCCGATGGAATCCTGTAGGACCCTGTGAGGATCCTATAAGACCCCTATAGGATTCATATAGAATCGTGCAGGACCCTGTACGGATCCTATGGGATCCCTATAGGGTTCCTATGGAATCGTGCAGGACCCTGTTAAGGATCCTATAGGATCCCTATAGGGTTTCTATGGCATCGTGCAGGGCCCTGTAAGGATGCTATAAGATCCCTCTAGGGGTCCTATGGAAACCTGTTGGGCCCTGTAAGGATCCTATAGGATCCCTCCAGGGTTCCTGTGAAATCACGCAGGACCCTGTAAGGATCCTATAGGATCCCTCGAGGGTTCCGATGGGGTCGTGCAGGACCCTGTATGGATCCTATAGGATCCCTATAGGATTCCGATGGAACCGTGCATGACTCTGTAAGGATCCTACGGGATCCCTATAGGGTGTTCCTATGGAATCGTGCAGGACCCTGTAAGGATCCGATCGGTTCCTCCTTATAGGACTCCCATGGAATCGTGCAGGACCCTGTAAGGATCCTACAGGTTCCTCCTTATAGGACTCCGATGGAGTCGTGCAGGACCCTGTAAGGATCCTATAGGATCCCTATAGGATTCCGATGGAACCGTGCAGGACCCTGTAAGGATCCTATAGGCTCCCTCTACGGTTCCGATGGAATCGTGCAGGACCCTGCAGAGGGGTGTGCCAAAATGATCCTCGAGAGGGGTGTGCCATAATGAAGCCTCTGAGGAGCTCTCTGTGGAGCCAGGGCCACGATCCTCGAGAGGGGTGTGCCGAAATAAAGCCTCGGTGGAGCTCCCTGTGGGGCCAGGGCCACGATCCGTGAAAGGGGCGCGCCGAAATCAAACTTCGGTGGAGCTCCCTGTGGGGCCAGGGCCACGATCCTCGAGAGGGGTGTGCCGAAATGGAGCCTCGGTGGAGCCCCCTGTGGGGCCAGGGCCACGATCCGTGAGAGGGGCGCGCCGAAACCAAGCTTCGGTGGAGCTCACTGAGCCACGATCCTCGAGAGGGGTGTGCCCAAATCAAACCTCGGTGGAGCTCCCTGTGGGGCCAGGGCCACGATCCGTGAGAGGGGTGCGCCCTTTGGGGCCTGTATGGGGCTCCGCAGCAGTCCCGAAAGGACCTGCCGAGCAACGCCGCCGGGCCCTGCAGACCCCCGCAGCGGCCTGGCGAGGCCTCGTGGCGTTGCTCGGACCAGGGGCCCTGCAGGGCCCGTGCGTGGCCCCGTTGTGTTGCTCGGGGGGGGGGGGGGGGTCGAGCAACGGGCCTCCAGTAGTGTCCTCGCGAAGAAGAACAACAGCAACAGCAACAGCAACAGCAACAGCAACAGCAACAGCAACAACAACAACACCGACGCCGACGCCAGCAGGAGCAGCAGCAGCAGCAGCAGGAGGCAGCACAAGGGACACAAGAGCGAGGACAAAAACTGGGGCCCCGATTGAACACCACCCCGCAGGCGAGGGAGGCAGCGAGTGCATGGGCAGGCAAGGATACGGACTTAAAGCAGGGTCCAGGATCCATAGAACCCTAATGCATTACGTCACCGAGCTCAATGCGCCCAGGGACCCAAACAGAATCGAACCGCACAGCGTCAAAGGAAAAAGACAGAACGCGGACCACCCGGTTCACAGGGCCAGTGAGCGAAGACACGGATGCCAGGACCCGCAGGCGAGGCGAGGAGGAAAGCCCAGGACACCGCGGCATGCCACCAAAAGGACACGGGGAACAACGAAAACCCAAGGATCTCAGGATCAGGATCGCTCGCGGAAAAGAGCGGCAACGTTCTTATACCGCCCGGCCAGAACCCTCAGTCGAGCTAAAAATACCTGTTGCGAAAGGGAGGACAGTGCCAGGGCGGCGGTGGGCATGGGTCTTCAGAAACGCGTCAAGAACAGCACCTGCAGCGATGTCACGATCAAGCCCCCGCATAAGTCACAGAAGGGCGAGAGTCGAGAACCAGGAGTCGTCGTCGAGCAAAAGCTCCCTCCATCGTCCTGGCAGGTTCTGAAAGTCTGGGGTCCAAGGGAGGGCCAAAGACTAAAGACTTGAACAAACGGCAAAGTTTGTCGTTGTGAAAATTCGTCAGCCCTTCACAGCGGAACCAACGCCCTCGGTCCACGCTGTGAAACCTGGCCGAAGTGCAAGCCCCTCTAGAAAGGGTCCTGGGAATGCCAGAGAGAAGGTGGGTGCGCACCTGGTCGAGAGCCCTGAGCCATGACTGACGGCGAAATAGAACAGGCATTTCAATTTCCATGAACCAGCGTCCGATACGAACCTGCAAGTGGAACAACGGGGCCATCGGTGCTCGAAACCCTCGAAGATATTCGTGCACCCTACACCGGATCTGTCCACCCATCCGCCTAATGTTGGGCGAAGGAATGCCAGCAGGCTCCTCGCTTGTGCATGAAAACCATCGAGCCCCTCCATCGGGGGGACAGCTGCCGACCAGGACGGACCTCATCATCAGACGCACCAGGAATAAGCGACTCTAGATCACACAAAGCCATATCAATCGCCTTACACTTGACCAGCACACAATGCTTAGTAGCCTTCGACAGCAGGCTCGAGCCCACAAACATACAAAAGACATCCCAAGGCCACGAAAAGGTCAGCGAGCGAGCGGCCTGCTGACCGGCCGGCGGGCCGGGCCGGGCCTCCGACGGCGCGCGGAGGCGCGCCCGGGCAGACCGAGTGAGGCTTGAGAGCCCAGCATTCGAGCGCCTGGCGGTGTCCGGGTAAGCGTGCGATGACTTAGCGCGCGCCTGGGCCCCGTCGCGAATGCCTGCACAGCTTCCCGATATTGCCGAACCACCTCTGGAGTGATACGAGCTGAATGAAGCCGACACTGTAGGACCGAGACGCAGTTCGAGTGAGAAAGCCGAGATCGTAGCAGGCAGCCCCAAGAGACCCAAGATGCCGCACCCTCGGCCACAACTGAATCAGAGGAGGAGGAGGAGGAGGAGGAGGAGGAGGAGGAGGAGGAGGAGGGACGTCTCGCCACGCCGCTGTGTGGGCCGCTGGCCGGACCCAGAACCCGAGGCTTGGCGCGCGGGTCTCGGATTGGAGCGCCTGCAATCGGGCTCCCGTTCCTCCTCGTGTGCCCAGAGAGGCGCACGCAGGACAGTGCCCTGCAGACGAGCACGCAGCATTTTCCCAATGTTCAGCGAAAGACTGGTGGCAGAAGAGAGCTGAGCCAGCAAAAGAAACGCTGGCATCAGATCGACAAGGATACTCTGCAACCCAAAGAAGCAGTCATCTGCATACGCAATTGCTCTAAGTCAAGCCTAGGAATGCGTATGTAACTGTACTTGATCCATGTCAGAGCCAGGTCCGACGCAAGGGAGAAACGGCATCGACGAAGGATATCCCTGCCTTGTTTCACGCCTCACTGGAATCCCAATCGCACCAGCCCCGGCGACATGAACCGCGAGGAGGAGGAGGAATAGAGGAAGAGGAGGAGGAGGAGGAGGAACAACAAACAAAGACGACTGCCTCTCGGGCCCCTCCGAACTGCCTGGGCGCCTCCCGGGCAGCTTCCCTCGGCCGTCCGCGGGGCGCCACCAATGGGCCGCCACCAATGTTGAGAGAGGCCTCGGGGGCCTCTGTGCACCAGGTGTCAACAACCAATTTATGTTTCATGTTTTCAACATGGCCCGAGTATTGGTTGGCGTTTGCTTCCAATGTGCTGCATCGTGCTGACTTGCACCAAGTGGCGCTAGGAGCGAGGAGTAAACCGAGTGGTGGGTGTTCCTTTCCCCCATCCCGCTTCCCTCGTCCACCCCGCTCCGCCGCACTCGACCCATCCTGGCCCAGTTTGGGGCCCCTCTTGGGCCCCCCCACGGCGCCCCCTCTGTGGGCTCTCCAGGCTTCATTGCGGCCGCCTGAGCGGCTTCTCGGGGCCCTCCTCGGCTCCACAAACAACGGGGCGGCGGTGTCTGACCCCATCGGGGGCGTTCAATCGAGTGACGGTGTGCTCCGATGCCTGGCGCGGTCTGGCGCGGCCGTACTGGAGGGGCAGACAGTGACAGCGGGACTGGTTGAGTGGGAAGGGCACGGTCCCTGACCATTAGCAGGTGCCCCACTGGCTGGCGCGGTCTGGCGCAGCCTCCCTGAAGAGGCAAACGGCACCGGTAGGACTGGGAAGTGGCAAAGACGGGCGGAGTGGGCGCGGCCTTTCCTGGATGGGGCAAATGGCACTGGTGGGACTGGTGCAATGAGAAGGGCACGAGTCGGGCACGAGCCCCGATACATCAGACAGTGCTCCCATGGCAAGCGCGATCTGGCGCGGCCTTCCTAACAAAGCAAACTGTGCTGCTGGGGCGGGTGGAATGGGATCCCCGAAATATAGCCACGCGTTCTGACTGGCACGGTCTGGCGCGGCCTCTTGGAAGGCCAAATGGTACTGATGGGACCAGTCGGCGGGCTGGCTGGAGGGGCAAGCAGTACTGAGTACTGGTGGGAAGGTGGGGTGGGCACGCCACATTCTCGATGCATGAACCTGGCAAGACCCCAATGCGGAAAAGCCCTTTTCATTAAGTACCAAATCAAGGGGGGCATTGTTTGGTTTTGCTTGTCATTGCTTGGCATAGCCTGGCATTGCCTGGAATCGCTTGGAATCGCTTGGCATTGCGTGCCATGTTTTTGAATTGCCTGGCAAGCTGGGGAACGCCTTTTCAAAAACAAGAAGCGGAACAACACCACGGCACCAAAGGAGCCCGAGGAACCCGGACAAGGTCAGCCGTCAAACACAATCAAAAAACAAGACCAAAGAACCCGCGCAACCCGGGCAAGACCAGCCAGCGCAGGCCGCACACCCACGGGCCACTCGAAGACAAGGCAAGCCCTTGAGCAAAGCCTAGATGCTGGGGAATACCCAAGTGTTCCGACTGGCGCGGTCTAGCACGGCCTCCCGTAGAGGAGCAAAGCACGGCATACACATAACACAAACGTTCGGTGCTCCGCGCGGATTTCGCTGGACCCCCCTCCGAGGCGCGCTCCGCGCGCCACGGGCGGCGCCGGAGGCGCCGCCGGGGGGCCCCGCGCGGATCCAAGAAATCCGCGCAGACCAAATAAGTGTGTGTTTGCTAGCTTTCGCCTTCGATCCCTGAAGGAGCAAACGGCACTGGCGGGACTTGTGCAGCTGGGAAGGTACGATCCCTGATGCGCAACTACAGTAGGAGCTCGATCACAAGAAGTCTTTCACAAGAAACCCAACCCTGAGACCCCAGGGCGCCCATTGACTTCCGGTGGGGACGTCGCGCTGTCCATAGCAAGACCATCGAAATCCAAGAACCTAGGGCGCCCTGGAGGCACGCAGGGTGTCTCTTGGCACGGGTCTCCACTCCACGAGGAGGCCCGCCCAGGCGCGGGCGAAGTTGGCGAGGCTCGACGCGAATGCCGAGAGGCATGCCCTGGCGGCCGACGCGGCGCAGACTGAGGAGGCCGACGGGCAGCGTGCTTCTTGGCATGGGTTTCCGCTGTAGGTGCTCCGATGGCTGGCGCGGTCTGGCGAACCCCGTGCCCGGCGCCCCAGGAGCGCACGGGGCGCGCGTGCGCGGAGGCTGGAGGAGCCGCCGTGGAAGGACCCGGGGAGCCGCGAGCGCTCTTCGACCCCGCCCGACTCCTTGTTCTACGAGGGGGGGGGGGGGCGATTAGGAGGAGGAGGAGGAGGAGGAGGAGGAGGAGGAGGAGGAGGAGGGGCAGACGGCCCTTGCGGGAATGGCTGAGCGGGAAGGGCGCGGCCCTTGAGACGCAACGCTGTCTGCGAGTGGCCGGCACGGCCTGGCGAGGCCGCCCCGGAGGGCCCACGGACTCCGGCGGAACTGGTGGAGAGGGGAGACAGTTTTAAGAGTGCGTGCAGGAAGGCGAGAGGAGGAGGAGGAGCAGAAGGAGGAGGAGGAGGAGGCGGCGGAGGAGTAGGAGGAGGAGGGGGAGGAGGAGGGGGAGGAGGAGGAGGAGGAGCACGAGGAGGGTAAGGAGGAGGAGGAGGAGGAGGGAGATGAGCGAGCGAGCTCGCAGGGCCGGGGTTTGCCTCGCCAGAGAGGACCGGCCCTAGGTATCGGCAGCACCAATGCGATGTCACTCTCTCGTTCTTCTCTCGCGCGGCCATTCAGAATTGGTGGCGAAGCAAAGCCCTTAGAGAGCCCCCTGTCAGAAAGGTAGGTGGCGAAGTAGAAGGTAGCCATGTGAGAAGCGTGTGAGGTGGCGAAGTAACAAAGTAGCCATGTGAGAAGCGCGTGAGAAGGCAAAGGGGCGCAGGGGCGAGGGGAAGGAGTCTGAGTGAGCTCCTTCGGTGCGTAGGTTCCCGTAGTGCGTGTGGAGTCAGGGCAGCAGATCGCAGCCGCTCACGGAGGAGGAGCGATCGGGTGAGCGAGCGAAAGAACTTTGAGAACTCCAATTGATCCTACAAATACGGTGCTACCATGACGAACTTGTGCGCCGTGACTCCGTTGCAGGCCTGGATTCTTCACCCACTCAGGGTGTGGGAAAACCAGGCGGGGCAGACAGCCCACGTACCTGCGACCGCGGTTAACCAACCAAACTGGCGAGAGACGAATTGAAAAGCAACTACACACAGCATCTCGGCGCACACACATTGGCCACCCGCCCATCCCGCAGCCCTCCCCGCCTCCGATCCACCTCAACCACTCATGCTACTCCTGATGCTCCTCCACCTATCTCTCCCTCCGCCCTCTTCCTCTCCGTCTTCCCCTCCCCCTCCCCGTCGTGCTGCTGCTGCTGCAGTCCGCTCCTCCTCCTCCTCCTCGTCCTCCTCCCCCTCCCCCACCCTTTCTTTCTAGACAAATCCGCCGACCCTTCGACGTGTGTGAGACGCTTTTCCGTTTGAGTCGTCGTCGTCGTCGTCGTCGTCGTCGCCATCGTAGTCGTCGTCGTCGTCCTCCTCCTCCTCCTCGTCCTCCTCCTCCTCCTCCTCCTTCTCGTCGTCGTCTTCGTCGTCGTCGTCCTCGTCCTCCTCGTCGTTGTCATCGTAATCGTCATCGGCGAGGTCCTCGTCGTCGTCGTATTCGTCGTCGTTGTCGTCGCAAGTCCCACGGAAGTTAAGAAACAAGGAGCATGAACGTCGTGTTTAAGTCGATTCCCTTCCCTTGTTCCCTTCCTTGACGGGGGGGGGGCGGGGGGCGGGTTGGGGGGGGGGGTCCCAGGGGGTCAGAATACCGCTCCCCTGCGGCCCCGGCGGGTCCCAAAGGGGGGTCGCCGGCGGAGGTCCCGTGGGAGTCCCGCCTTCAGGGTCGGCGGCACAGGCCGCAAGGCCTTCGCAATCCTCGTCGTCGCACCACCAGACGTGTCAGTACGACGGGCCAAGCGTTTCGCCTCATACGTTCCAGCCGCTTATGATCCTGGAGCTTGGAATTCCGAACAAACACTCTGACGGAGGGTGGGTTGTTTCCAGCATGCCCTTCTAGCCTTAGCGCCACGTCGACTCGTTCCTGTTACATCACATAATGGAGGTGGATCCTTTGCAAAATAGGATCGGAGAAGACTTGGGACGAGAGAATGTGTTGCAGCTTCGTTGATGCATCTGGGGTTCACTCTGGTTCTCCTCCTCCTCCTTCTTCTCCTTTTCCTCCTCCTCCCTCAGCTCCCTGCCAACATGCAACGCGAAACAGTACACACGTTCGACCACGCGGCCTTCTCTGTGACAATGTATAATGCTATTCCATCTCGAAACGGGTGAAACACTAACCGGGCTCACAAGAGCACGAGGATGAACCAACTGACTTAAACTCCTCAACATGGCATGAGAAAGGCGAATCAACTGAGCAACACGGATTCCGTTGCAAAGAACACAGCACAAGCGCCGAGAACATTAATGCCGCCACGACGATGCACCAAGGACAGACGCTTGCTTACGTGGGAGGGGAAGGATGAGGGGGGGAATGAGGGGAGGACGGGATGGGGGAGAAGAGGACGAGGAGAACGAGGAGCAGGAAGAGAATCAGGGCGACTGTGGTGAGAAGGGCGCGAAGGCCCCGGCTCTGCGCCGTCAGCCCACAGTCGCTCAGCCAAGCCTCGCTCAGCCAAGCCTCGCTCATTAGAACGACACACAAATAAAGTCGGGGGGGGGCGCCATGCGCTCTGGAACCGAACGACAAGAAGGAAGGCGCGGAGACGAAGCCTCGGAAGGCTGCCCCCTCCAGGCTGACCAGCCCGCAATTGGAGGGAGGACAGGGGGCCAAAAAAGCACGAGTCCTAACAGCAGAAGTCTGGCTCGGAATCAGCTAGGTGGAGGATGCCCCGCGGGGCCTCCTCAAAGCGGCGGCAGGGGGGAGGGCAGGAGAGTGGGAACTGAGAGAGAGAGAGAGAGCCACTCATTCTCGCGGCCATCACCGCCATCACCTCCACTTCTCTTCCGAATGGTCCTCGGGACATGGCCTGGACCCGTGGCGGTCCTTCGGGACGGTCTGCGAACAACCCGGAGTGCTCTCGGCGAGGCTCGGCTGCCGGAGAGCAGTTCCGAGGAGGAAAGCAACTCCAAGACCCAACCAGAACTCCAAGACCAAGAACTAAAGCTGCTGGAAAGCATTGCATTCCAAGAACTAAAGCTGCTGGAAAGCTAAACAACTCGGCGATGCTAAGCTGCTGGAAAGCATTCCAAGACCCAACCAGAACTCCCGAACCCTTGACCGCCAACGCGGCCATCACCATCACCAACATCACCATCCTCGTGGGCGCCGCCCGTCTTTGGCACGAGTGCTGCCGACGTCGCAGTGATCCCGAGGCACGATCGCACGCCACCACCGTCGTTTCGGTCCGGACCGATGCATCTTGGGAGCGCGCAGTATTCCCATCCTTGTGCCCTCTGTTCCCTACGCCCACAGCCCAGACATGGCGGCGATAGGTGCCGAAAACCACCAGATCACATACCTGAGGAACGGTCGCATCATCATCGCCATCACCACCATCACCACCATCACCACCATCACCACCACCACCACCACCACCACCACCCCCACCACCACTATCATCATCATCATCATCATCATCATCATCATCATCATCATCATCATCATCATCATCATCATCATCATCATCATCATCATCATCATCAGCATCAGCATCATCACCATCACCATCACCATCACCATCACCATCACCATCACCATCACCACCATCACCATCATCATCATCATCATCAGCATCATCAGCATCATCATCATCATCATCATCATCATCATCATCATCATCATCATCATCATCATCACTGCGTGCGTAAATGCATTAGCAAAACGCACCACGATCCCGCGGCGAAGCAGGCGCAATCAAACAACAGGTGAATGTTAGCATGCGGGAACAGATGAGAGGGCTGAAGGGGACCGCCTGCATGCAATAAAAGCCAAGACTGGCAATCGAATTTGGGGAATTTCTGTACAACGTTCGGCAATGATGGCGTGGGGACTGGATCTGCCGCCTCAAGGTGTAATCGCTAGGGCTGTCGCTTTCGCTGCAGTGGCTAGCTCCTCGGGTTACGGCGACCAGGGGTGCCGCGTGCCCTACAAGACTGGCTCCCTCGCCTTCGTCCAAGGTCATACCAAGTGCAGCGACATGAGGAAACGCGCGAGGTAGCTGGTGAGCGAGGGGGGAAGGAGGATGGGGTGGATGGGGTCAGCACGAAGCGCATGAGGAGGAGGGGGGGAAAGAACCGCGAGGAAGAGGCGTGAGCAGGGCGCGGACAAGCAATGATATCCTCGATGGCACGGTGGAAAGGTTTCACCACTCATGCCAGATATCCGAGCTGCCAGCCAGGAGGTCGCGCCTGAGTACACTCCATGTTACCCAGGTCTACCTCGTACTGCTGCTCCACCTCCCTCCTTTTCCCCCTTATCCCCCCTCCTCCCTGCTCCTCCCTGCAACTTCCTGCTCCTCCCTGTCCATCCCTGCTCCTCCACCCTTTTCCCTCTTCCGCCCCTCTTCCTCCTCCCCCTGCTCCGTAGCCATGTTGGCTTAAGATGCTCTTGTCCCCTGGGCTGAAAGCGGATACGTACCGCTGATCCGCGGATTGTTTCCAAGAGTTTGCCCTGCGTTGGCCAGACTGCTCTCTCACTGAGGTCTGGAAGAGCAACAGCTTCAATTGTCGGTTCTGATGCGACCACAGTGCGTCGTTGGCATGGGTGGGAAGGGCCGCCCAGCGTAGAACTGGGTGTGGGGTAAGAAGCTGGAGAAGCAGAAAAGCTACTGCCAGTGCGGGGAGCTTCTGGGGTGCACGGGCTACCAGGCTGGGCCGCCGCGGCGCCATGCCCGGGCCCAGCACCTCGTCGGCTGCTCGGAGAAAACGCCCCTGACCGCTCCCAAGAAGATCATGGGCGCACTGGAGGGGCTCGTGGCGCAGTTCCCGCAAGCGGCCGCAGCGGCCGCTACCATCAAGGATCTGGTAGAGCCGGCTAAGCCGAAGCCTGGGCCGACAGCTCCTCTCCCGAACGAGCGGCTACAACGTGCTACGGTAACCGATCGCAGATCGAAGCAAGAGCTGGCGCGCGCCTACAGTGGGAGCTCGACCACGAGAAACCTTCCACATGAAACCCAAGCCTGAACCCCCAGGACATCCATTGATTTTGGGCGCAGGAACGTCACGCTTTTCATCGCAACGTCATTCAAACCCAAGACACCCAGGGCACCCTGGAGGCAAGCAAGGTGTTTCTTGTCACGGTTTCCACTCCATTAGGAGGCCGCCCAGGCGCGGGCGAGGTTGGCGAGGCTGGACGCGAATGCCGACGAGCGCGCCCTGGCGGCCGACGCGGCGCAGACTGAACAGGCCGATGCGCTGGAGGCGGTGGCAGTCTCAGTGCACCGCCCGGCGCCCGCGATCGACAAGGGCCCCTCCTACGAGGACAACGAGCTCGAGCACCTCGTCGTCGAGCGTCCCCAGCATTGCCATTACGAGCATCACATCGCTTACCAGCTCCACTACCTCCGTGACAAGCAGTACTGCAACTGAAACAAGCAACTCTACACGAAACGCCGTTACCAGCACGGGCACCACGCTCTCCAGCACAGATCGCCCCCTCGCTGGCGGCCGATCTCCACGAGCACCCCGAAGATTACCGCCAGCTGTTGGAAGTCTGCCGCGCGGCAGGCGTCGGGCCGCAATCATGAGCAGGCGGAGGCCTTCGCCACCCCCAGAGAGGGTCGCGGAGTGGGTTGCCAAGGAGGCCGCCTTCAAGGAAGGCCAGCAGAAAAGGCTGGCGGCCAAGGAGGCTTCGGATACCCAGCTGCGCGGCATGCTTCAGGAGCTCGAGCAGGCGCGGGTTCGCCGCCACCACCACCACAGAGCCAAGCATCATGAAGGACGCGCGGGCAGAGGAGTGCGCGATTGGCACCTCCTTGGGAAAACAGATCGACGCAGAAAGAATGTGTGCACCAAGAGAATCGCACGCGAAGCAGCATAACAAGAGGAGGGAGGAGGGAGTAGAGGCGGAGGAAGAAAAGGAGTAGAGGCGGAGGAGGAAAAGGAGCAGAGGGCGGCGGAACGGTAGACATGCAGTCGCTCTGCACGGTCATCACGGATGCTGGGTCAATGCGTGCACTTGTTGAGCCCATTGCTGTCTGGGTCGCGCGCGCCGTCTGCGTCTCGCCCAAATGTTAACGGCACCGTCCGGCTGACATGCGAAGTGCTTGACCAAGGAACTGGCCCCTCCTGAGGCGATCTTGCGATGCAAGCGTCTCTGCCTATCAAGCAGTCGGCGACGACCTGCTTCAGAACGTCCACGCTGGCAACCCGCGATATGTACGAATGCTGTATGCCAAGAAGCCTCCGTAGACACCGGCAGTGAACGGCGTCCAACCTGTTTCTGTCGGCGGACACGAGCCACATATAATTAAGAGGACACAGCAACTTGCCCAGCGCGCAGCTCTCGCACATTTTGTACTTCTGCTTCCACGCAAATGATGCATGACCCCAAATCTTCGCGAACTGCTTGAATATGTCCTGCGCTTCGCCCAATATTCTTGTCAGCTCGGGGCTCGCTCTTGCATCGCGCGTGATCATCCCTCCCAAATAAGCCGCTTCCTGGGCTGTCGCAAACTGACCTCCGTCTGGGCGCTCAACGTTACAAGTCGTGCAAACCTGCATCTGTAAAGTTTTGTTCCAATTAAGTTCAAGACCGTACTTCTGCCCCTCCGTGACAATGGCGTTGATCATGTGTTGCGTGTTCTTCTTGTTCTATGAGATCAACAACGCGTCGCCTGCATGCCAGACGCCCCGAGTGACCGCGTAGGCGGGCTCCAGTTTGAAGTCGATGGAGGCCGCGACGTCGAACGGCATGACAGTCTGGACCGCGAGAAACAGATAAGGAGAAGGAGCAGGAGGACACCATTGAGCACTGCCTGCTCGCTGCTGCCGTTCAGTGGACTTGCCCGCGTGGTCGATGATGGTGAATGAAATGCCGGGCTCTGCAAATTGCATCAACCATGGATGCCATATTTGCGGGTATACCAAGCCACCGTATCGCATCGCTCATGCTGTCAGGCTTGAGTCGGCCAAATGCTTTCGCCCAGTCCAACGAAACCAGAAGAATACAACAATCTTTCTCATTCGCGAGCGAGGCGTGAATCGTGCGTCTTGCAGCCCCACACCCCGGGCGAGAACCAAATTGAGTCGCGCGCGCGCGGGTTTCAGCACCGCCAGATAACAGCCAGTGAGGAGCATAGAAGCCAATAGTTCGACCCCAGCTGCGATGAATATCTTGGTCTACAATTTCCGGCAATGCGATGTCTCCTTCCTTGAAGAACAGCGCGGCGTTCGCACGCCTCCCAGATGAAGACATTGATTTCTACCCCCAACACTTCTGACGCAAGCGAAGAAGCAGTGCGCGGGCTGCCGGATCATAATCCACACGCTTCCAAAAATCAGGCGGCACACCGCCAAGGCCTACAGATTTACCATGTCGAAGCCTCCGTAAAACAGAAGATCTCATTCATGCTGAACGTGTCCGCGTTGACCGACAACGCGTCGCCAATGGGCGCACGCGGCTCCAGTGCCTCATCCGGGAAGCGGGTTTGTCACTGCGCAAGTTCGAAACAATCGGCGGCGAGGACGTTCGCGCGCTCGGCCGCGTCCGCGAGGGCCCCGCCAGGGCGCTTGATTGTGGCGTGCTGCACCGTCTTGGGTCCGTTTAGATGTCGCGCCGCTTCCCGCCCCCGAACTCGCGCAAGCAGTTCAAGCCATTCTTTCTTATCTGTCGCACCTGCCTTCCGGATCAGCGCGTGCAGCGGTTTTCTCTTGCGCGATCATTGCGCGAGCGAGCCAGTTTGCGCTGCTCGATAAGATCGACAGCGCGCTGACGCGTCCAAGGCTGTCTGGCTACGACGGCCCGCACTGGTAGTACCTCGGCGGCGCTTTCGAAACCATACTGAATCCAACTGCCTGCCACCTCCAAAGAATCGCCTGCGTCTTCCAAGGAGTTCCCAACAGCGACAACACATCTCGAAATGAAGTATTATGCATACCTGGAATTCTCAAACTGGCCATGTCTATGCCTGTCTTCTGCGGCGGGCCCTTCACGTTAAATCCCAACTGCGATCCTACCTATGTCAGGAAACTATGGCTATCAAGAACCGCTTCACGGCTAGTCCTTATATCGTTCAGCGTGTGCTGGACGGTTCGGCGGCACGAAACATGATCGCTTTGAACGAATTTCTCCCCGGTGATGTCGCTGACCATCGGATCGGCGCAAAGCTCTCTATAGGTTACCTGTTGGTCCACGGGGCGGTCGAAGAACGCGTTGGCCACCGCCAGCTCGCTCGACGCACAGGTTTCCATCAGCAGCTGTCGATTGGAAAGAGCATGTGGGATGTGATATGTTTGGGCACCCCAGCTAGCAACGCGATGATGTACCAACACATGCGGGCCAATTATGAGCTGTTCCCCAGCTCGTACTCGAAGTAACCTCGCGTTGAGGTCGCCGAAAATGTAGGTCGCGCTGCGTGCCGCGGTCTTCCGCATATGGACTTGGAGGTCAGCGTAGAAGGAGCAGCGGATCTCATCCGGGTGGCCGCAATGGGCGGCATGCGCGCGAAGTGCAGTGATAATGCCGCCCTTGATTTTGATGCGT
This sequence comes from Prorocentrum cordatum, assembly GCA_963575745.1. Classification (NCBI taxonomy): domain Eukaryota; class Dinophyceae; order Prorocentrales; family Prorocentraceae; genus Prorocentrum; species Prorocentrum cordatum. Next base: position 156,943 of record CAUYUJ010015367.1, on the reverse strand, counting down.
GAAGCAGCGGCCCTCGGAGCACGCGCCTTGAAAGCCACAGTGCTTCCAAGCGTCCTCGGAGCAACCAGGAAGCCCGCGCCTGCGTATGTTCGCACTTCAGAATCCAGGTCGCCTGACAGAAACACCATGCCAATTTTGCATGAAATATTCAGCGCCGTCGCGCGGGCGACGGCAAGGCGGCGGCGCGGAGGCCGCGACCCAAGGCGGCGCCCCCAGCGCCCGCGGAGGATGGCGGCCCGGTCGAGCGCGAGCCGCCCGAGCAGGAGGCCGAGCAGCGGCGCGAGCGGCTGGCCGCCATCCGAGCGGACGCAGCTCGCGCGCGTGGGGGGGCCGCCGCGCGGGGCGGGGAGGCCGCCGCGGCGTCCTCTGCTCTGCGGCGCCTGCTGCTGGGGCTCGGCCTGCCGCGCGAGGCGGCGCGTCTGCTGCCGGCCGGCCGCGCGGGCAGAACGCCGCTGGCGAAGTGCCAGGGGCGCGCGCTGCCCCGGGAGCGGTCCACGGGCCGCTCTCCTTCGCTTGCAGCGTCAAGAAGCGAGGCCTCCAGTCGGCGAGGTTCTGGAACGAATGCGCGCGGACTGCAACGAGGTGGCGGGTTGCTGCGAGATCCACTCGCGCGCCGCCAGGCAGAGCCAGGCCCTGACATGGCGAAGGATGGCTGGAAGATATCTGCCGCGGAGGCCTGGCCTTCGGCGAGGTCGAAGTCGGGGGCTCGGGGGCGGGGGCCCATCGCGGCCCGCGCGCGCGTCGCGGCCACGACGTTCGAACGCCTGCGCCGTGCTTCCGGGGCCTCTGGCGTCGACCCGCTATGCGAATTTGCGCCGATGGTGGCGCACCTCCGCGGCGGGAACTTGGTCGCGGCATCGACTCGCATGTTCCCGGGCCTCGGCGCCCGCGGGGCCAATCAGCAGCGGTATGCCGCTATGTGCCGCCCTGGGGGCGTGCCTCCAGGGTCTGGCGGACCTATGAATGGTTCTGGCCGGCTGGAACTCGCCGAGCGCGGGGCTGATTCGCGCCGGCCATCCGGGGCGCGCAGGCGGAGAGGCGGCGCTCCCGTCTGCCACTGCTGCGACGCGCTCCAAAAGCGAGAGTCGCCTCATCGACTGCCCGGATGGAGCTCGAGGCGGCCCTCGAGGCGCCGCGGGGGGGGGGGCGCGCTGCGGTCTGCAACTCCGCGCCAAGGGCGCGGGGTGGAGGCGGCGGCTTTCGATCGCGCTGCCCCCGCCAACTCTTCCGCGGCCTCTGAAGCAGGCGGGCCCCAACAGCAACAGCGAATCGTCCACGCGGAAGGCGACGCAGCTGGCACGTCGGAGGGCTCGTCGCGGCTCGTCTCGAGCCTGCCGCGCGGATGGCCATGGACGATCTGCTGGAGCTCGAAGGGGCGACGCCATGGATCCCCCGCGCTCGGGGCGGTGACGGCGCCGGGTCAGCGGGCGAGCTTGGTAAAAACCCTCGACCCTGATCCTGGAGAGGATCGCCGGCGATCCTTGAGCTGCGGACGGCCCCGGCGCTGGCGCAGGCAGATGGGCGGGGCCCAGACGCCCGGACCTCAGCCTGCGGCGACTGCAACCTCCTCGCCGATGGCGCCCGAGCCCGAGCCAGAGGCCTCGCGGCAAGTGTTTTTCATGGCGGAGGGGCTGGGAGGGCGCTGTCTGGGCCGCGCCCCCCTCCCGGCGAGTGGAGCGGCTCGGAGGCGATGGCCAAGTTTGATGATCATCGTCTCGCGCGTCTGGCTGGGCCCGCAGAGTGCGAGGTCAACGCCGCCCGCGCGACTTGGGCCCCGAGGCTACGGGCCGGGCCGTCGGACGCTGGAGGGGTGGTGGGCCCAGGCGCTCGCCAGAAGAACAGCGGCTGCACTGATGGGCATGCGTTTCGTTCGGCGCGGGTTGAAGCTGCGCCAGGTCGAGCCCATATGAAGCGCCGGGAGACGGGGCGTTGGAACGCGGTGGATTCGCCCGTTCGCCGCTCGGCCCCCATCGGCTTCGCGGCGCGGCGCCGGCCAAGCGACTACGGGGCTTCCGCGAGCAGCGGGCCGAGGTGGGCCTCATCATGATGAGCGCGAGCGGCTGCTTCAACAAGGGGGCCGCGCAGAATAATATTGCGGCTTGCGCACTGCCGACGGCGTGCCCGTTCTTGAGTTTGAGCGGCTTGAGCTGGCGACCACCACGCGCGCTGCAGAGACGAGCGCTCTCGAATCAGCGCCGTGCTTTCTCGTCTCCAGTGGGGGAGATGTGGGCGACCATGCTGGAGTGCCCCATCGTCGCGTTGAAAAATCCCGGCCTTCTCGCCCTCGGGGCCGCGCCCCAGACGGAAACCCAGGCGAAGTCCGGGCCATCGTGGCTGGGGAGACCCAACATTGGGGCAGACTGCGAACTGCCCCCTCCGAGACGCGGGAGCAGGTGGGGGCCGCGCTGAGCGGGGCGCCACGCGATCCCCTCGACGAGCTGGAGATGCTTGACCCGCAGCGGGGTCTTCGCGCCCAAGGTCCGTGGAAGGCCAAGTGCGTCGACGCTTTGGGCGCCGACTACCTCTCGCGCTTGCCGGCGGCCGGGCAGGTGGAATCGCCAGAGCTGCCCCTGGCCAGCGAGCGCAGCGGCTGCTGGCCCAGGCAGCTGCTCGGGGTGATCGGCGCGACGCTTCCCCAAGGCTGCTGGCGGCGAGCGCATCGCCGGCGCGCTGCCGCTGCCCCCAAAGGTACGATCGCGGGCAAGGACCCCCGTGACCTCCGAGTGGACGGATGGGGCTCGGGGCCTCGTGGGACGTCGCGACGCGCGGGCCCAGCGCCCTACGCGCCGCCCTCGTCCGCGCAGTGATGGGTGAGCCTGGGGTGGAGCTGCATGTATCCTCGGCAGACACTTGATGGACGCGGAGACCTTCTACGACTGCGAATGCTTGGTCAAACTGATGATCCTTGCGGAGCGGTTCGACTATCCCGCGACCGTGGTCGACCTGGAGGTGCAGCTCTTCCTCGCCCCGCGGATGCTGCGGGATAAGTAGACAGTACGGGCTCTTTGAACTCATCGACGCCGCGCGGTCAGTGGCTGCGGGGTCCGGCCACAGCGTCTCCCTGGGCAAGCTGTACTTGCACCCGACGCTTGCCAAGGCGCACGCGTTGCCCCCCCGCTTGGGGCTCTTATGAAGCTTCACCGACGACGCGGTGGCGAGTGCCGAAGGTTCCCGCGCAGAGGCGTTGCGCCAAGTGCCAACGGTGGCCATGACGTTGACGGAGGGCATCGACGACCAGGAGTCGATTTGCTCGGGGAAGACCGGGGTCGTGGCGACGGACAGCGAGCTGCGCCAAGGGCTTGTGCAGGCGCTCCGCGAGGCGAAGATCATGTGCCAGCTGATGCACGAGGCAATGGGCCTCGGCGCTGACACGGTGCAGGGTCGGCCCCGGATTTTGAGGAAATTCTCGTCCCACCTACCGTTGGCTCGGCCGCATCCTGAGGCTGAGGAGGAGGAAGGCGGCACTGGTGAACAAAAATCACGGTGGTTGTGGAGCAGGGGCGTACTGCCGCAGTGCGCGTACGGCCCCCAGGTGTTCGGCCTGGCCCCCAGCAGCACAGATCGCCAAGCTACGGTGCCAAGCCAATCAGGTGCTTGGGGGGGCTAGCGGAGGCGGTGCTTGACTTCTACTCTGGCGGCCACCATGGACCTGCGGTACCCGCGTGGGTTAGCTGCGGCGCCGGGTCGTGGGCGAATGCCTGGCGATGTGGATGGCTGGTCCTGCCCTGCATGCTCGCGTGCGTCGGGCTTGGCCGTGCGTCCGTCGTGCCCTCGCTAGAGCAGGTGATTATCGGTGGCGGCGGGTGCGCGGGCCGATCGGCGCTGTCCAAACGACCCTGCTTGATGTGGGCTGGGACCCGGTGGATACCATCAAGTGAGGCACTGGCTTACGGCGACGGGTTACGACGAGTGGGCGTTTCCGATGAAGGATGACGAGGGCTGCGCCACGTGCGCGGAGCACCGGACCTTGTTGGACGACTTGGTCCGCGACCTCCGCGCGCGGTGGCGGGGCCCCGCGGGCTTGCACGAGGCCAGTGACGGACTGCAGCACGGTGGCGACTGCTGGCACGTCGGCCAAGGACTCTGGATGCTCGAGAAGGCCGGCGACTGGTCCTCGCGGGGCCTCCCGCTGACGGCCGCGGTCGGCGTGCAGTGGCCGCGCGAGAGGAATGGTTGCGCGGGGTCCGCCTTGCGCAGCGATGTGCGCAGGCGGCGCGGGCGCGTGCTCGAAGACCTGATGCATCGCACATGGCTGTGCGACGACAGCAGAGGCGAGGCCGCCTTTGAGCTGTCGCCGGCGCTCGTGCCGCAGGCGGTGGCCGATTTTGAGGCCGAGCCTGCCCTGTGGCCCCGCGGAGGTGCCCCAGCTGCTCCCACGACGCCCCGCCTTGACAGGGGGGCGCGCCCGCCGTGCACTGCAGCGCGGTCGGCCTCTGCCGGGAGGGGGGCGCGGTGGCTGCTTCCGGGGATGCGTCGGGCGGGGAGCTCTCGTCGGACCCGCGGAGGCGGCGCTGTGAAGCAGCCGTCGCCGCGCTGGCTCGAGCGCGGCGGGCCGCGCTGCCCCGCTCGTCGGCCCGCGGCAGGCCGTGCCGAGGGCAGAAGTTGCAGCACTCGCTCCGGCTCTCGAGTCGACCCTTGCCGTCGCTCGAACGTCCGCTCCCTGTACTTTTGTCGGCTTCGTGCATGGTTTTGTTCGCCAGATGGTCGAGGATGCTCCTCGAAGGTCCTCGCCGAAGAAGGAAATGCACACATCCGAGCGATGCCGAGGACCTCGGGCGTGGTTTTGTTCGCCAGATGGTCGAAGATGCTCCTCGAAGGCCCTCGCCGAGGACGGAAATGCACACGTCCGAGCGATGCCAAAGGCCTCGGGAGATCTGCCCTTCGTGGCGGACCACGAGCCGCTGCACAGAGTCTGGCGCACGCGCCTCGCGGAGCCAAGCCGGCGGGAGGCCTGGGGGCCAGAGGCGTGCTCAGATCTCCGGCAACTGGTCCACAGAATGCATGCATATTCTAGTTTGCGCGCGCGGGGCGGCCCCTGGGGGTCCTCAGACGAAAAATACCCCGGCCGACTCCCGGCAAGGTCTGCTCAAGGATGCTGGAACTCCCAGGGGCGGTTTCCAGGCCCTCCAGATCACCCCAGGAGCGGCCCAAGGAATCTCAAGGCAGCTCCAAAGGAGCCCACGAATCAGAATCACGGCCCAAGAACGCCCCAAGACGCTGGGGCCCAAGATGGCCCCAAGACGGCCCAAGAGGCCCCAAAGAAGCCCCAAGAGCGCTCCAGGAGGACCCCAAAGAGGGCCAAAAGAAGCAACCATCATTTACTTGTCTTGTGTTTCTATGTTTTTCGCATTCTCGCGTTTTCGGGCTTTCGAAGCTCCAAGATGGCCACAGAGGCCCCCAAGACCGCTACAAGACAGCCCGAGAGGCCACCGAGAGGGCCCCAAGACGGTCCAATAGGGCCCCCAAACGGCCCCACGGGCACCCAAGGTCGCCCAACAGGGCCCCAGGACTGCCCCAAGAGGGGGAACACGAACTACCAATTCGAGCCTTCCGCCCCAAGAGGCCCCCAGGAGGCCCCAAGCGGCCCCCAAGAGAGCCCAGGAGGCCCCCTGGAGGCCGTCAAGAGGCCCAAAAAGAGCCCCCAAGAGGCCCCCAAACGACTCCCTGAAGGCCCCAACAGGCCACGAACGCGCAAGCAAACGCCTGCGATGGCACAATACTATTGATTTTTTCCCTAACAGAAATAATTCGCTGAGCAATTAATGCTGCAGCTGTACTGTAGGGTGCTACAGTAAATAATTCGCTGAGCAATTCGCGCGGCGTTTTTTTCTGTTTTTTACGACGCCGGGAGGTCTGGGCCAGGAAGGAAAAAGGAGTTAGAAAGGAATGTGATAAGGGATTTCAGAAGTTAGAAAGGAATTCAGTTTGTTTGCGTTATTTTTTTTTTGTTTTTTACGACGCCGAGAGGTCTGGGCCGGGGAAGAAAAAGGAGTTAGAAAGGAATTTAATAAGGAATATCAAGAGTTAGAAAGGGATTTCGTTGTTGGGGTTGTTTTTTTGTTTTTTTTAACGACGCCGAGATGTCTGGGCCAGGAAGGAAAAAAAGGAGTTAGAAAGGAAATTGATAAGGAATTTCCAGAGTTAGAAGGGAATTTCGTTTTGGGTGTTGTTTTTAAACAAAAAAGAAACGACGCCGGGAGGTCTGGGCCAGGAAGGAAAAAGGAGTTAGAAATGAATTTAATAAGGAATTTCAAGAGTTAGAAAGGAATTTCGTTTTTGGTGGTGTTTTTTGTTTTGTTTTTTACGACGCCGAGAGGTCTGGGCCAGGAAGGAAAAAGGAGTTAGAAAGGAATTTAATAAGGAATTTCAAGAGTTAGAAAGGAATTTCGTTTTTTGGAAATTGTTTTTTGTTTTGTTTTTTTACGACGCCGAGAGGTCTGGGCCAGGAAAGAAAAAGGAGTTAGAAAGGAATTTAATAAGGAATATCAAGAGTTAGAAAGGAATTTCGCTTTTTTGATTATTTTTTCTTTATATATATATATGTATATATATATATATATATATTACAAAAAAAAAAAGGAAAAAGAAAAAATTTAATAAGGAATTTCAAGAGTTAGAAAGAAATTCATTTTTGGTGGCTGTTTTTTGTTTTGTTTTTTTTACGACGCCGGGAGGTCAGGGCCAGGAAGGAAAAAAGGAGTTAGAAAGGAATTTATCAAGGAATTTCAAGAGTTAGAAAGAAATTTTGTTTTTTGGGTTGTTTTTTGTTTCATTTTTTACGACGCCGAGAGGTTTGGGCCAGGCAGGAAAAAGGAGTTAGAAAGGAATTTAATACAGGAATTTCAAGAGTTAGAAAGGAATTTCGTTTTTGGTGGTGGTTTTTGTTTTGTTTTTTACGACGCCGAGAGGTCTGGGCCAGGAAGGAAAAAGGAGTTAGAAAGGAATTTAATAAGGATTTCAAGAGTTAGAAAGGAATTTCGTTTTTTGGAAATTGTTTTTGTTTTGTTTTTTTTTACGACGCCGAGAGGTCTGGGCCAGGAAAGAAAAAGGAGTTAGAAAGGAATTTAATAAGGAATATCAAGAGTTAGAAAGGAATTTCGCTTTTTTGGATTATGTTTGTTTTGTTTTCTAAAAACGACACCGAGGTCTGGGCCAGGAAGGAAAAAAGGAGTTAGAAAGGAATTTAATAAGGAATTTCAAGAGATATAACGGAATTTCGTTGTTGGGTCGTTTTTTTTTTTTTTTTTTTTTTTTTTTTACGACGCCAGGAGGTCTGGGCCGGGGAAGAAAAAGGAGTTAGAAAGGAATTTAATAAGGAATTTCAAGAGTTAGAAAGGAATTTCGCCGTCGCGGTCGTTTTTTGTTTTTTTACGACGCCGAGAGGTCTGGGCCAGGAAGGAAACATGAATTAGAAGGGAATTTACTAAGGAATTTCAAGAGTTAGAAAGGAATTTCGTTTTTTGGGGCTGTTTTCTGTTTATTTACGCGCCGAAAGGTCTGGGCCAGGAAGGAAAAAAGGAGTTAGAAAGGAATTTAATAAGGAATTTCCAGAGTTAAAAAGAAATTTCGTTTTTGGTGATTTTTTTTTTTTTTTTTCACGACGCCGAGAGGTCTGGGCCAGGAAGGAAAAAGGAGTTAGAAAGGAATGTAATAAGGAATTTCAAGAGTCAGGAAGGAATTTAGTTTTTGGTAGTTGGTTTCCTTTCTAACTCTTGAATTTCCTTATTGAATTCCTTTCTAACTCCTTTTTCCTTCCTGACCCAGACCTCTCGGCGTCGTAAATAAAACACAAAACAAAACAACAACACAGACAAAACAACAAAATTCCTTTCTAACCCTTGAAATTCCTAATTAAATTCCTTTCTAACTCCTTTTTCCGTCCTGGCCCAAACCTCTCGGCGTCGTAAACAAAAAACGAAACGAAAAAACAACCCCAAAAAACGAAATTCCTTTCTAACTCTTGAAATTCCTTATTAAATCCCTTTCTAACTCATTTTTCCTTCCTGGTCCAGACCTCTCGGCGTCTTAAAAAAGCAAAAAAAAAAACAACCCCCAAAACGAAATTCCTTGCTTGCTAACCCTTGAATTTCCTTATCACATTCCTTTCTAACTCGTTTTTTCCTTCCTGGCTCAGACCCCTCGGCGTCGTAAAAAAACAACCCAAAAAACAAAATTCCTTTCTAACTCTTGAATTTCCTTATCGAATTCCTTTCTAACTCCTTTTTCCCTTCCTGGCCCTGGCTTCCTCGGGCAATTCGGACTCGATTGTCTGTGAGGTTCAGAACTATCTCTGGCATTCAAATTCCTTTCTAACTCAGGTAATTCCTTATCGAATTCCTTTCTAACTTCCCAACTCAATAGAAATGCATAACCAAAATGCTCTTGGCAATATTTCGAGCCTACATTATTAATTCCCGACACAGTTATTGATGTAATCGCATACAGTGCGCACTACAGAAATAATTCCGAAACCAATTTCAGCTGCACTGTAACCAAAAAAAATCAATAGTACGGGCCAGCGGAACCAGCGAAGCGATCGAATAAGGACTTGTGGCAGCGCGCTCGTGCGGCTTGCTCCTCCAAGGGCGAAGGTGAGATCCAGGTGGAGTGGGTGGCCTCGCGCGCCGACGAACGTGCCCACTCGTGCGGCGCCGCGCGACGAAGGCGCTCGGGCGCGCGCCCGAGGCCGACGCTGAGCTTGGGGCCCGCCCGCCAGGCGCCTGCCGGCCGCCTCGCGCTCCTGCCCGACTGGTCGCGCAGTCGTCGGCGCATCAGCTGGTCAGGCGCGGCGGCGGATGGACTTGCCGACGGTGCCATCGTTGGTGCGGCCGCGCTGCTCTCCGCCGTTTTGCGCGCCACCGTTCCTGGCGCCGCCGGTCGACGCCAGCAGCTTGGCGGCGGCTGCCAGCGGCGACGGTCCTGATCCGGTCCCTGTGACGACCGCGCAGAGCGGGGAATGATGATAATGATGATGATGATGATGATGATGATGATGATGATGATGATGATGATGGTAATAATAATAATAATAATAATAATAATAATAATAATAATAATAATAATAATAATAATAATAATAATAATAAAAATAATAATAATAATAATAATGATGATGATGATGATGATGCTGATGCTGATGATGCTGATGCTGCTGCTGCTGATGCTGATGATGATGACGATGACGATGACGATGACGATGATGATGACGATGACGATGACGATGATGATGATGATGATGATGGATGATGATGATGATGACGATGACGATGACGATGACGATGACGATGACGATGATGATGATGATGATGATGATGATGATGATGATGATGATGATGATGATGATGATGATGATGATGATGATGATGATGATGATGATGCAGGCGCACACCTCGCATGTGTTGGCGTTCTGGCCTGAGTTCTGCTCGACCTTCTCTCCTCGGCGTGCCACGTTCACCGCCGAGGACCCGAAGCCCCCCCGAAAGAGTGCCCAGGCCCGACTCGGAGGGGCGCCGAGAATTTGCGGAGAAGTCGAAACATGGTCGACCCACGAACCCGGAGAGGCACATAGAAGTGTGAAACATGGAGATTCTACGAAACACCCAACAACTGCAATGATCAAGGTAGTGCTGGTGATGTACCGTGCCAGGGGATGTGTTGTGCTGTGCTGTGGTGAATTGGTCTGTGCCATGCCGCGTTGAACTGCTGTACTTTATTGCGTTGTGGATCAGGTCGCTCTTGGCAGCAGAACCCTGACCGAACTGATCAGGATCTTGCGTTCGAGCTGCTTGGACGCATGTCTCGAGCTGGTCGCAATCGAACCGCGCGGGGCGCTCGACCATCTCGAGCTCGAGATCTGATTCAGTTCCGCAACGGGACGAGCCAAGAGGGTGCGACTCCGAACCGACGCGAAACGCACCGAGAGCGGGCCGAAGATACGAACCGAGACGAAGGCTCAACTGACCCGAACCGAAGCGAGACAAAACGAACCAAGACAAAGATGCCTCGGCTCGACGTCCTGAAACTGCACAGCGTCGCCCGACGAGGGAGGCGGGCCTCGAGGTGCCAGGGCCCCCAGGACCGCGGCGCGGCGCAGAATGTAATGTGTCCACGTGCTGTGCTGCACTGTGCTGCGTCGCGGCTGTGCTGAACTGCGCTGCTCTCTGCTGCGTTGTGGATGAGGCCATCCCTGGCGCTGGAGGGTGGGCGGCGCGGGAGCGGAGGCCTCGCTCGTGGCGGTGCTCGTTGCGCACGGGGAACGAACTCGGCGCCTATGGTGTAGATGGCTTCTGAAAGCGGTGATCACCTATTCTGCGCGCCCTCCTGCCGTCATCGATCAGTGAAGGGGCCCTGGGACACGCAGAGAAATAGATGTAAATCCCAGGATTCCCCATACGTTCCCATATTTTCTGGGTCTTCGTCTTCCCGCCAGTTTTCCTATATTTTCCTGGGAGTCGACGATTACTTGTGTCTGTGTGTTTTGAATCAGCCTGGGCCGCAACCCCTTGATGAGGAAACGGAAGATTACCTTCGACTGCCCGGTACCGAACTTCTTGCCAATAGCCGATGATGTGACAAACTCCTGGGTGAAAGTCCTGTCGAATCCCTGCCGTGTCAAGTCGGAGATATCCTGGGCATCCCGTGGTCGACCTGATGCAAGCAGCTCGGCTAGCTCGTCCTCCGCTGGCTTACCAGAAAACTCGGGATCGATATCTTCCAACTCCGGTGCTTGGATTGGCCTGAAGATGCCCGAAAAACCGATGGGATCGGCAATGGAGAAGCCGCTGATGTAACCCTATGCTTGGGCACGGTCGGACCATCGAAGCACTGCCGCAAAGAAGGCGACGCCCGCCGCGTGTCTCGACGCCGCCACAGCTCTGAGCTCTGGCGGTCAGGCTGCGGCGCCCGGCTGGGGCGCCAGAGGTCTGGACCCCTTCCCCGGGACCGGTCCTTCGTCCCGAGTCGTTTTTTGACGCTCCCGAGGCCCGGAGAGGGCCCCCGGAGGCCGAACATCGCGAAAAACCTCCCGTCGCGATTTCTTTCACGACGCGCGGAGGTCTGGGGCGGGGGGCGTGCCAGGAGTGGGGCCCCGCTCGCCCGGAGGAGGCCGCCTCCGCTGCTGGCCTCTCCGGGGCAGGCCCGCGGCCTCCTGCGCGGCCACGGGAGGCCTCCCCGTCCCCGGAGGCGGCCGGGCCCGCTGCGGCTGCTGCTGCGCCCTGAGGCGGGGTTCGGCGGGTGCCACGATTCCCGCGTGGAGGTGCGCCATGGTGCTCGCTGGTCCTCCGCGGTCAGGCGCGGGTCGAAAATCTGCTTGCACCAAGGAGCGAGCCTATTGCCCGCGGAAGCGGCGTCTGTCCTGTGTGAAGGTGCGCATGCCTGGTGCTCGCTGGTCCTCCGCGGTCAGGCGCGGGTCGAAAATCTGCTTGCACCAAGGAGCGAGCGCTATGGCCCGCGGGAGCGGCTTCTGTCCTGTCGCCTGCAGCTGGAGTCTCACTCCTCCCCGGCCTTGGGCAACCGTTGTGACCAGGGAGCCACGTGGCAGCGCGAGGGCACTGCGGCTGTGGAAGCCGCCATGTTGACCCCGGGTCCAGAACAATCGCCTCGTCGACACCCAACCCCACACCTTGGCATCGATGTGGATCGGCGCCGCGCCCACCAGCTGCGAGTAGCCGGAGACGACGGCCTTGGAGGCGCCAGCCGCGCACTCCAGGAAGGAGATCGGTATCTGCTTGTCCGTTGCGGCCTCCAGCTTTTGGGCGAGCCTGCGGAGCTGCCATGCACGCTTGGCGCTGGAGTCGGCCTGGCTTGGGACGCACCCCAGCAATCGAGATCCAAGCGAACTCCCTTCGTCGCATGACAGCTCATCGCCGCCACCTCTTCGATCCTGCTCGTCCCTACGATGTTGGGCCAGACTGTTCTGACAGCCGCCCTGAACGGAGACACGGACAAGCAAATCAAGCGAGCACCCAAGGCTCTATCAATGCAACCTCCAGGCCAGCAAGACCCGAGCACAGGCCCACCGCGAGACCCAACCCCTGGCCTCGGCGACCCCACGGCACCTGCAACACCCCGCCCCCGCCTCTCCAGGCCAGGGGCTCGGCGGCCGCGCGGCGGCCAGCCCCTGTGTCAGAGGGCCCTGCCTCTGAGGTCCGACGTGCCCCTCCCCGCCCGGCCTCGGCACGGCGGCGAAGGCGGCGTCGTCGGACGGGCGTCGAGCGCCGTCGTGCGCTCATCGGGAGTCGCCTGGGCGCCCTTCGCGGCGGGGCGGCGGCGTCGTCGGGCGGGCGTCCTGCGCCGTGGGTTGATCGGCGGGCACCGGCCCCTGTGCCCGTCGCAACGGCGGCACCTCTGGGCCCCCTCCTTGGGAACGCGCGGGGGCCGGCTGGGAGCGGGCGCGCAGGGCCAAAGAGGTGGCCCCGACGGCGCAGCTCGGCGACCACGGCTCTCTCTCTCTCTCTCTCTCTCTCTCCCGCACGGGGGGCCGGCACCTCACAGGGGCTCGCACAGGTGGGTGGAGATGGGCTGCCGGCCCCCCCCCGAACACGGCTCGCAACAGCCCGGGGGGGGGGCTGTCGCGGCTTGGAAGAGTCGTGGCCCCTGCGGCCGCAGGGCTTCCCGTTGGAGAGCCGCGCGCTGCAGCCGTGGCACACGCCCTGGGCGCGGGACGAGGCGGCACGGGCGGCAGAGTTGCGCAACCTCGGTGTGCGCCCCGAGGGGCGCGGCACTGGCGGCAACGTGGCGTGACCTCGGCGGACCCACCCAGCGCACGGGGCGCCCACGAGCGCCAACAAAGCGGCACGGGCAGCAAGCTCAGCATGCCCAGCCAACTACGTGACAAAACGAAGTCAGGCACCCGAAGTGCAAGCAATGTATAGGCAACAGTTAAGGACACATAAGGGCCGGGACCATTTGGGGCACATGTATGTGCATAGCCATGAACATGTCTGCATGTATGTTTCCATATTACGTACCGACACATATACAGCCACATACGTACACACACACATATATATATATAGACATACATATATATATATACACATACATACATACATACATACATACATACATACATACATACATACATACATGCATGCATGCATGCATGCAGACATACGTGCATTTACATATACAAGCCTACCTATCGACCTACCTACATATATACATCTATACATTCAAGCATACATACATGAACATTTATGTATGTATGTATGTATGTATGTATGTATGTATGTATGTGTGCCTGTATGTATGCATATATCTATGTATGTGTATATAAAGTTACATATTTATGTTCGCCCGCCAAGACCACGAATCATACCATTTGCTTTGTCTTCGAAGCTTTCCACTGTTTTCTTCTTCCGCCCTCTCCCTTCATATGCTTATATTGGAAAGCCTCATAGCAGGAACCGATTGGAAAGCAGAACAAAAGGATTCGATGGGAAAGCCTCACAACAGGAATCCTTTGGAAAGCACAAAAAGGGATTTTATTGGGAAGCCTCACAACAGGAGTCCTTTGGAAAACACTACACAACGATTCTATTGGATTGCCTCACAACAGGAATCCTTTGGAAAGCACCACAAAAGGATTCCACTGGAAAGCCTCACAACAGGAATCCTTTGGAAAGCACCACGAAAGAATCCCACCAGCCCTTTGCGTGAGTGGTAGGGGGTCCCGCGGGTCGTTGGAGGGGTCTTTTCCGACTCCTGGGTGGGCCAAAAAACGACTACCCTCACGAGGATTCTGGCCCCGACGGGGGGGCACAGTTTGGCCCCTCTGCGCTTCTTTGAAGCCAAAATCATTGATTTTACGAGGGTGTTGGCCCCATGTTGGCCTTCTGAGGGGGCCGCGCTCATCTTCCCTCATAGCAGAATCATTGATTTTACGAAGGTTTTGGGCTCAGTTTGTCCTTCTCAGGGGGCAGCTCTCATTTGCGCTTCTGAGGAGGTCGCACGAGGCCCCAAGATGGCCCCAAGAGGCACCCAGGAGGCTCCCAAGAGGCCTCCAAGAGGCTCCCCAGAGCCCCCAAGCGGCCCCAAGAGGGCCCCCAAGAGGCTCCCAAGAGGCCCCACGAGGCCCCAAGAGGCCCCCAAGAGGCCCCCAAGAGGCCTCCAAGAGGCCCCACGAAGCCCCAAGAGGCCCCCAAGAGGCCCCCAAGAGGCCCCCAAGAGGCCCCCAAGAGGCCCCACGAGGCTCCAAGAGGCCCCCAAGAGGCCCCACGAGGAGCCCGAACGAGTCACACCAGGAGGAGGGGCCCGAACGACTCACACCAGGATGAGGGGCCCGAACAACTCACACCACGAGAAGCCCGAACGACTCACACCAGGACGAAGAACCCGAACGACTCACACCACGAAGAGCCCGAACGACTCACACCAGGAAAAAGGGCCCGAACGACTCACACCAGGACGAGAAACCCCAAACGACTCAAATCACGACGAGCGCTTTCTCTCCCTCCTCCTCCGCCTCGTCCTTCTCCCGCTCCCCTCACAAGGAGGATGTACAAGGAGGCGGGAGGAAGGAGGAACACGGGAGATATGCGGGGCCAAGCGGGCACACGCCTGAAAAAACACGACTGTCGGCATGCTTCGCGAGAGTTGCTGCTGTGAGATGGGTTGGTGGGGATACGCGAAGCGTAAAGAATTCTTTTATATTGGGCAGCGCAACAAAGGGACTCGATCAGAAAGCCTCACAACAGGAACCTGTTGGAAAGCAGCACACCATATTTCTATTGAAAAGCCTCACAATAGGAATCCTTCGGAAAACTCCACACAGGGAGTTTAGTGGAAAGCCTCACAACAGGAATCTTCTGGAAAGCGCGACAAGAGGACTCTGTTTGACCGCCTCACAACAGGAACCTTTTGGGAAAACGCCACAAAAGGATTCGATTGGAAAGCGTCACAATCGGAATCCTATGGAAAGCACAAAGCAGGGAATCTATGGGAAAGCCTCATAACAGGAATCCTTTCGAGAGCGCCACAAAAGGATTTCCAGTGGAAAACCTCACAGCAGGAATCCCTTGGAAAGCACAGCAAACGGATTACATTGGGAAGCCTCACAACAGGAATCCTTTGGAACATACAACAAAAGGGATTCGATTGGAAAGCCGCACATTCGGAATCCGCTGGAAAGCACCACGAAGGGATTATATTGGAAAACCGATTGGAGAGCGGGAGAAAAACAGAGAGGAGGGGAGAGGGGGGGAGGGGGTAGTGAAAAACGTTGGTTCCCAGCTCTTCCAGCTCTTCCAGCTTTTCTCAGAGACTGCTCCATTGAAAAACGATGAATGTTCTAGCTTTTTCCCAGAGACTACCCCTTTGAAGAACGATGTGTGTTCAAGCTGCTCCAGCTCTTCAAATCTTTCCGAGACGCTACCCTGCTGTGTAGTCTCCAAAGGGGTAGTCCCTGGGGAAGCTGGAAAAGGTGGGAACCACGGCGTTTTTCAATGGGGCAGTCTCTGGGAAAAGCTGGAAAAACTGGATGACGTAAGTTTATCAATGGAGTAGTTTCTGGGAAAAGCTGGACCAGTTGGAGAAAACAGCGTTTCTGAATTAGTTACTCTCTAGAGCTGGAAAAGCTGAAAAAACACAACGTTTTTCAATGGGGTAGCCTCTGGGAAAAGCTGGAACAGCTGGAAACAACAACATGTTTGAATGGGGGAGATTATAGGAAAAGCTGGAAAAGTTTGAGAACACAGCGTTGTTCAATTTGTTACTCTCTAGGAGAAGCTGGAAAAAGCTGGAAACACACAACGTTGTTCAATGGGGTAGTCTCTGGGAAAAGCTGGAAAAACTGGAAAGCACAGCGCTTTTTAAATGGAGTAGTCTCTGGGAAAGGCAGGACAAGCTGGAAATAAAGCGTTTGTTGCTTCAAAGGGGTAATGAGAGAGAGAGAGAGAGAGCGAGGGAAAGAGAGATCGAGAGGAGGCGGAGAAGAAACCGTCGAGGATGAGGAGGAATGTGCATGATCACAGGCGGATGGTATGATACTGGGGGACCATATATATACATATAGATATATATATATATATATATATATATGTATATATGTAACTCTGTATATATGCATATGGATTTCTATATCTATATGTATGTGTATGTATATATATATATATATATATCTATATATATGTGTACATGTTTGTGTACATGTATATATGTATATGTGTATGAAGTTGTGTATGTATTTGTATGTGTGTATGTAAATGTTTACGTATGTATGTATGTATGTACGTATGTATGTATGTATATATGTGTATGTATGCATCAGTACCCCTATTCCTCTTCATCTCCCTCTCCCTCTCACTCTCCCTCCGTCCCCTCCCATCCCCTCTCCCTCCTACCGCCTTTCCCTCCGCTGCTGCTACTGCTGCTACCGATCCTATGTTTTGTTTCTCCTCCGCATGTCTCTCCGTCTCCCTCTGCTCCTCCTACTCCCCCCGGTTTTCACTCAGGGGGGATGGTTCAGAAAGGCACGAGGGGAACCCCTCCACCTTCTCGCTTATCCTCCCCCCCTCCTAGAGGCCCCCGGGGTGGCCCCTTGGGTGGCGCGGAGGGCGTGCGAAATGCACGCTGGTATTGACAGGGTCGTCCCCCTTAACGTGCGCAAGCTGGAAGGCCAACGTCGAAGGCTGTGCGCGAAATGCCCTTTCCGCACAACAGGAGATGTGGGTCGGCTCCCCGACCATAGAAGCTCTCAGGACTCTGCACAGACACGCCGCCTGAAGAACACGCTCAGCCAAAAAAGTGGAACAACGCGCGCGGCCGAGCGAAGCGGGGCCCTCCCACCCTCCTCCGCCAGGGGGCCTGTTCTCCTGGTGCCACCGAGCCAGGTCCCCATGGCCAGATGAGCGGCGCGGAGAACACCATGCCTCTGGGCAGCCACGGTGCAGGGGGCCGAAGCCCTGCTTCGATCGGCGGACTCGGCCAACCGAAGCGCTCGGCCGCGACCCACCCTGGACACCTGGGCGCCGCGCGTCGAGGCAAGGCGGGTGGAGCTGAGACAGCGTCAGCTCAGAATCGGCCCCCGGACCAGGCCCCGGACCCCCTTCTGGGGCCCAAGCGCACCAGTTCTGCCGAGCTGCGTCCAGCCGTGGCGACGAGGGCCCCCCCCCCCCGCAGGTCAGCTGCAGCTGCCTCAGCTCGCCCATCCCGTGAGCGCTCTGCGGCAACTCGTGGGGACCTCCCATACCATCTGGCTGGCGCTTGCGAGTCGACGCTAGTCGACGCTGGCCCCATCTCATGGAGTTACCAGCATCTGGTCGACGGCAATGCGCTCTGACGACGGCATTGCGAGGGTACGCATCTCTTCGGCCAGCGGCCGCAAGCGCACAGGCGGCGGTCGAGCGACGGCGGGGCGCGAGGGGTGGCGCGCGGCGCGAGGCGGCCAGGGTCGGAAGCCGGGCAAGGGCTGCTAAAATCGACCTCCGGGAAGTCGTCTTCGTCCTTCCGGGAAGAAGCCCGCGGACTGTTTCGCGCGCCGCGAAACATTCCGGGAAGCCCGTTGACTGTTTCGCGCGCCGCGAAACATTCCGGGGAGCTGCTGTTTCCTTCCGGGAGGGCCCCTTTGGCAGCCACGGCTTCAGCAGCCCTCGCCCAGCTTTCGACAGGGGGGGAGGGGGTTCAGGGAAGCGAGGAGGCCACACTCCGACCACGCAGGGCCGTCGTGCGCGCGAGGGTGCACCACTGGCCATCGCTCGGACGCCCATGTCCTGCGTTTCTGCTCGGTCTCGTGCGCGTTTTTGTTCGCCCATAATGGTCGAGGGATCAACAGCCGAACGCCCCCGATGCTTCTGGATTGTCTTCTTCTGCGCGAGCTCTGTAGCTCTCCTCAGCCCGATTTACGTGCGTAAATCGAGAGCACCTCAAGATGACTCAAACCTAGCTCGAGTATCAGCTCCTCCCTCAGGTCCTCGCCGAGAAGAAAAAAAAAAGGCACGCGCCCGAGCGGTGCCGAGGCCACGGCCCCCCGCTGGGCGTGCTGCCGGCGGAGCAGGGCCCCGGGGGGCCCGCGCCCGCGGGGGGACGGCGCGCGGCGCCGAGGTGTCCAGGCGCGGCGCCCGCGGGGGGCAGGGCGGCGGGGCAGGGCGGCGGGCAGGCCGCCCGCCGCGGGGCGCGGAGGAGGCGTGCCGCGCCGCCTCCGTCGCGAGGCCACCGCTAAGAACGAAGGGGGCGGCCTCGGGGGGGGGGGGGCGGGCGGCCGCGGGGCAGTGCGGGGGGGGGGGGGGGAGCGGGCCTGGGGGGAGCGGGCCTGCTCGGAAGGCTCCGGGAGGCCTCGGGCCTGCTCCCAGGGCTGTTCTGGGCCTTCGCCGAAGGCAGCGGCAGCCTCTCGGAGAACGCGGGGGTTTCTGAGACCACCCGCCGCCTTCTTGGAAGGCAGACGCACACACGAAACACACATTGTGGGAAAAAGCACACACACACACTGTGTTTTCCCTACAGACTATGTGTGTGTGTGTGTGTGTGTGTGTGTGTGTGTGTGTGTGTGTGTGTGTGTGTGTGTGTGTGTGTGTGTGTGTGTGTGTGTGTGTGTGTGTGTGTGTGTGTGTGTGTGTGTGTGTGTGTGTGTGTGTGTGTGTGTGTGTGTGGTGTGTGTTGTGTGTGTGTGTGTGTGTGTGTGTGTGTGTGTGTGTGTGTGTGTGTGTGTGTGTGTGTGTGTGTGTGTGTGTGTGTGTGTGTGTGTGTGTGTGTGTGTGTGTGTGTGTGTGTGTGTGTGTGTGTGTGTGTGTGTGTGTGTGTGTGTGTGTGTGTGTGTGTGTGTGTGTGTGTGTGTGTGTGTGTGTGTGTGTGTGTGTGTGTGTGTGTGTGTGTGTGTGTGTGTGTGTGTGTGTGTGTGTGTGTGTGTGTGTGTGTGTGTGTGTGTGTGTGTGTGTGTGTGTGTGTGTGTGTGTGTGTGTGTGTGTGTGTGTGTGTGTGTGTGTGTGTGTGTGTGTGTTTTGTTTGTTTTTCCCACGTGTGCGTTTTTGTGTGTGTTTTTTGTGTGTGCTCCTTCTCACTTCCCCCTGGGCGCGCCGCCGATTGGGGTGGCGTCGGTGGTCCTCAGGGCGGGCGTGCTGGCGGGCCAACGCGTGCTCGTCCACCGAAGTCCTTCCACACGACGCAGGCGAAGCAGCAAAAGGGCTGGCGTAGGCTGCGTGCTACCGGTGAGGCTGCACGGGGCAGGCACACATTGGACTAACACGCGTCCTGAGGATCATCGAGGGCAAGATGACATACCGATACCACTGCAACAGGCTCGTGTCGTGACGGCGTCTTGGCGGTGCGCACACGGGGGCAGGGGGAGGGGGTAAAGCTTCTCAGAAGGAGGCTGCTTCTCAGAAGGCTCCGGCCCCACATCTGCAGGCAAGACCCGCCTCTTCTGAGAAGCAGGGGTGCGTCTAAGAAGCCGTACTTGCTCTGCGCGTGGCTGAAACTAGGGACATCCTATTATATGGGGTCGGAGTAGATGGGGTCGGAGGGTCGCGCCGCATCGCCGATACATCGACGATGCATCGGCGATGCACTGGCGATGCATCGTCGACGTCGGATATGCATCGGCGACGTCGACGTGAAGCAAATCGGGTTCAACATCGAGCCGCATCGGCGATGCACCGCGACCCTCCGACCCCATCCACTCGTGCGTGTATTTTTCGCAAGGTGATCCAAGATGCTCATCGATGGGCCTCGCCGAACACACACACACTCACACACACACACACGCACACGCACACGCACACGCACACGCACACGCAGACGCAGACACACAGACGCACACAGGCGCACACACAGACACAGACACAGACACAGACACAGACACAGACACAGACACAGACACAGACACAGACACAGACACAGACACAGACACAGACACACACACACACACACGCACACACACGCACACACGCACACACACAGACGCACACACACGCACACACACAGACGCACACACAGAGACGCACACGCACACACACAGACACACACAGACACACACACACACACACACACACACACACGCACACGCACCCACGCACCCACGCACACACGCACACACACACACACACACACACACGAACACACGCACACACGCACACACGCACACACACGTACACACGCACACACGCACGCACGCACGCACGGACGCTCACACGCACGCACGCTCACACGCACACACACGCTCACACGCACACACGCTCACACGCACACACGCACAAGTCGGAGCGATGCCAAGGTCTGAGAGGGGCTCCAGGTGTGAGAGCGCCTCTTAGGCGGCGACGCCCGAATCCGACCCCCGCCGACCATCGATCCCCCCGAACCGAGGAGCTTCGCCACGTGCTCGACGACTTCCGAGCCCAACCCCCGCCGCCCACCGAGCTGCCCGAGTCGATCGGCGAGAGCAGGCTTCGGACCTCGCGGCCGACCCTCCCAGACCCCCGCCTGCCTCCCAGCGTTCTCGGAGGACGCCCTCCCCGACGTTCGGCGGTGGACAAACCTCGGCCTGGGACCAAAACCGACGGACCTGGACCCGCAAAGATGACGGCCGCGACGCCCTCACGCGAACCGAAAACGGCCAATTCCTCAATCGACGTGTCAGGGTAGGAGGTCTGTCCAACCCCGAGACGTGCACGCCACGCCGCCGGCCAGGGCGCTCGGTGCACAGACGCCCTCGCTCTCCCTGAGCTGCGGCGTGCGGGAGCGCCGGCGCACCGAAGTCCTGCGCCGCGCCCGCTCCCTCCCCACCCTCCACAGGAGGAGGGAGGAGGAGGAAGAGGAGGAGGAGGAGGAGGAGGAGGAGGAGGAGGAGGAGGAGGAGGAGGAGGAGGAGGAGGAGGAGGAGGAGGAGGAGGGAGGAGGAGGAGGAGGAGGAGGAGGAGGAGGAGGAGGAGGAAGGGGACGAGGAGGAGGAGGAGGAGGAGGAGGAGGAGGAGGAGGAGGAGGAGGGGCTGAAGGGCTGGGGGGAGGGGACCCTCGAGGGCCACCTCCGCGGGCTCCGGCGCCTCCCTCCCCTCTCCTTCCCCCCTCCCTCGGCACGCCGTGCTCCTCCAGGAGCCCCCTGAGGCCCCTCCTCCAATACGACGTGGAGCCTCCGACTGCGCCGCGCCCCTCCGAGAACCGAGAGCCAGCGAGGCTGGGAGGGCCTCGCGAGCTGCGCACAGGCGCCCCCCCCGGCAGCCCCAGCCGGCCTCCACGGGCCCCCCACGGGTCCCTCGAGTAGCCCGGGGGGTCTCAGCAGCCTGGCGCCGCCTCCGGCGGCGCCCCCAGGGGGCGCCCCACGCCCCGGGCGTCGAGACCGCCCTGGGCTATACTTGGGGGCAGCGGCAGCTGGGACCATACCCTGGGGGGCCTGCTGAGGCCAGCTGGGGCCACCCAGGGGAGCTGCCTGTGCGCGGCCCGAGACCTCTGGGGGGAAGCAGGGAGTGCCGGCACCGCTACTCCCCAGACCCCTGCCCTGGGTCGCGTCCTGACCAAGACTTCGAGGCGAATCCAGCCGTGACGACGGGGGCCTCCCAGAAGGCCCACAAAGGCAAGCACGAGGGAAGGGTAGCGATATCAGAAGAACAAAACACATAAACGTAAACTTTCGACGGTCCGCGCGGAGTTCTTGGATTTGCGCTAGGCCCCCCTCCCTGGTGCGCGGAGCGCGCCAGGGGCGGCGCCGGAGGCGCCGCCGGGGGGCCCGGGCGCGCATCCGAGAAATCCGCGCGGAGCGCCGAACATTTATGCTTATGTGTTTGTTCTTCTTCGAGATATCGGTAATTACCGTCTCCCCCTCTGAGCCTCATCAGGCGAGGCCCGTCCACAAGAAACCCAACCCTGAGACCCCCAGGACGCCCCCACAGAGTTTCGGTGCGGGAGCGCCGCGCCCTCGGCCGCCAGGCCATCGAAACCCGAGAAACCCGCGGGCGCCCTGGAGGCACGCAGGGCGCCTCTTGGCACGGGCCTCCTAGATGGGGTCGGAGCAGATGGGGTCGGAGGATCGCGCCGCATCGGCGATACATCAGCGACGCATCGGCGATGCATCGGCGATGCATCAACGACGTCGGCGATGCATCGGAGACGTCCGCGCGAAAGAAACCGGGCTCCGCATCGAGCCGCATCGGCGATGCATCGGCGATGCGGGGCGATCCTCCGACCCCATCTACTCCGACCCCATCTAGGAGGCCTAGACTCTTGGCACGGGCCTCCACTGCAACGGTACTCCAGATTTCGTAATAAAAGGGAGGGGGTCTGGACCCTCCAAGGCAAGCCATTTCAGACCCCCCCCGTGGGAGAACCCTCCAAAACATCGGCCCCAGACCCCCCCAGGCCCTCCAAGATAGCCTGGAAGAGACCCCCCCCGAAATGAGACCCCCCTCCCTTTTATTACGAAATCTGGAGTATCGGCACCGCCTCCTCCTCCGAGCCCCGCTGGGCGAGGCTCCGCACGCGCCGACCGTCCGGAGTTCCCTCCCCCACGGGGCGGCCTTCGCGCCGCGCGGCGCCGCGCTCCTGGGGCGCATGCCCACCCCCAGCAGGAAGCGCGGCACGGGCACGTGCCCCTTGGCGGACCTCGGGGAGCGCGCTGCCGAGCCAGCCCTTCGCCGATCCCACCTGGCCGAGCTGCCCCCCCTTGGCCGGGGAGGTGGGCTGCGCTGCCTTCGAGCCTCCTCCTCGTCCTGATCGGCCCCCTCGTCCTCCTCCTCGTCCTCGTCCTCGTCCTCCTCCTCCTCCTCCTCCTCCCTCCTCCTCCTCCTCCTCCTCCTCCTCCTGGAGGTGGGCTGCGCTGCCTTCGAGCCTCGAGGGGCCGCCTCCCCAGGGGGGGGGGGGGGGCGGTGCAGCGGCGCGGCTCGGGACGGGGATGGGAGGCACGAGGGGCCGGCGAAACGGCGCCGCGAGGCGGGCCCCGAGGGCGCCGGGCCCGGGGCTCCAGGGCCTCCCCCCAGGGACCGGCCCTGCGTCCTCCCAGACCTCCTGGCGTCGTGAAAAAATCACGACGGGAGGTTTTTCGCTATTTTCGGCCTCCGAGGGCCCTCGCCGGGCCTCGGGAGCGTCAAAAAACGACTCAGGATGCAAAGCCGGTCATGGGGAAAGGGTCGGGACCTCTGGGGGTCGACGTAATGAAAAAATCATTACGTCGGGGGTCTGGGCTCGGCCCCCCTTGTCCTGGGGGCGACGGGATCGGCACGCGTCCGCTGCCGAGGGCAGGGCCCACCCTCGGCCTTCCGGAGCGGCGCCCGTGCCTCGCTGGGCCCAGGCCAGGGGGGCGCCAGCACCGCCTCTGGACCCAGGGTGGGCCTGGCCAGCGGCGGCGGATCACTCAGTGCACCTCGCCGCCCCGTTTCTGGTGGAACCTGGGGCCCCAGACCCCCGACGTCGTGATT
Organism: Prorocentrum cordatum; assembly: GCA_963575745.1. Taxonomy (NCBI): domain Eukaryota; class Dinophyceae; order Prorocentrales; family Prorocentraceae; genus Prorocentrum; species Prorocentrum cordatum. The sequence goes on along the minus strand of CAUYUJ010015367.1, from coordinate 133,610 downwards.
TTTTCGCAACGTCGACCCCCAGAGGTCTGGACCCCTTCCCCGGGACCGGTTTTTCGTCCTGAATCGTTTTTTGACGCTCCCGAGGCCCGGCGAGGGCCCCCAGAGGGCGAAAATCGCGAAAAACCTCCCGTCGTGATTTTTTCACGACGCCAGGAGGTCTGCTTCGTGGCGAAGGGCCTTGCTTCGGCAACCCGCTGCCGCAGCCCTCGGAAGCTCAGGCGGCCGGAGAGCCTCTCGCCGGGCGCCTCCGCGCGCGCCTGCGGGGCGGGGGGGAGCGCGGAGGAAGGGCGGTGGAGGAGCATGGCCGACGAGACGCTGCCACGCAAGGTCCAGTGATTACTTGCTCTCGGCGGCCTGCGAGGAAGTGCCGGGGCCAGACAGAGGAGTGGAACTGGAGGGCGAGGACACACACACACACACATACGCAGCAACGTCAGAGCCCCGAACCCTTGGGGAGCGGACGTGAGCGAAGATGTCCAAAGCATTGGGGATCATGGGGGGCCATTTCAGGAGATGTATCTCACCAAGCCACCCAGAACCATGATCCCTAGTGCAAAAGCGGGGACCTGAATGAGGCTACGTCTTCACTGTGTCATTAGGGTTAAGGGTTCGTTTACTCTCGATGAAAGGAGGAGGAGGAGGAGGAGGAGGAGGAGGAGGAGGAGGAGGCAGATGAGGCAGATGAGGAGGCAGGAAGGGAGGGAGGGAGGGGGAGAGAAAGGCAGGAAGGGAGGGAGCGAACGAATGGGGAGGAGGCCGAACCCATCTCGCCTCTACCACGCCCAGCACAGCCCGGCCAAAACAAACCGGGCCCCACTGGCACGCAGAAGCAATGCGGCCATGCATCCCATTGATTAGATGCCACTGTACATGCTCATGGGGTCTAGAGGGGGAGAAAGAGAGAGAGGGAGAGAGAGAGAGGGGGAGAGAGAGGGCGAGAGAGAGAGATGGCGAGAGAGCGCACGATCTCAGACAAGGGTCCGACCAAGCTCCCTCTGTACACTCCAGCGGTCCGCGTGGCACTTCCGACCAGCGCCGAGGCGCCTCAGGCCAGCCGAAAGGGGCCCCGCCGCCCCGAAACTCGGGGGCGCTCGCTCCTGCCGTGCCCATGGCCCTGCCCTGCGGACGCGGGCTGCGCGGCTGACAGACAGGCCGTGCGGCGGCACGGACGCCGGAGGGCGGCGTCGCATGCCTTCTGCGGACGGCCTTGGCGAATGGGCCCCGCCTCTCCGGCGCAGGAGGCGCGACCGCTTTGCCCCCACCCCCAGGAATGCCGCTCCCTCGGCGGGTGATGTCTGGGCCGTCCCTTGCGCCAGCCACGCTGGCTGGGCGGGCGGGCGGCGCGATGCCCGCTGGCGGGCGAGCGGCAGTGCTCGGCTCGGCGCAGGAGTGCCCGACTCCACTGTGGCGTTTGCCGCCGAGGAGGGCAATGGCCGTGTCAGCCGCTGCGCCTGCGTTGCCCGCTGGGCGGGCGGGCGACGCAAGTGCCCGCTCCCCCGCGAGCGGCGGGTCTCAATCTCGACGCTGCCCAGCCGCGCTGCCACACATGGCACATGATCGGGGGGACGCGGGGGCGGGGCTGAGGTGGGGTCAGAGGGGAACCGCTTTACGACCCCTGGCAGGAGAAAGTGCGAGCTTCCAGGCGGGCTCGCGCCCTGACGAAAACTTGGGACAATCCACCCCTAACATCTCCGACGTGGCCACCCACAGGCCGACCTGTTCCCCAACCGCGAGGGCCCCCTGCAGGCCAGAACCGGCCAAAAACCTCCCGTCCGCATGTTTGCCACGACGCGAGCCTGTCAGGGGGGGACGAGAAGGAACCCGTGCCGCCACTCCCCGGACCTCTCCCTGGCCGCGTTCTGACCAGACTCCCCAGGCGAATCCAGCGGTGGCGACGAGGGCATCCCAGGCGGCCCAGACGGGGCAAAGCGAGAAAAGGGCGGCGGTATGGGGACCTCATCCCCCTCGGCGACCTCTGCCACGGCGCGAGCATGTCTGGCCCCTCGGCCGCCCATGGCGCCAGCCGCCTCCGGCGCAGGCCCGTGGGCGAGCGGCGCGGTGCTCCGCCTGGCCCCGCCGGGGCGCCCGCCTCTGAGCGAGGCAGCGGCGGGGCCAGGCGACCGGCGGCGAGGTGCGCCAGCGGCGGCCGTGGGGCGGGCGGGCCGCGCGGGGCGTCGCCCTCGAGCGGCGGCACTCGGCTCGGCACTGTCGGGGCCGACAGCAGCATGCGGGACGTGGTCGCAGCGACGCGGCGGACCATCATCCCGCCCGGGTCGAAGGCGTCGAACTCGTCAACAGCACAGCCGATCGGTTCCAGGGAGGTCCCCGTCCGACGGCGTCCGACGGCCCGTCGCCCGCACGAGGGACGCCGTCGTCACAGCGACATGGTTGTCCATTGTCGTGCCCTGGCCGAAGGAGTCGTGGTCGTCGTCAGCGCACTGGTTGAGTCCAGCAGGTCCCCATCGGGAGTGCTTGTCCCTTGCCCCGCCCAGAACGAAGGCGTCGAGCTCGGCGTCAGCCTTGTCGGTCGACTCCAGCGAAGTCCCCGTCGGGAGGCTCGTCGCCCGCACGGGGGACGCCGCCGTGGTGGCATTGGTTGTCCAACCCCTGCCCTGGCCGAAAGCGTCAAGACCTGGAACAAGGAGCAGGAGGAGGAGGAGGAGGAGGAGGAGGAGGAGGAGGAGGAGGAGGAGGGGGAGGGGAGGAGGAGGAAGAAAGGGAAGGAGGGGTAGGAGGAGGAGGAGGAGAGGATCAGGAGGAGCAGGAGGAGAGGAGGATGAGGAGGAGGTCGAGGAGGAGGAGGAGGAGAGGAGGAGGAGGAGGAGGAGGCGAAGGAGGAGGAGGAGCAGAGGAGCAGGAGGAGCAGGAGGAGCAGGAGGAGAAGGAGGAGGGGGAGGAGGAGGAGGAGGAGGAGGAGGAGGAGGAGCCAGAGGAGAAGGAGGAGGAAGAGGAGGAGGAGGAGGAGCAGGAGGAGCAGGAGGAGGAACTGAGCGCGGGCAGCCTCGCCAGCGAGATCCCCCGAGAGGGGCCGGGCGCCAGGCCCGCGCAAGCTCGTGCTGGCGCAGGCCGCCCACGCGCTCGGCGCGAGCGAGGGATGAGGGCAGCGACGAGCATGCGGCAGCAAGATGGCCTCTGATTGCGAGGCGGGCACTTATCCATGTCCAGCGCCTGGGAACCGAGGTCCTGACGCCCCAGCGGGCGGTGGACATGGATACGTCTTGGCCCCCGGGGGCCCGAACATGTCCGTATCCACCGCCTGCCGAGGTCCCCGAAGGTTGATCCTCCAGGCGGTGGTCACGTATAAATTCCTGCCTCGGATCTGATGGGGCTCACAAGGGCATACTGTTACTGTGTGTCCTCCTCGGAGGCGTGCGTCCGACCCGAACATGTAGCACACAAGTCTTACAGCACAGCGTTTCCCGAGCGGTGCGGTCAGAAAGCGCCCGCCATGACGCATGTGGCAGCAGATTTCTCGGTGCGCGCGTCGCCCAAAGAGGGGGGGGGGGGGGCGACGCACACTTAGGGACACAAGACCCTTCCGAGGGTCCCATTGCCATAGGCCATAGGCATGCAGGAGGCACGGGTCGCGAGACACAGGACACAGAGGTACCCCTGATTTGGCAGGGTCCACCTGCTAACCCGGGCCGACTGCACCGCCGATCCACGGTGGCCAGGATGCCTCCAGGACGGCCGACGAGGCCCCAGGAGGGCCCGAGGCGGGCGGCAAGGCGCGACGCACAGCGCCCCGCGCGCCGCCGCGCTGGTCCCGGGCAGGCCGTGCTGAAGCGCGAGAGAGCCGCAGCTGGCACCTGCCATCGCTCGGACGTCCACTCCCCGTGCCCTGTCCGGCATCGCACGCGCGCGTTCTCGTTGGCTGTTCGCTGACCGAAGCTGCTCCCCGATGGTCCCCGCAAGTGAAGGGGCCCTGGGACACACAAGTAGATACGCACAAATAGAAGGATACCCCATGTCTTCCCATATTTTTTGGGGGGTCCTGTCTTCCCCCCCCCACTGCCCATCTTTTCCCATACTTTCGCGGGAATCGACGCTAGACTGTGGCTGTGTGTGTTTTCTCTCCTCCCGAGCGCCGGGAGAGGTCGGCAGGTCCGAGCGACGCCCAGCTGGCCATCGCTCGGACGTCCATTTCCTGCATGTTTGCTCGGTTTCGTGCGTGTTTTTGTTCGCCAAGTGGTCGAGGATGCTCCTCGAAGGTCATCGCCGAGAAAAAGTGCACGCGTCCGAGCGATGCCAAGCCAGGCGCCTGGCGCGAGCGAGCGACGAGGGCAGCCGCCGGCAGGGGAGGCGGCCGAGGGGCCGAGGCGCGCGGGCCGTCGCAGGGGCGACGGGGGACGGCACCGCCGTGGCCCCCCCCCCTCCGAGTCGCGGGGGGGGAGGCTCCCGGGGGTGAGCGGGGGGGGGGGGCGACGAGGGCCGCGACGAGGGGGGGTGGGGCGGGGGGAGGGGGATGGGGGGGAGATGGCAGGGGCCGAGGAGCGGGGGCGGGGGAGGGAGGCCCCCCCTCCCCAGGAGGGGGGGGGGGCGGGGGGGAGGAGCGCGCAGAGGGGGAGAGGGGGAGAGGAGCCTGCGCCAGTTCCCGGGCAAGGGGCCCGGGAGGGAGGGAGGAGGACAACGGGACCCCCCGCCCCGAGGGAGAGGTGGATTCCCACCCGCCCTGCGTTCCTTCCCCTCCTCCCCTCCCGCCCCCATTCTCGCCCTCTCTTTCGTCCCTCCGCCCCGCCTTCCCTTCGTCGTCGAAGCGTCCCGCCTCCTCCACCACCTCCTTCTCGTCTTCCTGTCCTGCCCTTGCCCGTATTCTTCAACCCCTCTCCACCAGATAGGACACGGAAGGACGGTCATGGACGAGGAAAATGAGAGAGAGAGAGAGAGAGAGAGGACGAGGACGGTTCCGCACTCAACGGACGCGAGGGCAAGACGGCCATGGACGAGGACAGAGGACGAGGACGGTTCCGCACTCAACGGGCGGGCCCACTTGATGTGTGCAGGGATGAGGGAGACGACGATGGGGACGAAGACGATGACGAAGACTGCACAGAACAAAACGAAAAAACAGGGCGGCCGCGGGAACGGCGACGATCACCGACGTCTCTTCCCCGCCGCTGGGCGCGGAGGCCCCCCTTCAGAGGCCCAGCGCGGCCCAAGACGCCCCAAACCTCGACCCTCGAACCTCGGAACCTCGAACCTCGGAACCTCGAACCTCGGAACCTCGAACCTCGGAGCCCCAAACCTCGAACCCTCAAGCCTCGGAACCCCGAACCTCGACCCTCGACCCTCGAACCTCGACCCTCGAACCTCGACGACGAACCTCGACCCTCGAACCTCGGCGGAGGCGGCAACGCTGCCGGCAGCGGCGCCGACGAGGGCCTCCTTCGAGCTGTTCGCGCCCGCGTCGGCCCGCGCTGCCTCTGGCCCTACAGTCTTTGAGACCGAGCAGCCGTGGGAGCAGTGCTCCTCCTCCTCGGGGCCCTGGCGGCGCGACGGTGACAGAGGGATGAAGAGGGGGAAGGGAGGAAGAGGGGGAAGGGAGGAAGGGGGGGGGGGGGGGGAGGGGGGGAGGAGGAGGAGGAGGAGAGGAGGAGGAGGAGGCGGAGGAGGAGGAGGAGGAGGAGGAGGAGGAGGAGGAGGAGGAGGAGGACCAGTGCAAATCCAAGAGTCATCAACGATGTTGGAATACACCCTCCCACCAAGCTCCCTTTTCATAGGCCCCATGTAACGGCTCATTTCCTCTGGGGAAACTGCGTCGTTGTAAGACAACCGTTTGAAGATCCTGAAGCATGCCAAAGCATTGTTTCGGGATTCCCACGCAACGGGTCAACCTGACTGTTGCGTCTCGACAATCCTGAACCGTGCCAGGACGCCGTTCCTGGGACTTCAACACCGCTAGCGAACGTAACTGCTGCACCCCCATAATCCTGAATCCGTCCAAAACATCATTTCTGGTACGTTGCTCATGGGAATACGTGAAACTCTTGCACCGTGTTTTATATATCAAACCGAATGTGCGCGGCGCTGAGGCGAGAACCACATTTTGAAACGGAGCCGCCATCATTCCGCGAAGCTCTCGCAAATGTTGGAAACGAATGCACGCGGCGCTAAGGCGAGAGCCATATTTCGTAAACGGTTAGCCCCCAACAACTCTTGCAAGTGTAAGACACGAATGGGCGCGGCGCTGAGGCGAGAGCTACATTTTGAAAACGACCCGCCCTCCACCTGTGAAGCTGCTGCCACGTCTTAAGCTTCAGGGTCAGAATTGGTGAGGAAGTGTCAAGTGAAAGGCCGCCCCGCCCTAACGACTGGCCTCCGTGTGAGACAGGGGAAAACGGCTTATACGGAAAAGGAATGGAGGAGGGGAGGGGCAAGGGCGATGAGGAGTAGGGAGACGGCGGCGGGGGGAGGAGGGAGGCGGTAGGAGAAAGGCGAGGGAACGAGGCGGAGGGGGGAGGAGGCGGATAGGGGGACGGACGGAGCAGCACCGAGTCTAAAGAGGACGGGGAAGAAAGGGGAACACGGGGAGGAAGGTGGAAGAGGAGGAAGAGAAGGAGGAGGAGGAGGAAAAGGAGGAGCAGCAGCAAGCGGAATCTGTATGTATGTCTGTCTGTCAGTCAGTCAGTCTGTCAGTCTGTCTGTCCGTCAATCTGTCAGGTTGCCCGTCAGTCTGTCAGTCTGTCAGTCAGGCATCCCGTTTCCAAATCCCGATCCTGCCGCCTCTGCGCCCCTCTCAGACTCGCTGGCCATGAACCAATCGCCCGTCTGCCTCTCCCACAAACTCAACGGCCCCACTGGATCATCGGCCAACAGATGTCTACGGGGATCCCCGATTATCGTCAGCGATGAGCTCGCAAGCTGGGCAGTCGGACGACCGTGGCCGCATGATCGCGCCGCCCGCCCTGCCTCTGCCGGCGTAGCACCTGCCCCGGAGTATAGGGTAGCGCATGCGATGCTAGGCATAGTCAACAAAGGAGCGAGTGACGCCACATAGTACGTCAGGTTCGTGTCGTGACGACCCCGGCGTTGGTTCCTGACACCGCGCTGGATCGTTCAACCTTGAACGATCGGCCGTCTCCGCAACGTCCGATCGTTCAACATCGACCGATTCTGGGCCGCCGTCGGCGTTCAACGTTGAACGTCGGCGGCGGGGTCGCCGCCGGTCGACACGACGCGAACCTACCGTACACATGGACTGGAGTCACGACGCATTATTCCTGGGAGCCGCCTGCCGGGCGCGCCACCCTTGACCATGAGGTAGCGTGCTACTGGTTGCTTTTCCTCCCCTGAACCCTTCGCCGCACGTGTCCCCGTCGTCCCTGATAGCCGCGCACCGCCCCCCCCCACTGTCCAGCGCCTCCTGCTTGTGCCCGTGCAGTGCGACGTTCAAAAGGCATTGGGCCCTGGCCCCTTCCTCATCCAGTTGAATGAACCCTCCCTCTCCTTCGAATAATACGACATCAAGCCCATGGAATCCGAGGCACCTCGCGCTGTCACCGAATAGCTCGATCACTCGGATGCCGTCGTCGAACTGCTCGCGCCGCAGGTTCGCCCCCCCCCCCCCCGTCGTCGCTCAGATATCCGTGCATCTCTGCGTGTCCGTCGCCCCAGAGTCGCCCGACAACCGCGCGCAGAAGCCGGGCGCACCGCGCGCGACTCTGAAGACGAGCCTGAAGACAGGCCCGAGGCCACCCGAGCCGTCGAACCCCTCACCTTGACGCGCGGGGATGCGAGGCGCATCTCTGCGGGGGCCTGCAGGCTGGAGCGAGCGCGCGCTGCGCCGCCCTCCGGATGCCGGGGCGCACCCTGCGAGGGCACTTCTACGTGCACGCGCTGCGAGGACATCTGCGATGGGTCACCGGCCCTGAGCTCGAGGTGGGCCCGAAGTGGCGCACATGGTTTCGGCCCGGCTGCGGCGAGCGTTGGCTACGTGGCCTTTCAAGTCGTGGATCTTCCAACCAAACAGAAGAATTGCTGCCCCAAAATCTACGAACAACTTGCGCCAAAGCGCTCTCCCCGCAAGTTGTCGACATTCGATCTCGCAGGGGGGCAAGCCTGGCATGAAGCCGCGCCCCCAAGTATCTCGCACACACGCTCGTCTTTCCACCCAGGCATTGTTCACGTAGAAAGTTGGCCTCCACGTGTACTGAGCTACGACCACGTAAAACAGAGTGCTGTCACGCTTGCAGACAATGTGTGCCATGGCGGTCTCTGCCATGCGTCCAGGAGCCGCTCCATGTTGAAAAGTCCCCGCTGTCTCGGTCAATTGTGTTGTCATCTTCCACATCGAAGATGTCGGACCCGTCATCGAATAAGGGGGGTGACAACGGCACCTGCCCGTGCCCCGGGCCGTGGGCACAAACCTGGCCTACTTGTGAGCTGACGCTCACAGAACCCGTGCCAATGTGCCTCGAGTGGGCTCCCGCAAGCAACCTTACCGTGGCTGGGCCCCTGGTTGGACGGCCCTGCTGGAAGACAGCCCTGCTGGTCGCCCCGCTGGTCATGCCCCCAAGCACGGTGAAGCAAGCAGCTGCCACACGAAATATTGGGGCTCGCCAACCCTTCCCTCGGAACAGATCCTCGGCCGCGGCCCAGAAGCTGTCGCGATGGATGCTGCAGAATTCTTGGCGGCGTCGTGCAAGCGCTTGACGTCAAATGGGCCGTTTCCCGTCGTTCTCCTCCATGAGAGAACCTGTTTGTTGGCTCCGTCGTGGCAGACAACAGTATACCCAACATTCAACTTCTAGTTTAGATCCTCTCACCCAGCACTTTCTGTAGTAGGCCTTCGCGATGGTGCAGGCCAATATGATGAGCCGCTCGACGTCGACGCCCTCCTTCTGGTTGCCAGTGCCTATCTTGCAGGTGTCCGGGTACCTTTTTCATAATAGACCATAACACGGGATAAACTGCGTTGGCGGAGTGATCTCCTCGTAGCCCACCCCATGTGTGTTGCGTTGCTTCCGTTGGTTGATCCACTTTGGGAAACATGCAAGATGAAGAGGAGGGTGAGGACGAGGAGGATAATTAAGGACGGGGAGGGGAAGGACAAGGCGAATGCACAGGAAGAGGATGTGGTGGATGGGGCGGAGGAGCAAAATGAAGGGGAGGAGCGGAATGACAAGGACGAAAAGAAACACGAGAAGAGGGAGGAGCAATGGGGAATACATGAAGAGGATGGGGCGAAGGGAGGAGGATGAGGGAGGAAGAGGAAGGAGGAGGAGCAGGAACCCAGGCAGAGGAGGTGGTGAGATGGGGGCGACGCTTACGAACCACGACGACGCCGACCCACGACGCCCAACTCTGCGCTCCAGCGAAGCGCTCGCGCCTCTCCCGCGCCCCGGAGAGAAGGCCAGACCTTGCCTGGCCAAGGCCGTGAGGCCGCGCGGCCGGCCCGCCCCCCCCCCTGGGGCCGCGAGGCCGCTCGACCGCCTCGGGATGCAGGCGGGGCGCCGAGGAGCACGAGCCTCGAGGCGCCGAGGAGCCTCGAGGAGGCTCTCGAGGAGGACCGAGGGGGGGGGGGAGGCTCGAGGAGCGTGGGGATCGAGGGCGAGGAGGAGCGAGGAGGGGCGAGGAGGAGGAGGGGAGGAGGAGGAGGAGGAAGGAGGAGGGAGGAGGAGGGAGGAGGAGGAGGGAAGGCTCGAGGCTCGAGGCCGAGGCGGCGCGGCCGGCAACGCCGCCGCCGCGAACCGAGCAGGGCGAGCGCCGGCGCGCGGCGGCGCGCACGTCAGGCGCGAGGCGCCGACCGCCTGCAATGGGGGCCCTCGGGCTCGGGGCATCTGGGGCCCGAGCGGGAGGAGGATGAGGAGGGAGGAGGGAGGAGGAGGAGGAGGAGGAGGAGGGAGGAGGAGGAGGAGGAGGGAGGAGGAGGAGGAGGGGAGGAGGAGGAGGAGGAGGAGGAGGGGAGGAGGAGGAGGCGGGGAGGGGCTCGAGGAGGGGGGGCTCGAGGAGGGGCTCGAGGAGGAGGAGGAGGAGGGAGGAGGAGGAGGAGGGAGGAGGACGGAGGAGGAGAGGAGGAGGAGGAGGAGGAGGAGGAGGAGGAAGAGGAGGTAGGGGGGAGGAGGAGGAGCAGCATGAGGACCGCCAAGGAACGGGAATCAGGGGGAGGACGACAACGACCGTTCCTCGGACTGGAGGCCGGGGAACCCTCCGAATCTGGCCGCGACGGCGGGCACGACCCGCCGCTATCCCCCCCCCCCTGCCTCTTCCTTCCTCCTCCTCTTCGCTGAATCCCAATCCCCTCCCCGCTCCCCTCCCCTCAACTCCCTGCCCCCCCCCCCCCCCCCCCCCCATGCCTACCACCCCTGACCAAACCCCTTGTGCCTCCCCCCCATGCCTCCCTCTCTTGCTTCCACCTTTTTCCCCCTCTTTCTCCCCCTTTCTCCTCCTCCTCCTCGTCCTTCACCTCTCTTTCTCCTCCTCCTCCTATTCCTCCCCCTCCTCCCTCGTCCTCCTCCTCCTCCTCCTCCTCCTCCTCCTCCTCCTCCTCCTCCTCCTCCTCCTCCTCCTCCTACTCCTCGTCCTCCTCCGCCGCCCGCCCGCCCGCCCGCCCGCGCGCCCCCCGACCTCTCCTGGCTCCCGAGATGCGCCCCGGCCAGAATCTCAAGTGGACCCCGGCCGAAGCGACGAGGAGGCCGCAGGAGGCACAAAAGGGCGACAACAAGGCCCCTCCCCCCCAAAAAATCGAATCTCAAAGTTCGATCCTCCCTCCACTACACCCCATGGGCCGCAGAGGAGGAGGAGGAGGATATGTCAAGTTCACTTGAATGCTTGGTGGGCACCATTCCACTCTCGAGGTGGCGAGGAGAAGAGTTGGCCTCCTCCTCCTCCTCCTCCTCCTCCTCCTCCCCCTCATCCACCACCTCCTCCTCCTCCTCGATCCCCCCCGATCAAAGCTCGACCCTCCTAGATGGTGCTCCGGGCCCTGGTTCCCGATCCTCGCCCGTGCTCCTCCGTGCTTCTCCTCGATCCTCCTCGATCCTCCTCCTCGACCTTCCGCCCCCGGTCCCCACCATCCTCGATCCTCCTCCTCGATTCTTCCTCCTCGATCTTCCTCCTCCTCGATCTTCCTCCTCGATCTTCCTCCTCGAGGCACGACCCCGCAGAGCCCGGCCCCTCCCCAGGCGGCCTCCTCCGAGTCCGACGCCTCCGTGCCCGAGTCCAGCGGGGCCCGATGGCGCACCCGCAGAATCCTCCAGGGCGGACGAGGGGGCGATGTAAGGCAAACGCTGCCCACCGCCATCGAGGAGGAGGGAGGGAGGGAGGGAGGAAAGGGAGGAAAGGGAGGAAAGGGAGGGAGGAACGGGAGGAAAGGGAGGAAGGCAAACGCTGCCCACCGCCATCGAGGAGGAGGGAGGGAGGAAAGGGAGGAAAGGGAGGAGTCGGATTCGGAGTTGGAGCGACTGCTCTTCACATGCTACAGCGCCACCCCGGACCTCCACGAGCCTCGCGGCCACGTAGTTGAGCGACGTCCGCGCCTGGCGGCGGAGGCCGAAGTCCACAGAACAGGAAGATGCCGTGGATGAGTACCTCCAGCGTGAATCGGTGCACGATGCTCGCTGCCTCTAGGCCACGCCACCAAGCACGGAGACCATACTGAACACCACGACGGGGAAGGGTGAGACAACGAAGAATGCACCGCCTGTCGAGGCAGGCCGCCATACTCTCCCCATAGTACCGCCTCTTTAGTCCCACACACCTGAGCTGCATGCACGCGCCGCCTCCCACAAACTCCGCAAGTAAGGTGCGCCCAAGGGGGGACTGCTCAGTGCCGGGGCCGTGCCCTTCTGGAACATCACCTCCCAGTGGGACAGATGCGGATCAATATGCTCAGGAAACCACCATGATCCAAAACGGCTGACAACCTTGTGTGTGCAACGCGACACCTGCCGAGAAACACCACTGAAAGCCGACAGCGTCCTAGTGCGCTGATGCGCTGAAGACTGAAAAAGTGCAGCACCGCAGAAATGTGTAGTTTCCGACACTGTTGTCAACGATAGCTGTGGAGAAAGGACACAATTACACACCACTTGAAACCAGTTGATGACGAAGAGGGGCCCTCAGCCGCACGCCGTACTGCGCAAACTCTACAACCACAATAACATCGGAAAGACTTGAGTTATGTCGGGCGTGTCCCCCTATAGAAAGAAATTCGACGGAAAATAAAACATACCCCCCCAAAAATGAAACACATCAAAAAATAGCCTGGGGACTATTTGTTCAACAGTTTTGGGCCTTTTGGGGGGTATTTGTGGGGTATTTTTCATTTTTCGTCGAAGATCCCCCTGTAGGGGGACACGCCCGACTTAAGGTTTGAGCCAGCTCTGCACTGTGTCCAGCGTGGCCAACGCGATCTGCAACACACGAAGGCAAAACGTGGTGACGACGCGGTGCCCAAGAGGCTCCCAGAAGCGGAGCCCCCGGAGGCCCCTCATACTCTTCGTCCTCCCTCTCCTCCCTCTATCCTCCTCCTCCTCCTCCTCCTCCTCCTCCTCCTCCTCCTCCTCTCCTCTTCCTCTCTTCATCCGCCTCCTCCTCCTCCTCCTATCCTCCTCCTCCTCCTCCCCTCTCCCTCCTCCCCTCTCCTCCTCCTCCTCCTCCTCCTCCTCCTCCTCCTCCTCCTCCTCCTCCTCCTCCTCCTCCTCCTCCTCCTCCTCCTCCCAGGCGCCCCGCTGCGGCACTGGACGCGACTCGGGGAAGCCGCGCTGGCCGAGCAAAATGCCACGGACGAGCCTCGGGCCGGTGCTCGAGCGAGCGGGCAGGAGGAGGACGAGCAGGAGGAGGAGCGAGAGGGAGGAGGAGGACTGGACTGGACTGGACGGCCACCCGAAGTGCCGACGTCGCCCCGACGGTCCAGGGCATCACCGAGGTGCTCGTCACAGGAGCAGGTCGGGGACCCGAAGCACGGCCCCGCGGCGTAAGCCCCGCGGCACGGCGCGCGATTGCACACGGCACGAGCCCGGCGGGCGGGCCGCAGGGCGCATAGGGCGGCGCCCGCGGAGGCGTCGCGGCTCCAGGCTCGCCCAGGCGGGCTCCGACGCGCGGGGAGCCCACGGGGAGCACTCGCAGGCTGCCTGTCTGCCACCTGTGGAAGAGGCCAGGGGGCATGCTCCGGAGAGGCCTCGCCGGAACGCGGGTCGGAGACCTCCACCGGAGGCGAGGAAGCGGGGCGACAGGGGGAGGAGGGGAGAAAGACAGCAACGCTGTTTAGGGCAGATCATACTTCGACTGGTGCAATGTTGTCTTGGCCTCTGCGAAGGCCCGTGCGCTGGCTGAGAACACCTTGTGCACAGGACTGTGGGGCATAATATTTCGAGACGCTAGATACACGTTTCAAATGCGGGCCTCACTCATTTCTCCTGCTCGTCCAGAAGATCCTCCACCCAAGCCTGCAACTCCCGCTCCATGAACGTCGGCGGTGTTTTCCCATGTTTGCGGCGCACGTCCGGAACCTGCATCAGACCCCCCACGATGATGAGACGGAACTTGGCATCCCGAAGCGACATGGTCAGCTGCTTGGTCTCCCTCTGGTAGGTTTTGTCGATTTTGCAAAGCATGATCAGCTCGCATTTCTGGTCGATGGTCCAGGTCTCCATGCCCGAATTTGACGTGGCTAGGTCCTGGGCGGTCCTGGCTCCGATGCTCTCCCCCTTCTCCTTCAGCGCCTTGAGAACTCCCCCCATCGCCCAGATGTGGGGCGGCCCTACCTTGTCCGCCTGACCCTTCACCCTCACTGCCTCCGCATATTGGGAAGTCTGCTCCTGGCCTCGCGTCCCCGATGGTGGAAAAGCCTACGCCATCGAGGAGGATCCAGGAGGAGGAGCGAGGAGCGGGCAGGATCGACGAGGAGCAGGACAGCGGAGGAGGATGATCGAAGAAGATCGAGGAGGAGAAGGAGGAGCGACGCACATCGAGGAGGCTCGGGGAGGACGACGATCGAAGAGGAGGATGGCGGCCAGGCTCGCGTGTGCCATGCCGGCGTCGTCATCGTCGTTGTCGGCGGCTTTGCCGTCGACGGCGCCGTCGCCGTCGCCATCGCCGTCGTGGTCGTGGTCGTGGTCGTGGTCGTGGTGGTCGTGGTCGTGGTCGTCGCCGTAGTCGTCGTCGTCGTCGTCGTCGTCGTCGTCGTCGTCGTCGTCGTCGTCGTCGTCGTCGTCGTCGTCGTCGTCGTCGTCGTCGTCGTCGTCGACGTCGCCGCCCGATCCTCGCCGCTAGTGCCCCAGAGCCCTGGAGCCCCTGCGCGTGATCCGCGGGGGCGCCGCGCACTGCCGCCCACGGCGCGCCACCTGGCGGCGAACGCCGCCGCCGCCGCCGATGCCGAGGGCCGCGCCGCCGAAGGCAGAGACGCCGCCGCCGCCGCCGCCGCCGCCGTCGATGGCAAAGCCGCCGACAAACACGGCGACGACGCCGACGGACGCGGCGGCGGCGGAAGCGGCGAGGGGAGGGGCGGGGAGGGGGGGAAGGGGAAGGGAGTGACGGGGGGAGGAGGGAGGGATGGGGGGGAGAGGGGGGGCCGGGGGGAGAGAGGAGCAAGGAGGGAGACCAGAGGAGCAACGAGTGAGGGGGGAGGGGAAATAACTAGGGAGGGCGCGGGAGGGATGCAAAGGGTGAGGAGCGTCTGCTGTGGCGGCGCCGCTCTCGAAAGGCCTGCGAGAGCCTGGCCCCCTCCGCCGAACACGTTCGCCAGAACGGCTGGGCGGGGGCGAGCGCGCACGGCACGACCGGCGCGCGCCGAACGCACACACGACACGTGCGACGCTGGCGGCCCCTTACTGCCCTGGACGCCCGTCTCTTGGCCTGGTGAGCCTTAGCAGAACTCCGCGCGGACTTCTTGGATCGACGCTGGGACCCGCGCCAGGGGCGGCGCTGGGGGCGCCGCCGGGTGTTCCGGCGCAGATCCAAGAAATCCGCGCGGAACGCCGAACACAGATGTGAAGGCAGCATGTTCTTGTTCGAATTCCTTGGCCTGGTCAACGTTTTTACAGGACGCGTCGGACACCGACTGGGCGGGCCGCTGCGCGCAATGGCCTATAGGGCCACAAACCCCCCAACTGACGGGAAGGGGGCTCCACTGCGCTCGTTCGGCCTCGCCGCCTTCAGCGAGAGGGTGCAGCCAACTAGAGAAAAGGGCGTTGAATATGAGATGCGCGGGACTGCTTTGATAGCGGATGTAAAGCGGATGCGTCTAAGAGCGAGACTGACAGCGGGCGCTGTGCCTGCCCAGGCTACAAGCGGCAGCGGCAGGCAGGGGTGAGAAGAGGCAATAAGGATCCCGTTCGAGTCTGGTGCTCAAGCAAGAATCGGAGCGCCTTCGTTTTGCTTGGTTAGCTGCAAAGAAGGTGCTCTTCTGACCGCACCTTCATAAAACAAATGCCTGCTGTAAGGAGTGATATACCGTAGCACCCCGCAGATGCGGATAAGGGTGAGGGGGCGGTGGGGACGTCGGCAAATCCCACCAGCCCTCTGGGCTTAGGTGGTATAACGCGTTTTTTGTTCTTCTCTCTACCCCTCCCCCTACCCCCTCCCCTGGGCCTGGGAGGGGGGGGGACGGAGACGCCGCAGCGTCCAAAATGGCCCAAAAAGGCACCAAGAGGGCCTCAAAGTCGCAAGATGGCCTCCAAGAGGGCCCATGCTACTTCAAGATGGGTCAATACAGCCTCCGACATACCCCCAAGAGGCCCCAAGAGGCCCCAAGGCGGATCCAAGTGCCCTCCGAGCCCTCTACGGCGCCCTCCAAGATGCCACAACCCTTCAAAAGCCTAGGGAAATCAATGTTTTTGGCATTATCGCCTTTTTGGAAGCCTCAAGATGGCCCCAAGATGGCCCAAAAGAGGCCCAAGAGGGGCCCAAGAAGGCCGAAGACGGCCCCAAGATCGCCCAAGAGGCGCCCAAGAGCGCTCCAAGAGGGCCCCAAGATGCCGTTTGAGAGCCTCCGAGGGGGCGATGCTAATTGAGGGACCTCCTCTTTTTGAGCCATGGGGCCCAAGATGACCCCAAGAGGCCTCCCAGCCTCTCCCCAAAGACCCTCCACCCCGCTCTGATTGGCCCAGTATGGCTCCACGACAGCCCTAGATAGGCAAGTATGGTTTTCAAAATGGCCTAAGATAGACAAGCATGACTCAAGATAACCTCCGATTGACCTCCAACTGGGTAGTCGAAACCAATCTGGCGGCAATCTGGCAGGCCCAATCTGGCAAACGGGGGCAATCTGGCGAGGGAGCCAACGCGAATCCAGTCTGGCGAATAACCCAAATCATCCAGTTTGGCCGGGCCAGATTGGCCCTTGGGGCCCAATCCAATCTGACAGTTTGGCCTTCGACTGCCCAGTCCAACAGGCCTCAAGGCAGCCTCAAGATGGCCCAAGATAGCCGAACATGGCTCAATATAGCCTCCGACAGCCTCTAGCCGAGCATGGCTCAAGATAGCTTCCAAGAGGCCTCACGAAAACTGGCAATCAATTGTGGATGGGCTGGTGGGGATATTTTTTTTGGTCGCGGCCACGGGCCAAGGGTCACGCGGCGAAAGCAAAGTCCGGGGCACGAACGAGGCTAATTAGCTACAACAGGCACAGGCCGGCCAGGCCCGCTCACAAAGCAGCCGCGAAGCTGAAGGGGAACTGACGGCAGGGGTGTCCTGAGAGCTCGAGCGCGCGCACAGACAAAATGTCGTGGAATTCGGTGCCTGCCACAGTACGAGACGTGAACCAGAATAACCAACTCCGTCAATCTAAATGGGGGCAAGTGCGAGGCCGGTGGAGTGAGTCGCCGGTGGGGCGCCAAGCTCCAAACGCCCGACGTGTGCTAGCGATGGGGGGGTGAGCTGTCGCGGAACGTGGTGCAACGCAACCTGCCGGAAGCTGGTGGTGAGCCTGGGGTGCTGTAGCTGCTGCGGAAGGCTGAACAACTCCGTAGCGAAGCGTCGAGAGTTGCGAGACTCTGGAGAAGCCCGCCGCAGGCGCCAAAATTTTGCAAATTATGCAACGAACCCGCCGCAGGCGCCGATTCTTTCGCGGGTGGGTCGCAAATGGGTCGCGGGTGGGTGGAGGGTGGATCGTTGTTGGGTCGCAGGTGTAATTAGAGTGCAGAATATTCATCCCATAAGAATCACCCCTGCAAGCGAAGCCGTTTAGTAAACGCAGTGAATATGGGTCAGAATGAGCTGAGTATGATTGAATATGAGCCTATTCCACTTCAGTCCCCCTCCTCACCTGCCAGGCCGTGCCCTCCTCAGCCTGTGGTAACTTCGGAGCTTCCCATATGCGCAAATGTTTTTAGGATAGTTGGCAATGGGATCTGTAAAACGAACGTTGAGCCACATGAAGACATACGTGCATGCCATGTTGTAAAAGCACTTGTCCATGACAGTCGTTTGCTCCACGGGCGCGTCCATGTGAGCGGCGAGCCCACGTGCATGCATTCATTCACACGCATATGCCCGCGCATTTTTTTACCAAAGCAAAGAATTCCCTTGGAGGTGTTGAAACCAACGCCCCGTCTGGGACATCCTCACAAAACTGCTTTTCACGCAAACGAGTCGGCCCACCAAAACAAACAAACCGCCTGAGACATCCCCACAAACTGGCCGCGAACGGGACCGTGAAAACACCCCTGGCGGCTCCCCTTAGGGGTGCAGAAACCAGCGCCCCGCCTGAGACATCCTCACACATTGCTTCGAACGCAAACGAGTCCGCCCACCAAATCAACCAAACCGCCTGAGACATCCCCGCAAACTGGCCGCGAACGGATCCGTGAAAACACCCCGGGCGGCTCCCCATTAGGGGTGCTGAAATCAGCGCCCCGCCTGAGACATCCTCAAAAACTGCTCTAGACGCAAATGAATCCGCCCACCAAAACAGCCAAACCGCCTGAGACATCCCCACAAACTTGCCGCGAACGAGCCCGTGAAAACACCCTGGCGGCTCCCCTTAGGGGTGCAGAAACCAGCGCCCCGCCTGAGACATCCTCACAAACTGCTGTAAAGGCAAACGAATCTGCCCACCAAAACAGCCAAACCGCCTGACATCCCCACAGACTGGCCGCGAACGGTCCCATGATATACCCCCTGGCGGCTCCCCTCAGGAGTGCTGAGACCAACGCCCCGACGGAGACATCCTCCAAATCTGCTGTAGACGCAGACGATGTTGGGCACCGAAACAGGCAAACCGCCTGAGACATCCCCACAAACTGGCCGCGAACGGGCCCGTGATATACCCCCTGGCGGCTCCCCTTAGGGGTGCTGAAACACCAGCGCCCCGACGGAGACATCCTCCAAGTCTGCTGTAGACGCAGACGATGTTGGGTGCAACAACTGGCAAACCGGCTGAGACTTCCCCACAAACCCGCTGCGAACGGGCCCGTGATATACCCCCTGGCGGCTCCCCTTAGGAGTGTTGAAACCAGCGCCCCGACTGTGACATCGTCCAAATGTGCTGTAGGATGCCTTACAACATCTCCACTTGCGAGCGACAGGCCCCCCGGGGCCCCAAAAATCACGGAAACCCGCAATCTTAAACAACGACAGCATTTACCATGTTTTTCGACTCAAACGGCTTGAGAATGTGCTCCAAATCCTCTTGTTTCTGCAATCTCCTCTGTGCGTCCCATAGGGTACGCGCCGGAGCACGACCCAAAGGAGCAGCGCGCCTCATCTCCTTCCTCCGTGCGTCCCAGAGGGTACGTGACGGAGCACGACCCGAGGGACCAGAACGCATCCTCCCTCATCTCCTTCCTCCGTGCGTCCCAGAGGGTACGTGCCGGAGCACGACCCAAGGGAGCAGCACGCCTCATCTCCTTCCTCTGTGCGTCCCAGAGGGTACGTGCCGGAACACGACCCAAGGAACCAGCACGCCTCGACTCCTTCCGTGCGTCCCAAGGGGTACGTGCTGGAGCACGACCCAAGGGACCAGCACGCCTCGACTCCTTCCTCCGTGCGTCCCAGAGGGTACGCGCCGGAGCACGACCCAATGGACCAGCACGCCTCGACTCATTCCTCCGTGCGTCCCAGGAGGGTACGTGGCGGAACACGACCCAAGGGAGCAGCACGCCTCATCTCCTTGCTCGCAGCATGAAAACGAGCAAACCGCCTGAAACATCCCCGCAAAATGGCCGCGAACGGGCCCGCGTCCTACCCCCCACGCAACCTGCGTTTCCTGCGCGTTGTTGCGAAAACTGGGGCCCAACTTGTGGCGACGAGGGCCGATGTGACGACGAGGAGCAGCGGCGGAAGGGGACCAAGGTGCGACCGGCCAGCCAACACTGCAGAAACACACAGACACAAAGACGACCAGTGGCCGCGAGCGAGAGCACACAGCCGACGTGACACGGCGCTGAAGGCGAGGTGCTGTTTAGGAAAACGATCCCCCTCTGCGACCTGAATGCACCATCCAAGCCCGCAGAGGGCGTCATAGGGGCGCGGGCTACAAACAGCTATCCGCCTCGCGCCCAGTGGAGAGCGCTACCGATTGCGGCGTTGCGCCGCTTTGGGGGCTGCCCGATCGCCCTCCCTGGCTGGAGCACCCCTCCCAGACGGACGAACGGACGAACAGACAGACAGACAGACGAGACGGGACCGCACTCCCAAAAGGAGCACCGGCGCGTGAGAAAACCGCCCGCCCCACCAGAGCGCGAGGGCCCGTGCCGGAGCGGATGCTGAAACCAGCGCCCCGCCTCAGACATCCTCACAATCTGCTCTCCAAGCGAAGGATGTTGAGCATGAAAACGGGCAAACCGCCTGAGGAATCCCCACAAAATGGCCGCGAACGGGCCCGTGAAAACACCCCTGGCGGCGGCTCCCCTAAGGGGTGCTGAAGCCAGCGCCCCGCCTGAGACATCCTCAAAACCTCCTATGAAAACCAAGGATGTTGAGCATGAAAACGAGCAAACCGCCTGAGGCATGAAAACGAGCAAACCGCCTGAGACGTCCCCGCAAAATGGCCGCGAACGGGCCCGTGCAAACACCCCTGGCTGCTCCCCTTAGGGGTGCTGAAACCAGCGCCTCGCCTGAGACATCCCCACAAACTGTTCCGAAAGCAGAAGAAATTGAGCATGAAAACAAGCAAACCGCCTGAGACATCCCCACGCAGTGGCACCGAACGGGCCAATGCAAACACCCCTGGCGACTCCCCTTTGGGGTGCAGAAACCAGCGGCCCGCCTCAGACATCCTCACAATCTGCTTTCCAAGCGAAGGATGTTGAGCATGAAAACAGGCAAACCGCTTGAGACATCCCCACAAACTTGCCGCGAACGGGCCCGTCAAAAAAACCCTGGCGGCTTCCCTTAGGGGTGCTGAAACCAGCGCCCCGCCTGAGACATCCTACAACATCTGATGTGTGTTGAGTAAGTCAGACAAAAGGAAGGTCTGAGTATGCGTAGGTCTGAAAATGAACAAGTATGCGTATGGGTACGGCTGGGTATGAGTAAGTTTGAATATGAGTACGTTTGTGTGTGTGAGACAGTCTGTGTGTGAGTAAGTCTGGGTATGAGGAAGTTTGAGTACGAGTGAGTCCGAGTAGGAGGAAGCGATGAAGAGGAGGGGACGAGAAGAGGAAGGAGGAGGAGGAGTAGGAGACGTCCAAGTAATGACAAAAAACATCTTAGGATAGAGACTGAGTATGAGTCACTCTGAATCTGACTTGATATTGCAGAAAACCTGGGTATGAATAAGTCTGAGTACGACTAGGTATGCGTATAAATGATTCTGAGCAAGAGTAAGTCTGTGCATGAGTAAATTTGAAGAGGAAGAGAGGAAAGGGGGAGGGAGGAGAGGAGGGGTTTTGGTTCTGGTGGGAGTCGGCGTCGCCCAATAACAACACCACCATCTTAGGATGCATGGGAACAGCAACAACGTCAGCAACAACAACAGCAGCAACAGCAGCAGCAACATCAACAACCAGTTTAAGAGTGTCACTCAATATGCACATCCCAGACCCTGGATACCCGCCCTCTTCGTCTGAGATCGTACCCCCTTTTGGGGGGTATATTCATTCCCTGCAACGCGTGGTTGGTGAAGCCCTTGAAAACGAGGGGTAGCCATGGCTTGCGGCAGCCACTCCAACACACGTTAACAATAAGTTTCGCCATGGGTCGCGCCATAAACAACGCCACGCACCACCCCCTTAAAAGAACATATCGTGGATACTCCCACGGGGGGACGCACAGCTGCGAACTGGTGTCAAAAACAAATTTCGTGGAACCCTGACAAGAAGCGGGATGTTGGGAGAGTGGGGGGCGGAAGGATAATGAGAGCTGCAGCCGTGTCGAGAGGAGCGCGGGCATGCATATGGGGCCACGAAGGGCACGAGCGAGCGGGGGCCACGAAGAGCATTGAATCCGGGCCTGCAGTGCAGCGACGAGCCCGCTGAGGGCAACACCGGGGCCACGAAGGGCAGCGAGGGGGCCATAAACGGCGACAGCGGGGCCACGAAGGGCATGCATATGGGGCCACGACGGGCGCGAACGAGCGGGGGCCACGTATGACATTCGCGTATGGGGCCACAAAGAGCGACAGCGGGGCCACTGAGGGCAGCAAAAGGGCCACGAAGGGCAGCGAGAGGGCCACGAAGGGCGACAGCGGGGCTACGAAGGGCACGCGTATGGGGCCACGACGGGCGACTGCGAGCGGGGGCCACGAAGGGCATATAATGCGGGGCCACATTGGGCAGCGACGGGGCCACTGAGGGCAACAACGGGGCCACGAAGGGCAGCGAGCGAAGGCGACCGCGGAACCAGTACGGGCAGCGAGGGGCATCGAAGGCGGGCGAAGGGCAGCGAGCGGCGACTGCAGTCCCTAACGGGCTGGTCGGGCGGGCAGGCCTATACGGGCGGGTCGAGCGGGCGGGTCGTTGAAGCGTACATTCTGCTTGAACCGCCAGGCAATATGTAGCGGGAGCGCGATTCCTGAATGTCGAGGAGCGGCATCTGAATTCGCCAGCCCAACGGGCCAGAGGCGTGCTAAGATCTCCAGTAACTACTTAACAATAAGTCTAGTTCGCGCGCACGGGGCGGCCCCTGGGGGGCCCCGGACGAAAAGTACCCCGGCCGATCCCCGGCTGACCCCCGGGCGATCCCCAGGGGGGGGCTATTTTTCGCTACCCCTCACGAGGATCGTGGCCTCCGAAGGGGGGGCTGCCAACAACTACGCCCCTCCCGCCCCGAGGGGCCCCCAAGAGCCCCCCAAGAGGCCCCAGGGGAGCCCAATACGCCGCCAAGGAGCCCCAAGACGCTCCCAAGAAGCCCCCAAAACGGCCCCAAGAGGCCCCAAATAGCGCTCCAGGGACAGCGGAATGAGCGAAGCGATCAAATAAATTGTCAGGAAATATCAGGCGGGAACCGCGATTCGGTGGTAAGTTGCGAGGAAATTCCAAACGAGAGCGCGATGCTTCAACCATATGGAAGTATCAAACGGGAGCCGCGATCCGGTGGTAAATTGCAAGGAAGTCCCAAGCGAAAGGGCGATTCTTCAATAAATTGTGAGGAAGTATCAGGCGAGAGCCGTTGTTGTTGTTGTTGTTGTGAACTGGGCGCCAACGACACAGTTTGACCCTCAAGACTTTCCCTGATAAAAAACAAGGTGCGAGCCCCGGGAAGGGCACTTCAATTGAACAGAAAACAATGTGCACCGGACGGGGGGGATCAACAATACTTATTCTTCAAAAATCAGAGTTTAACAACAACAACAACAACAACAATTACAACAACAACAACAACAACAACAACAACAACAACAACAACAACAACAACAACAATTACTAGCACGTGGGGACACTCCGTTCTCACCAGTGCCAGGGTTTTCATAGGAGGCGGGCAATACCCCCACTTTGTGGGGGGGCCGGTTCAAGTTTCCAAACGACTCTTCGCCACCACCCACACCCAGCTTCCCGCCCTATGACGTTCGGACACTTCACTTCGTGGCATGCGGACGACCGTGGCTACTATTCAGGGCCCCGCGGCCGACGACGACGGCGTGCGCGCGCGAAGAAAAAACGAATGTGTCCCGCATGGTATTATTTGACAGGGATGATGGCCCTGGCAGGTGCGCAACCGTTGTCGCAGAAGTTCGAAAAAGTTGCTCGCAAAAGCCCGTTTGACAGAAATGTTTAAAAAGTGTTGGGTTTCCTACGAATCCGCAAGAGCGCGCGGGATGAGATTTTGACATTTTTTTGTTGAAAAACCATTGGTTTTTTGATGTTTTTATGTTAAAATCGCTCCGAACACTAAGCTTTTGGAAGGATTTCGTCTTGCGCGCGCGAATGTCCACTTTACCTTATTTTTTGCAAGGGATTCTTGAAATTTGATTATATTAGAACAAGAAATGTCATTTTATAGTGTTTTTTGCAAGGGAAAACGGATTACAACAAAACAACCGGATCTGATCACATCGTTTTACCTGAGGCTTCCTCACGAAAATGATGAAAATGTAGCTGCGGCCTAGGCGGCGCAGGGGGGGCGCGCACCAGGGGGCCCAACAATAATTATTCTTTAGAATAAATAATGTTCAACAACAACAACAACAACAACAACAACAACAACAACAACAACAACAACAACAGAAACAACAACAACAACAACAACAACAACAACAACAATCATTTTACCCGAACGCGTGGTGTTCTCCCCAGTGCCAGGGTTTTCATACGACACCAGGCAATACCCCCACTTCGTGGGGGGGCATTACAAGCTCTACCAAATATCCAAACGACTCTTCGCGACCACCCAAACCCAGCTTCCCGCCCTATGACGTTGGGACACTTCACTTCGTGGCGTGCGGACGACCGTGGCTACTACACTGGCGTGGGGTACACACCCACAGAACTTGGTCACTTATTCGGGGCGCGCATGTGCCCAGCATGGTGCAATTGTGCCATACAATACATAATACAGAGAGACAGAGAGAGAGACAGAGAGCAGACAGAGAGAGAGACAGAGAGAGCGGAGTTGGTCACATTTTTGGGTCAAGTTCCTGGGATGATGGGAATACACAACTCTGTTACATTTGATAGTGTGCACGACACACATGAGATGATACGTACTCGCAAGATAGTTGGTCACATTTGTGGAATTCCTGGGCGCATGTGTCCCGCATGGTATTATTTGACAGGGATGATGGCCCTGGCAGGTGCGCAACCGTT
>CAUYUJ010015367.1:91985-104485 GCA_963575745.1 Prorocentrum cordatum | reverse complement strand
GTTGGCTCGAAGCTGGCCCAAGACGGCCCAAGAGGCCTCCAAGAGGGCCTCCAGAAGGCCCGACAAGGCCAAAAACACTGATGTTCCTGAGGCTTTTTGAAGGATTGTGACATTTGCTTCGTTTCGGCCTTTCGACGGCCCGATACGGCCCAAGAGCCCCCAAAGATCGCCCACGGATCGCCCAAGAGGCCTCCAAGATGGCCCCAAAACGGTCCAGGAGGCTCCCAAGACGGCCCCAAGAGGCCCCTAAGACGGCCAAGGAGGCTTTTAAAACGCCCAAGATGGCCTCCTAGACGGCCCTGGAGCATTCCAAGAGGGCCCCAAGTCGGCTCAGAGAGGCCCCCCAAACGGCTTCCGACGGCGTCGGACGGGCCAGGGGCCCACCAAGACGGCCGAAGATGGCACTAAGATGGCCCAAGACGGCCCACGAGGCCTCCAAGAGGGCCTCCAGGAAGACCCGAAAAGGCCAAAATCATTAAGAGGCTTTGAAGGATTGTGGCATTTGCTGTTTGCTCGGCCTTCCGACGGCCCGAGACGGCCCAAGTGCCCCCCAAAGATCGCCCAAGGATCGCCCAAGACGGCCCCAAGAGGCCCCCAAGACTGCGGAAGAGGCCTCCAAGACGCTCAAGATGGCCTCCAAGACAGCCCAAGAGCCCTCCAAGACGTCCTTCAAGAAGGTCCGAAAGGGTCAAAATGGCCTCCAGGCGGCCAAGATGACCTTCAAGATGCCCAAGGCTTTCCAAACCGATTCGGGGAACACATGGTCCGATAACTTGGCAGGTCTGGCCTCAACGTTCGGCCACATAGGCGCTTCCAAAAAGGCAGGGGGCGGCGGTGATTCGCTGTAGGCGTCTTCGATCCGTCGCCCCCTGTTGGCTTGCCACAGGGGTGCCCGGCGTGCTAGATTATTTCGGTTTTGGTTTTGGTTCTTTTCCAAAAGAACTCACCCTGGGGCTTCGGCCCGTCCCGCCGGGGTCCCGGGAAGGATCTCAAAACGCGTCCGTCGATGCCTCTGTTGCCCCAGGATTGCCTCCAAGTTCGCCCAAGATGGCCTCCAAGTCCGCCCAAGATGGTCCAAGACGGCCTCAGAGAGTCCAAGACGGCCCAAGAGGCCCCCCAGAGGCCTCCGCCTCCAAGACGGCCCAAGAGGCCTCCAAGAGGTCCTCCAGGAGGGCCCGAAGAGGCCAAACTCATTGATTTTTCTAAGGTTTTTGGAAGAGATTCGCATTCGCTTCTTCTCGGCTTGCCGACGACCCAAGACGGCCCAAGAGGCCCCCAAGATCGCCCCCACAGCGCCCAAGAGGCCCCCAAGATGGCCTCAGGACTGCCCAAGAGGCCCCCAAGACGGCCCCAAGAGGGCACAAAGACGACCCAAGAGGCCTCCAAGACGCCCAAGATGGCCTCGAAGACGGCCCTGGAGCACCCCAAGAGGGCCCCAAGTCGGCCCAGAAAGGCCCCCCAAACGGCTTCCGACAGCGTCATACGGGCCAGGAACACTTATGTTTCTTAGGTGTTCGAAGGATTTTGGCATTTGCTTTTTTGTCGGCCTTCCGACGGCCCGAGACGGCCCAAGAGCCACCAAAGATCGCCCAAGAGGCCTCCAAGATGGCCGCAGATGGGCCCAAGAGGCCCCCAAGACGGCCCCAAGACGGCCCAAGAGGCCCCCAAGACGCCTAAACCAGTTTTCAAGACGGCCCTAGAGCATTCCAAGAGGGCCCCAAGTGGGCTCAGAGAGGCCACCCAAACGGCTCCCGACGGCGTCGGACGGACTAGGGGCCCACCAAGACGGCCGAAGATGGCACTAAAATGGCCCAAGACGGCCCAAGAGGCCTCCAAGTGGGCCTCCAGGAAGGCCCGAAAAGACCCAAATCATTGATTTCCAAAGAGGTTTTGAAGGATTGTGGTTTTTGCTGTTTGCTCGGCCTTCCGACGGCCCGAGACGGCCCAAGTGCCCCCAGAGATCGTCCAAGAGGCCCAAGACGGCCCCAAGAGGCCCCCAAGACGGACGAAGAGGCCTCCAAGACGCTCAAGATGGCCTCCAAGACTGCCCAAGAGCCCTCCAAGACGTCCTCCAAGAAGGCCCGAAAGGGTCAAAATGGCCTCCAGGCGGCCAAGATGACCTTCAAGATGCCCACGTGTTCCCCGAAGGCTTTCCAAACAAATTCGGGGAACACATGGTCCAATAGCTTGGCAGGTCTGGCCTCAACGTTCGGCCACATAGGCGCTTCCAAAAAGGCAGGGGGCGGCGGTGATTCGCCGTAGGCGTCTTCGATCCGCCGCCCCCTGTCGATCATCGCAGAGGTGCCTGGCGTACTAGACGAGTTCGGTTTTGGCTTTGGTTCTTTTCCGAAAGAACTCCCCCTGGGGCTTCGGCCCGTCACGCCAAGGTCCGGGGACGATCTTCAAGGAGCTCAATTCCCGGAACAATCCTCCAAGACGGCCCGAGATGGCCTCCAAGATGGTACCAGATGGCCTCCAAGTCCGCCGAAAATGGTTCAAGACGGCCTCCAAGATAACCCCATGTTCGCCCAAGAAGCCCAAGTTCGCCCAAGAGAGTCCAAGATAATCCCAAGTTCGCCCAAGAAGTCTCCAAGACGCCTCCAAGACGGCCCAAGAGGCCTCCAAGAGGTCCCCCAGGAGGGCCCGAAGAGCATTGATTTTCCTTAGGTGTTTGAAGGATTTGGGAATTTGCATCTTCTCGGCATTCCGACGGATCAAGACGGCCCAAGATCGCCCCAAGATCGCCCGAGAGGCCTCCAAGACCTTGACGGCCCAAGAGGCCCCCAAGACGGCCCCCAGAGGGCCCCAAGAGGTCTCCAAGACACCTCCAAGACGCCCAAGATGGCCTCCAAAACGGCCCCGAAGCGCCCAAGAGGGCCCCAAGTCAAATCAGAGAGGCCCCCAAGACGGCTCCCGACGGCGTCAGACGGTCCAGGAGTCCACCAAGATGGCCGAAGTTGGCTCGAAGCTGGCCCAAGACGGCCCAAGAGGCCTCCATGAGGGCCTCCAGGAAGGCCCGACAAGGCCAAAGATACTGATGTCCCTAAGGCTTTTCAAGGACTTTGACATTTGCTTCTTTTCGGCCTTGCGACGGCCCGAGACGGCCCAAGAGCCCCCTGGAGCATTCCAAGAGGGCCCCAAGTCGGCCCCAAGAGGCCCCCCAAACGGCTTCCGACGGCGTCAGACGGGCCAGGAACCCACCAAGACGGCCGAAGCTGGCCCAAGACGGCCCAAGAAGCCTCCAAGAGGGCCTCCAGGAAGGCCCGAAAAGGCCAAAATTATTGATGTCCCATGAGTTTTTGAAAGATTGTGGCATTTGCTTTTTGCTCGGCCTTCCGACGGCCCGAGACGGCCCAAGTGCCCCTAAATTGTCCAAGAGGCCCAAGACGGCCCCAAGAGGCCCCCAAGACGGTCCAGGAGGCCTCCAAGACGCTCAAGATGGCCTCCAAGACTGCCCAAGAGCCCTCCAAGACGTCCTCCAAGAAGGCCCGAAAGGGTCAAAATGGCCTCCAGGCGGCCAAGATGACCTTCAAGATGCCCACGTGTTCCCCGAAGGCTTTCCAAACAGATTCGGGGAACACATGGTCCAATAGCTTGGCAGGTCTGGCCTCAACGTTCGGCCACATAAGCGCTTCCACAAAGGCAGGGGGCGGCGGTGATTCGCCGTAGGCGTCTTCGATCCGCCGCCCCCTGTCGATTCATCACAAGGGTGCCCGGCGTGCTGAACCCTTTCGCTGTTGGTTTTGGTTCTTCTTCCAAAAGAACTCCCCCTGGGCTTTTCGCCTCCAGATGGCTCCAAGATGGCCCAAGCTGGCCTCCAAGATGCCTCCAAGATGGCCTCCAAGACGGCCTGAGAGGGTCCAAGATACTTCCAGATACGCCCAAGAAGCCTCCAAGACGGCCCAAGACTGCCCAAGATGGCCTCCAAGACGGCCCTGGAGCACCCCAAGGGGGCCCCGAGTCGGCCCAGAGTGGCCCCCAAGACGGTTTCCGACGGCGTCAGACGGGCTAAGAGCCCACCAATCTGGCCAAAGAGGCCCCCGAGAAGCCCCCGAAGGCCCCCAAGAGGCCTCCAAGAGGGCACCCAGGACACCTCAAAGAGGTTCCCAGGAAGCTCCCAGGAGGCTCCAAGAGTGTCCCCAGAGGCTCCCAAAATGCCCCCGTAGTTCTCCTCCTCCTCCTCCTCCTCCTCCTCAATCTCCTCCTCCGCCTCCTCCTGATCTTCCCCGCCATCCTCCCCCACGTGTTTCCCCGAAGGGTTTCCACAACGGCTGGGGAAAGACATGGTCCGATAGCTTGGAAGAGCTCTTGCCACAACGCTCGGCCACATGGGCGATTCTAGAAGGCAGGGGGCGGCGGTGATTCGCCGTAGGCGTCTTCGATAACGCCAACTTTTCAATATGCGCTGATGACTCCTATCCGCCCCCGCATGCTGTTCCCAGATACGCCAAGGCAGCGCCGAGACGCACCGACGCGACTCTGTGATACCCCATGGTGATAGAGAGGGTGCCAAGCCCTTACGGATACGTGTATATGTATATGTATATGTATATGTATATGTATATGTGTATGTAAATATATCATATATATATATATCTCTATATATATATGTGTGTGTGTGTGTGTGGAAAACCTGCCACGCAGACGAATCATAATCCGAGGCCATCACATAATAAACCAAGAGCATAAACACCATGACTGAAAGATCAAACGACTTCAGGAAGAGGAAGGCAAGAGGCAAGGTCAATAGTTAGAAAAATATTGAAGCAATCACAAAAAAGTGGTGGTACACAAGCACGGTTCGGTCAACCTTACCCCCCCCTGGGGGTCCTGACCGGCGCGGACCTCGTGCCATCGGCCGCGCTGGGTCTGGGTTGCAGGAAGTCATAGCTGATCGACTGGGAGAGCGACTTGGCGAGCTGCTTGCCTTGCCAGATGCTGGGAGAGCGACAAGAAAGGGTGACATAGAGGAGGAGGAGGAGGAGGAGGAGGAGGAGGAGGAGGAGGAGGAGGAGGAGGAGGAGAAGACGAAGGAGAAGACGAAGGAGAAGGAGCGAGGAGGAGTGAGGAGGAGCGAGGAGCGAGGAGAAGAGGAGGAGCGACGAGGAGGAAGGAGCAGGAGGAGTCGGGGGGATGAGGAGCAAGAGGAATAGGACTTTCTACATGACGATTCGGCTGCTGTAGGAAGGCGTCATACGTTCTCAAGGGTTTCAATCGTGTTCCGGTGCGTCCTGGGGTCCTGGAAAGGAGGCAGGGGGAGGACAAAGGGAGGATCACAAAGAGAGAGAGAGAGAGAGAAAGAGAGAGAGAGAGAGGCAGAACGAAAAGGAAGAACAAGGACTTAGTAAACCCAAAATGCATTAACGATCCTCCAAAACTTCGTCCCGTCCCAAGTAGCGTCCTCAGAAGTCGCGGCCAACGCCCCCTATTACCACACGAAGCGCCCTCGTTGGTTGACGAGCGCCCCATGGGCATGCCATTCTGGTGGCAGTCCCTGTTTTGAGAAGGTACTGTCCTGCACCATCTTAGCTATAAGTTTTCAAGCAGACGAGGGGTACGGCCATTAAGTCGAAGGGAGTGTCCAGCGAGAGCACCGTTTTCAAAAAGAGCCATCATCCATGTGCTCAACTGCTGTACGCAATGGAGCGTATGCTCACAAGCAACTGGGGAAGCTCAAACACCAGCCCACGTTGAAAATGGACCGCCAGGTATCCAGATGCGGCCTGAATGTTGTATCTGCATGCGCACTTGCCCCAGGTCAAAGAAAGTAAGGATATATCAAGCCAGAGCACCATGCAATCCCCAAAAACACTCTTCACTCATGAAACTGTTGAAGCTTTGGACACGACTGGGCAATGCGCCAAAGCGAGAGCCACACATTGAAAATGGGCAGCCTTCCATGCTGGTACGTTTTGGACGTGTTTAAGACAGATGTGCGCGGTACCAGGGCGAGAGTCAAATCCCACCAGCCCTTTGGGCGAAGGTGGCCTAACGAGTTCTTCCTCTCCACTTTCCAAGCCATCTTCCCTTCGGGGAGGGGTACCCTCTCCCTCCCCTCCCTGGGCGTTTTGTTGGACGAGCCGCGAGGTGGCAGCGGGTCCTTTCGTGCCATACATGGCTCGAAGAAGGCATCCGATGCTCACAGATGGTCTCCAGGGCTGCTCAACATGGCCGAAATTAGTTCAAGATAGCTTCCGACATACCCCTGAGAGGCCCGACGAGGGCCACAAGACGGTTCCAAGTCCTGTCGGACCTCCCCCCTAGAACCTTCCCAAGAGGCCAACATGATTCAAACACCGAAGGGGAACCTCTGACGTTTGCTTTATCGCCGTGTCGCTTCCGATGCGCATTCGGGGCCTCAAGGTGGCCCCAAGATGGCCCAAGAGAGACCCAAGAGGGGCCCGAGAGGTACCAAAAACGGCGCCAAGAGCGCCTAAGATCGGCTTAGGAAGCGCAGAAGATCGGCTTAGGAGCGCCCGAAGAGGCGATGCTAAGGACCCACGAGGGCGGGGGGGGGGCAACGTTATGACCCCCTTTTGTTTCACCGACGCTTTTCACGATAGCCCCAAGAGGCCCTCCAGGACTCCCAAGAGGGCCCCAAGAAAGCCCCGAGATGGCCCCAGGACGGCCCCAAGAACGCCCAAGAGCGGCCCACGAGGGCCTCAAGAGGCGGTGTGCCTCCTCCTCCTCCTCCTCCTCCTCCTCCTCCTCCTCCTCCTCCTCCTCCTCCTCCTCCTGTCCCCATTATCCATGGATCCGCCGAGCTCTGTTTCACTCTATGCACCTCCTCATCCCTCTCCCCTGCGGCTCTCATGGGCAGGATGTTTGAACGGGCTGGTGGGGATACTTTTTAGTCAACGGCCGCGGGCGGAAGCGCCGGCGGCGTGTCAAGTCGAAGCGAGGCGCGCCACAGACGAATTAACAGCAGAACTGGGGCACAGTACTGCCAGAGGGCGCACGCAAGAGGCCGAGGCGGATAAGGCAATATAAACGCGGGAAAAATCAAACAGAGCGACGGGCGAGGCGACAACTAAGCGCGGCCGAGGCCTCAGGGGGGGCTGCCGGGACTGAGCTGAGGGGAACTGCCGTGTGCACAGCAGCAAGTCGGTCGGAGGCGTCACGCGTCGGAGAGTCAACGACGGCCAGGGACAGCACCGAGAGAGAAAATGCGATACCGAAACTCAGACGTCGGCGAGGGCACCAGGGTGGCCAAGGCCAACGAGACGTCGGTCGAAGTCGTGAAGAGAACTGCAAAGGCGAGGCCCCGGACGGCGCGAAGCGCGAAGACCAGGTCGGTCCAAAGGGCCGTCGACCACCGAATTGCTGCTAGAGGCGAAGCGTTGGCAGGCAGGGCTGGTGGGGATACACGAAGCGTGAAGAATTCTGAAAACCAAGCGCCCTGTGATCTTGTAACTGTTGAAAGCGTTGTGCGGCGCTGTGGCGAGAGCCACATTTTTAAAGCCAGCCGCCCTCCATCAATGTAGCGTCGGGGACCCTGTAAACCAAACGTGCGCAGCGCCAATGTAAAAATCAGAGCTTGAAAGTGTGACTTTACATCCTTGTAAATGCTGGAAGTTTAAGCTCGCGACCAGGAATGACTCACAAGCAATGGAGATGGAAGAGGAGGGGGAGGAGGAGGAGGAGGAGGGAAGGAGCAGAAGGAGGAGGATGAGAAGGAGGACGAGGAGGAAGAAGAGGAAGAGGGAGGAGGATGACGATAGATGAGGAGTGGACGAGGAAGCAGTGGATGGAGGGGGGGGAGAGGGTAGGGAGGGAAGGGCTGAGGACTGGGATGGTGAGGGAAAAGACGGAGGATCAGCGGCAGCAAGCGAGCTTAAGACGAGGAGATGACAACCTCCCAAGTGTTGGCATCACTCCTCCTGCTGCAGCCCCACTGCTGTTTGCTGCCCAGATGTGCTCCGCTGCGCGAGGTCCCTCTGCGAGCGCTGGGTGTCAAAGACGAAATGCGTGGACCCGCGCGTTGCATCTAGAGCCCCGGATGCCTGAATGGGAGTCAAATGCAGGTCGACTTCCTGGTGCCCGGTAGCACATACAGCATGGCGAAACAACGAGCGAGCGAGTCGCACGCAGCATGCGCCAAGACACGCAGGGTACTCAAAAGAGACCGAAGCACGACGGCAACGACCTCCCCGCC
The DNA here is from genome assembly GCA_963575745.1 of Prorocentrum cordatum. Classification (NCBI taxonomy): domain Eukaryota; class Dinophyceae; order Prorocentrales; family Prorocentraceae; genus Prorocentrum; species Prorocentrum cordatum. The sequence goes on along the minus strand of CAUYUJ010015367.1, from coordinate 96,330 downwards.
GCTCCTCCAGACCGTCCTGCGAAAATGTGTCACCTCTTCTCTGTCCAGCCAACCGGGATGTTGTGCACGCGCCGATTTGGGCAGTCAACAGCGCCGCCTCCGAAAACCTTTGCCTCGGGCCGCCCCCGAGTCGGGCGTGCATTTCGTTTCTTGGACTGGGCTGCGTTCTTCTGACGCTTTGCCTTGGAGGCGGCCAGGGGGCCCGAGCTGGTTCGGACCCCAGAAACTCGGCCAGGGGGGGGGATGAAACCAGATCCCTTCACGATCGCTCCCCAGACCCCTCCCGGGGGGTCCACCAGCCGCAATGTGTCGCCCTCCCTCCGTCTCCGACGGCCCCGGGGCCCGAAGAAAGCACCCAGAGGCCGAAAAAGGGGGGGGGGACAAAAAAACACACACAAAAAAAAAACTCTCGAGCCCAGCTCCTCGAGGCGCCCCCCCCCCCCCCCCCCGGGGCCCGAAGAAAGCACCCAGAGGCCGAAACAGGGGGGGGACAAAAAAAGAACTCTCGAGCCCAGCTCCTCGAGGCGGGCCCCCCCCCCCTCGTGCTGCTGCCGCAGCTGCCTGCCAGACGGCGGTGCCGGACCACGACCGCCTCAGGCCCCCCAGCGGGCTCCAGGCTCTGCCAGCCCTCGGCCCCCCCTGCTCCCGAGCCGGCTGCCGAGCCCGCGGGCGGGCCCGGAGGGGAGGCAGGCGGCGCGTGGCCGCGGCGCCGGCAGGGGCACCCGCAGGTGTCCGCCGACGCCACCTGCCTCGGGCGCCGCGCCGCGCGGGACGCCTCGCTGACCCTCCCCCCCCAAGGGGTCCGACATCCCCACGCCGCGGGCGCCACGCCGCGCGGGACGCCTCGCTGACGCCACGTCCCAAGGGGTCCGACGTCCCAACGTCCAACAGCGCCACCGGAGCACGTACTTCTGTGCAGCAGCAGCGTGGCGGCACACCAGCGGCGCTGCTTCGAGACGGGGCGATAATTACATGGGGGGGGGAGACGTGCGCCCGTGGTGCAGTTTTTGGGGCCCGAGGGGCCCCCCCAGGGCGCAAAAGTTGAACCTTTTCCTCGCCCCCACACTTGTTTTTTAGTGTTTTTTTTGTTTTTTGTTTTTGTTGTGTGTATCGCCCCCCACACTTATCGCCCCTCACATTACGCAACGCCCGAAGAAAACGCTAAGTAACAACAGCCAGGACGCGGCAGAGCTAATGCGCGCCGGTATGCGCGGAGGAGCAGAAGGGCGGCCGCCGAAGATGACAAAAAAGGGACCGCGCCCATAGCGCGCCGCGTTTCATGCAGCGCAGCCAGCACAATCAAGAGGACACCCTCGAGGACGCAGGGACTTGGCGCTGGGGAGTAGAGGATTGAGTGTTTGCGCAAATGCTGACCTCACTCGAAAACTCACCGGTCTTAAAGCCGAGACGGTGGTCTCGACGGCTGGGACAACCGATGGGTTTGACTTTTGATCTGGCGGAGCGGAGACTCCTCCTCCTCCTCCTCCTCCTCCACGCCCTCTTCCTCCCCTCCTCCTCCGCCTCCTCCTCCTCCTCACTCTCCTCCCCCTCCTTCTCCTCCTCCTCCTCCTCCACTTCCTCCTCCTCCTCCTCCTCCTCCGCCTCCGCCGCCAGATGAGTGGAATGCTGACCTGGAGTGGCTCACGACCCCCCGGTGCGAGCCTGGACACGCCGAGGCTGGGGGGCTGAACTGGCCATGGTAGGTGCTGATCGTATCGCCCACGTGACGTGGGCAGAACATATTATGTTGCCGTGTAACTCCGCCGCTGAGTTCAGCGCGATGGCGCAGGAGTTGACCGCGGTACTCTACGACGCAGGGCTGAAGTGGAATAGCTAAGTTGCTGACTTGCCCAGACAGTCCTGCGGCTCCGAATCGTTCCAGATAGTCTTGCTGGGTGGGGGGGAATTCAAGATTATGAAGAAAGACCGCATCGTGCTCCTCGGCATCAGCTTGGACCGTACAGGCAGCACACTGACAAGTGTAAACCACAGACCGGCGTGCGCCGAACAAGCAGCTATGTGGGCCCCAGGCCAATCCAAGCCAAACTCGGAGCATGACAAGCTGTAGTTCTATATTCGGCGCTGTATGGTCGCGAAACGTGGCACTGATCTTTACATAGTAGGCTGAGGATATGAGAACTCAAATTCCTTCGCCGCCTAAGCCTGGCGCTGGGCCCCTGGGATCACTGAAGCCACGGGTGCAATATAAAAAAACGGACTGCACCAAGCAAATACTATTTGTTTGCTACAGGTAGCCGTGCGATGCCGTTCCAAAGGTGCGTGAAAGCAGTGCACAAGGCAGCTCGGGACGAGACCGCCGTGGTCCTTGCGAACGGCGCTAACCCCTTGTCTGCAGCCCGTCGCGGAGTGAGCAGAGAGTGGTGGGAGTGCGCGAGGACACTGCCAGCCTACAAACGTAAGAACGAGGATGTTGTGTTACACGGCGGGGCCCTGGAACCCAGTCTGCGTGGACACGCAAGCCTGGCGAGATGATACGGATATTGTCAAGAAGGCGATCCGCACTTCCAGCAGCACCCTTGTGGAAATTCCTGGACTGCACCGGCACCCGCAGGGCCATGAATGGCAAAGGATGGAGTTCGCTTTCGCTTGAGGGTTGACTCGCTTGGTGGTTGACTGTCAGGTCTTGGCAAGCTTCGTCAACGGCACCACGCCTCTGCTCGACGAATCGTACCGGCCTCCATCGCGACGCATGGCATATTCGTTGGACCTGCTCCTGTAGCGCGGCATACGTCTGCCACGAGACTGGGACGATCCAGTTTGTTGGCAGGATCGCTCGTGGAATCGACAAGCGGATTGGGTTGCAAATCGCACGATGGACGCCCAACAGGAGGTCCACTGGGTGGACCCAGATCTCGCCTACATTGCAGCGAGGGTTGGTGACACCAGGCTGGTGTCTTTCAAGGCCTGCCCACTCCAGAATGTCCATAGTGCATTCCTGACAGAAGTCATTGGGCTCGAAATGGCTATAGATTTGTTGATGCAATTCTCGATCGGTACATTCGAAAAGTAGTGATAGGTTCTACCAATTGAAATCTGATTCAGTGTCATCGTTTCTTCTTGCGTTGTCAGGGCTTGTCACATGGCATTAAGCCTTTGCCACACGAAAGACCCAAGAGGCCGAAACCATTGATTTTCTGCTGGCATTGAAACATTTTCGCATTTTGGCCTTCTCGGGCTCTTGACGCAAGACTGCCCGAAAGGCCCCCAAGAAGATCGCCTCAAGACGGCCCAGGAGGCCCCAAGAGAGCCCCAAGACGGGGAAAACGAATCGCCATGTCTAGACCTCCGCCCCAAGATGACCACCGAGACACCCAGCAGGCCCCAGAAGCCCAAGAAGGCCCCCAAGAGATCAGGAAAAGGCCCACGAGAGGCCCCAGAGAGGCTTCGGGAGAGATCCCCATAGGCATCCACGAGGCCTCTGACCTACAACCCAGGCACCGCGGCGGGATGCGCCGAAGGCCTTTAAGTAAACAGGAATGGCGTCAGCATTGGCTGCCTGGGATTCTTTTGAGCCCTACTGGGACTCCCCTGTCGAGCTGCATCGGCGGCCTCCGAAGGCCGCCAAGGCGCCCCTCAAATCATTCCCATACCCCCCCGCATCCAAGAACCTCAGAAAATCGTCGGAGAACTACCGAAACTTCAGAAACTCGCCGAAAACATCCGGACCCCGGCCCCCCGAAACACCCCCGACGAGAATCGCCTCCTCCCTTCCTCCAGGACCTTACGGGCGCGAGGACCAGCAAGCCCGAGGACGACGACGGCGGGGGCGCCGACGACGACGGCCACGACGAGGAAGAGAAGGACGAGGATGACGACAGCGGCGACGACACAGCGAGGACTTCGGACGGCGAAGACGGCGACAACGACGGCAAGGACGACGGTGAGGACGACGACGACGACGCCACCGCCGCCGCCGCCCAGGTCGAGCGGAGGGGCACGCGGCTGGGCGCCTGCCACGCTCACGGGGCCATGAGGCCAGCTCGCCGTGCCGCGGGCGCTGTGGCCGCTCGCCTGCTTCGGGGGGTCTTGGCCGCGGCCGTCGTCGCCGCCGTCGTCGCGGTCGCCGGGGTGGGCGTCGCTGTCGTGGGCGACGTCGGAGGAGAACAAAAAGAAGGGGGAGGGGGCTGGTTGGGAGACGGAGTGGAGTGGGAGTGGATTGGACGCGTCCTCGAGTGGAGTGGATTGGTGGGCGGACATGGTGGGAGTGGATTTGACGCGTCGTCGATGCGATGGTGGCAGTATGACGACAACGGCGACTACTGCTGCTACGACTGCGACTGCGACTGCGACTACGACTACGACTACGACTACGACTGCGACTGCG
>CAUYUJ010015367.1:71985-84485 GCA_963575745.1 Prorocentrum cordatum | reverse complement strand
GTCCTCTCAAAGTCGCACGCCCAGGAAGACTTGCCGGACTCGGGCTCCCGCTTGCCGGGCTCGTCCATCCATTTGCCGCGCTCGTCCTTCCATTTACTTTCGCGCCATCCGCACCTCGAGCTGGTGTTGCCACCGCTGGCGCTGCCAGCTCCATGATGCTTGCTCTCGCCGCTCGAACTCCAGTCGCCATCGCCAGCGCTGCCAATGTCGGTAGACCTGCTGAATGATTAATCGTCGCATTTCTCTCGGTTATTGCTATTCGCGCTCTCCCAGCGGGGTCCGGAGGTACCCCGTCTTTCTCGGCCTCCACCCGTATTTTCCACCGCGCCCTTCCCCCCTCTGGCCGATGCCTTCATGTCCAGCCTGGGGCGTCGTCGGCCCCGCCGCTTTCGCAACCCCTTTTCGCACCTGGCCCCCGTGTGGGGGGGGGGGGGGCAGAGGCGGCGCGGGCCTGCCAGCCGCAGACGCGGCGGCAGCATGCTCTGTCGAATATCGACGCTTCATATCAGGAACCTGATGGCCATCGCGGTAAACCACGCACCGTGCTCGTCTGCACCTCGATATGTTCTCTCTCACGCGTCCACAAAAGGTCAGCGCGATCGAGACGCCGGCGCCTGCCGAGGGCGTCGACGACAACTCTCTGCAATTCTGGCAAGATAAGGCGATCCTCTGTTGAATCTCTTCAGCAGGGGAGAAGACTAGCGGCCCATTAGCGAAGCAATTTCTGCAACACATTCGCCAATCCACTTTGCATCATTCAACTCCTGCTCCTTAATCGGAATATGACCACGGAACGCATGATCCATCTGTCCTGCAGCGCACGCAGCGACAGGGCCAGCGCGCGCGCGGGAGACATCCACGATGGCGCGACCGATTTTCCGTACAAACTACCAAGTGTCTGCTGGAGCCCAGGGTTCACGCCCCATTCTGCGGCCTGGCCCTCGCTCTATCATTTGTTGAATCGCCCCAGGACTCTGGTCGGTGACAAATTGGCGAGAAGCCTGCTCCGCCCCTTGCGGTTTCTCGGCCGCAGCCTCCGCATCCGCGGCGAAGTCCATCCAAATCGGGAGCCCCCTCTCTCCGACCACGGAAGGCCCCAGACAGGCCAAAGACCAGCCATCGGGGGTAAGTCTTGCACTTCCACGATCGGCAATGCGGCTTCTTCTGCGAAGCGCATCCTGGTTGGGCACCGCTTCCGCTATCGCCTTCTCGATGCTGTTTAGCCTGGACCGAGCTCCATTCAAGTTCGCGGCTGCCTGTCTCCCCTTTTGGAGGCGCTCCATGTGGTCGAGCTCATGCCGTCTCGCATCTCGATCCACATTGGCCACCTTCGCGAATGTCAAATCCATGCGTTTCCCAGCAGCCCACGCATTTCAACTTGTATTTGCCCCGTCGAACTATCCCGCTCTGTCGGGGCCGGTGAAATCCCAGTCGCAGACATGCGCGGGGCCGACGTCTGGGGAAGTTGGGTTCGTTTCAAATCAAGGAACCAAATCCTGGTTGCCACGCGATCACGCACAAGTCGTTTTCGCTCTCGGGCAGAACTGCCCTTGCATATTTCTGAAGGCTCTTGATAAGTTCGCATGTCTACTCATATTTGGAGAGGGCGAGCCACCCGATCAAACTCTGGGGCCCGCGCCGTGCGGATAGCAGCGACGGAGCCATCTTCCCCCGTTCCTCAAGGACCGCGAGCGCCGCGACCTGGCGCGAGACAGCCCACACTTTGTCATGGTATGTCGCCTTTGCGTTGCAAAATTGCGCCTTCGCCAAACAAGGTTTTCCTGTTTCCTGCCTCTTCGGAGAGGGCTCTTCAAACTCTTCTGGGTTGGTCGCGCCGGCCAACGTCGCGCCCTGCCCCGCATCAGCAAACAGCGGGAACGGTCGCCGCAATTGACTCAGCGTTAACCGCGCGAAATCCGTAACTTGACAGCATCGGCTCGGGGGCCCGCCGAGCGACAGCGGCGTAGACAACAGCTTCCACACGAAACGGACGCATCGAGGCCCCGAGTCCCAGGTGCTCGCAGCACGCGCAGTCATGCGGAACTTCTCCCAACTGCGCCAGCTGTTCCTCTGGGGGCTCAACTGGCAGCTCGATCTTCTCAAGCGCTCGCCATTCGCGCAGTGCCGCTACGCAGCCGGAACGCATCGTGGGAAACGTGCGCAGTCCGATAGAATCGCGGCCACCTGTTCGTCCACGTCGTATTCGCGCTGTTCATCTTCATGCCGTAGGCAGTTTCCTCGGCCGATCCAGGGGATGTCGCTCTCCTCCCTCAAGCAAGCCTCATCCTTGGTCGCCATCGCGCATGTCGGCGCGTCTCTTCGCGGTCACCTGCAAATCCTCCCGGGGGCGAAGTGACGCGGCCGAAATCCAACCGCATCGCCGCCTCGGGGTCGCGAATCCCACCCTCAATCTGATGCGCGATAACAGAAATCAAAGCCCCAGCCCGCCGAATTGGTGACAGCGGCGGAACAGTGACGCAGGTCCACAGCAACAATCCTGGAACCCTATGGACGTCGTCGCTGTCCACCGATTTTCTGTCTTGGCAACTGCCCCCCCTGGGCACGGCGCCCCCGCGGGCCGCGGGGAGCGTCGGCGCCCGGGGCAGCTCCTCGCAGAAACTAAATTTAATCACAAACTACATCGGCGAGATGTTTCGCTTCGTCTCTGCAATTCCAAGCGTAGATGCCCTCGAGGACCGCGCCCGCGCGGCCGCGGTGAGGCTTCGCGTCGTCCGACGAAGGAAATCCAGCAAGCCCTCTCAGAGATTTGACTTCAGAAAGGCACGGGGCTGGCGGTCGTCGCGAACATCATGGCTCCCAGTTGCTTGGATCTGGAGTCGCGCAGCGCCTTCTGGAATATGTTCGTCGTCACGCGCCTTTGCGGCGTCCACCTCGGATTCGGGTGGAAGACCGCGTTGCCTGGGGCGCGCGCCTCGAGCCCCGCGTCGGCCCGGGTGATTTTCGGGCCAGCGGGGCGATGGGGGGGGGGACCCTCGCGCCCCATCGTTTTGTTACGTCGAGCTCCGCGACATGAGCCGGCGTCCACGCGCGGTTGCAGTCCGTTTCTGGCTCGGCCACCATCTGAAGCAACTCTTCGCACTTATGGATATCAAATTCGAGACTTCGAAATTTTCCGTCCCTTCACTGACGGGGGGCGCTATTCTTCTTTACTCTTGCATCCAAGCACCGGTTCTCCCATGCACACTGCGAGCGCCACCCTTGACTGGAGTCTGCCGCCTCGGCAACGTTCGCCCGCCCATCTTCGCGCGCCTGTTTCCCAACCGTCGCGCGGTGCTGGGTGCTCGCGTTGAAGAGGCAGCCCCCGCGTTTCCTCTTCCTCCCCCCATCGGCAGATCTACCAAAGGCCCGAGTGGCGCGGTTCGAATGTCGCCCCCCCTCCGCACTGGCCAACCCCTCGCACGCTCCCTGGCCGCGTAGAGAGCTCCACCGGAGGCCCCAGCGGCGCAGCTCGCCCCCCCCCCCCCCCCCCCCCTTACTGCGGCGCATCCCTCGCGCGTTTCGCGGCCCCGTGGCGCCGTGGGGACGCTCCGGGGAAGCCCCGATGGCGCGGTTCGCATGCCGCAACTCCCCCCCCCCCCTTCCCCTTCGGCGCGCCCTTCGCGCGCTTCGTGGCCCCATCAGGGGTTGCGCCGAATGGGTGGCGCGGTTCGCGCGCCGCTTCCCCGCCCACCGCCCCCACCCTCCCCCGCGCGCACTTTGGCGCGCCCTGGCGCGTTTCGTGGCTCCGGGGAGGCTCCGCCGAGGGCGCGCTGCCTGGTTCGCACGCCGTTCCCTTTTAAATTTAGTACGCGCCCCGCGCGCTTCGCGGCCCCACATGGGGGCTCCACCGAAGGTCCCAGCGGCATGGTTCGCGCGCCGCCCCTCCTCCCCAATTGTGGCGGGCCCCGTCGCGCGCTGTGGCCTCATGGGGAGCTCCGCCGAAGGCTTCAATGGCATGGTTCGCGCGCCCGCCCCGCCCCCCACCCCCCGCTGCGGCGCGCCCCTCGCGCGCTTCGTGGCTCCATGGGGAGCTCCGCCGAGGGCCCGAGTGGCCGTCTGCGCCCGCGTGCGCCCCCCCCGCCCAGCGCGGCGCTTCGCGGCCCCATAAGGGGGCTCCGCCGAAGGTGCCAGCGGCTGCGCCCGCGCGCGTTCCCCTCGCCCAGCACATCGTCTCGTGGCCCCAGCTCGACCGAAGGCAGCAGCGGAGGCGCTCGCGCGCGTTTCCTCCACCCAGCACGCGTTTCGCGACCCCCATCGGGAGCTCCGCCGGCGGCCTTCGCAAGCGTTCTTCCCGCGCCGCACAGCACTTCGTGGCCCCATAGGGAGCTCCACCGAAGGCATCAGTGGCGGCGTTCGCACGCGCTTCCCCCCCCACCCATAACAGCGCCTCGTGGCCCCATGGGGGGCCCCACCGAAGGCCCCCACGGCGGCGTCTGCATGCGCCCCTGCGCCCAAGGCAACGGAAGCCCCAGCAGCGGCATCCGCGTGCGTTCCCCCCCGCCCAGCACAGCGCTCCGTGGCCCCATAGGGGGCTCCACCGAAAGCCCTAGTGGCGGCCCCGCCCCAGTTTCGCGGCCCCGCAGTGGTCCCCCCTTCTAACGCCCCAGCGGCGGCGCCCACGTGGCGGCCCCGCCCCGCATCGGCGCGCCCACCGCATGCATCGCGGCCCCATGAGGAGACCCCCGGAAGGCGCCGCCCGCTACGACGGCACTCACGACCGCATGCTCTTGGGCCCTTGGCCAGGATCATTCCGAGAGCGCCTCTGCGCTGAAAGAAAAGGTAGAACAAAATCCGAAACTGCATCTCGTGCCTTCCTATCAACCTCCTGCGACTTTTTAAATTTGACGAGCTTCCTCGCCTGCCTGAACGAAAGGTTCGATGGCCCACTCTCGGAAGCTCTGTGGAATCCGCGCGCTCTGTTCGCCGCGTCCCTGTCAATCGTTCCCGACTCTGTTCTCCTTTCTCGTCGATCATTATCTCGTCTCCTCTTGCGGCGCCATGGCCCGCCGCGGACTTCGAATCGCCCCGGCCGTCGACGCCGTCGCCCCTCTCTTCGGGCCCTGGCGCCAGGCCACTCTTGAAGACTGGCCGCGGACCTGCCGCGCGCGGGCCATTCAAAGTCTTTCGCAGGTCCTCCGCGTGCCGATGGTTATTGGCGGCCGGTGTGGCAGCCTCGTCGAAACCTGTCGGCTTGACATCTTCGCGCTGGCGTTCGTCCTTTTAGCTTCGCCCAATTCTCCCCGCCCCTTGCAGAACCTTCGATTTCCGTCGGCAATGCTTACGTGGAGTTCGGCAACCTGCACACTCGAGCGCCTGTGTTCTTTGGCGGCGGTGTTCGCTTCTTTCGCCTCCTGGAACTGGCGCATCCTGCGGCCGCTTGGCGGCCGCCCAAATTTCCCCGCGCGCAATTCCATCATCGCAATGGTATTTTAAATTGTCCGCGACTTGCCGGCGCCCACCGCGCCGCGCTTCATTGGCCTCGCGCGAATCTCTGAACCGCCGAATGGCGTCGGCAGCCTGGCCCTCGACGCCAAGCAGCGCCTAGTGCTCGTGGAAAAACCTCCAAAGATCCACGTCGGGCCCTTGCCCCGCCGAGAATCCGGGGCCATCGACTGGAACTGGGATCGCACCGCTGGGGCATGGGCAACTGGCGCCCTCAACTGCCGCTCCGCGTCGTCGGTTGCGGCGGAATCAGACGGGGCGGCGCCCCCTCCAGCCGCGGCGCCACTGGGGCCGCGAGGCAGGCCGCGGCGCCCGGCATCCGTGGCCTTTCCCCAGAACGGGCGCGCGGGGCCCCCTTCCTTTTGCACGGCGGCCGCGCGGGCGCATCGCCCCCGTCGCGGCCGGTCTCGCCGGGCCGTCTTGCAAACCGGGCGCGGGCCAAACTTCCGCGGGCCGAAATCACTTAGAAAAGGTGGCGCAAGGCAAGTTTTCCCCCCGGCAATGCGCCCAAGTTGCGCTTCGAATATTGAGCATTTCACGGCTCTTGGCTTCGCGCATATCGTCGCAATCCACCTCTGTCAACGCGCCCGAGGGGCTGGATTCGATCGCGCGAATCTGGTCGCCCCAGGCAAACAGTTCAATCAGGATAGCGATCCGCAGGCCGACTAGCATCGCCGTCGCAGCGCCGCCGCGCCGAACCGCCCGTCTCGTTTGGCTCCTCGGACGTGCAAGCGCCGAGCTGGCGAACGTCCGCTGCCTGGATCGGAACGCGACGCCGTCTGGAAATTCGCCGGCCCAACGGGCCAGGGCGTGCTAAGATCTCTGGTACCTGGTTAACAGTATTTCTAGTTCGCGCGCGCGGGGCGGCCCCTGGGGGTCCCCGGGCGAAAAGTGCCCCGGCAAGGTCCCGGCAAGTCCCCGGCAAGGTCGGGCAAGAGATGCCGGAGCCCTGTTACAGGGCCCCAGGACGGGCCAAGAGGCCCCCAAGAAGCCTCCAAGACGGTCCAAGAGGGCCCCGAGACGGCCAAAGATCACCCGAAGACGCCCAACAGGGCCCCAAGACAGCCCAAGAGGCCTCCAAGACGCCCCAAGGGCCTTCCAAGAGGCCTCCGAAGAGGACCCCAAGAGGCCAAAATCGTTGATTTTCATTGTTTTTTTTTCCTGTGTTTTTTTTTTTTGCGTTCTGGCTTTTTCGGCTTCTGGACGCTCCAAGACGGCCCAAAAGGCCCCCCAAGACCGCTCCAAGACGGCCCACGAGGCGGGCCAGCATGTCAACTGGCATGAATTCCTCGTTCACGCTTGCGAGATAAGACGCGCGCGAACTGATTCACCCATTCCAAAAGCACCCCGCCGCACCTCCTCTCGTCTTGTGGCGAAGGTGGGGCGTCTGTTCAGGCTGGCCGCTCGGCCAAGGAGCCATCGGGTCGGACTTGCGATCGATGTGGCACCGCTCCCCATCAGTGAGGTCGCACGCATTGGCGGTGTACTTTGCGAACGGGATAGCGGTCTCGTGCCCATGGCAATTTTCTTCGAAATCCCAACTGACCTTCTCCCCGCGTGGGAAGTCCCAGAAGCAAAAACATGCGTCAACGACAATTGCCCGAGGCGACCATCCCAGGACCATCCAATAGAAAAGCATGGTCCTTCACTCCTCACAGATGCGGCAGCAGGGCCAACGCAGCCCAGAAGCATATCATAATTATGCGCTTCCCCCGAACATGAACGAATCTACCTCATTCTTGTATCCGGCTATGACGATCCTGACGATTGCATGTCTCCTCGCGAACATCGCAGTTTGAAGAGCCATGCTATGTTATTCTAATTCTGTGCGTCGTACGCTACCATCTGATATTTTTCTCATTCGTGAGCTTGCGGGGACTCATCACGCACAATAGGTTGCTGGTCTTTCGACTTGCCGTAGTGGTGTATGCTCTCATGTTCGAAAGTTGAGAGATCGACACTCTGCGTCCTTTCGATCACATCGGCGGAAGCCGCCCCGCTCGAGAAATAGCTTTCAGCAGCCGAATACTGATTCTCCTCCAGTTGGATGCCAACGGCTTTCAGGGCCCCGCATACCTTGATGGCGACCCGCCGCGTGACGTATCCATACGGGAAGGTGAACTCCTCGGACAACTCTGGAGAAAAACACACACACACACACACGACAGAGCCGGATTTCTTTTCTGAGTACACGCCAATGTGTATATATACGCTAATATACATACACAAATATACATACATACATATACACATATATATATATATATATATATGTATGTGTGTACGCACGTAGACACATGTGCCTAGATGTAAACCTGTAATTTTGTGATATACATAAAACTACAGGTATGTATACCATGCCCCGTGAAAGAACATACGAATCCGAAACCATACATTATACCGGTGATCGCGCCGCACAGCCGGGGCAACCCCAATCCCGTGATGATGTCCCTTTCTCTGGGCACAGCACCTTAATCAAAAACTTTGAATATGGAGCGGTAAGCAGCTCATAGCCTTGATGCTTGTGAGCAACGTCGGGTGCCAACTCCTTGACCCCGACTCTCAGAAGCAAGTCCCCCTCTCGTTGTCCATAGTCCTCGCGCTTTCGGCCCTGTCACAAGCAAGTTCGTATAACAGGAGTGAGGTTCATCAGCCTCGCACGCGGCCGTAGAATGTCTGCCGGGTCGCGTCCTGGACCAGGCCTGCGGCCGAACGAGCTACAAAGGCAAGAAGGGCATGCAGTTTGGCCGAGGACTTGGAACAGGAGAGCCTCGGCGGCAACAATGCCAAGACCAGAACGAGGAACGTTACGACAGCCAAGGCAACGGCAAGGCCCAACCCAACGCCCCTCAGAACTTCATGGGCGACGCCCGGGGCCTGGGCAAGTGCCAGGTCGACAAGGTCACCGACTCCTACCCATGCCTGAAATTCTACCTCAACAAGGACAAGGTTTTGGAGGAACCTGAGCATGGCATCAACGGCACCCTGGAGGACCGAGAGGCGAGCTTCGACGCCAAGCAGGAGTTCCCACCCACCCCACCCTCCCAGAACTTAGCGGGCACCTACGGCGTTGGCCGTGGCCAGCGACATTGTGGAGTACTCCAAGCAGCAGCTGGAACGGCACCGCCTCCCAGGACTTGGTGGGCAACGCGCTGCACTTGAGCGACAACGAGAACCAAAACCTCCCGCTGCTATTCTTCTTGTTCCGCTCTGATGGTCGCGGGAGTTGTGTGGCCGTTTTTGCCTATGCCTCGCTGCTAACTAACTTGCTCCTCATCTAGGGAGGGCGAGGAAACCTTGTTCTTGCAGCTGTACTTGTTAGGCTCTGCCTCGATCTGGCGAAGATGGGCAAGCGCTAGAGTCAGACGCGGCAAGCCAAGCCGTTCGCGGCCGGCGACGAGGTAGACGAACAGCACGTCTTGGACGGCACCGCCTTCCAGGACACGAAGGGCACCGCGCCGATCGCGGGCGACAGCGTGGAATACCACGCGCAATTGCGGCGCAACGCATCCATGGACATGGTTGGCACTATGTCGCTCTCGAAGCTGACGTGGAAAGCCTCCAACCAGGACAAGACCATCACCTACGACCACGCATGCCTCAAACTCTACCTCGGCAAAGGCAAGGCTTCGGAGGACCTGAAGCATGGCACCAGCGTGGAGAATCCAGGGGCCAGGTTCGGTGCCAAGAAGGAGCATGGGCAGCACGATTGGCATTGGCAGCGGCAATGATAACAACACGAAGGACAAGAATGACACTGGGGTCGACTGAGTGATTGCCAATGACACCACGGACGCCGAGACTGACTCGACTGAGCAGACGGAGGCCCCCGCAAACAGCTTAGACACCATGAACAGCATTATGATCATTGGGTGGCACCGTTGACGCCAAGGAGGAGTTCCAGCACACGAACGGGACTGGTGTCGTTAAGGGCGCCCTGATCACTGGCGCCATTCACAAAGATAGCGTTCATACCCCAGGCCCTCACGAGGCTCGGAGGGAGGCCAAGTCCAAGAACACGAAGAAGACCGACCTCGGCGGTTGCAACGGCAATGGTACTTCAAGGCCGAGCTCAAGCACGAATGGCTGGGCTGGCAGGGCCAGAACCTCATGGAGTCCAAGCTGACGCACCCGAGGCGCCTCGAAAAGCAAATCCTCTTCGATCGCGCCTGGAAATCCGAATACAACAGTGCCGATTTGGGCAGCACAATGCTTCCCGAGTAAGATGAGCACGATGATGCTATTTCCCCTCAAGGTCGGGATTGGGGGCTCTGTCCCCATCCCGTAGCACTGGCCCCCAAGCATGTGTCCTGTCTAGGGTCCAGGCCAGCAGCAGCTGGCTGCAGGAGCCATCTTCCGGATGACCACGATGATATTCCTGCTTCTCAGAGCAGAAGCGGAGCGACTACTTCAAGGCATGAGCCGAGGCAAAACTCGTGTGGCATGCTGTGACGTTGCCGTGCGTCGGCAGAGCTGGCCTACCCCGCTGTGCCGTGGGATGTGCCACTGTCCGTCGCAGAGTGGCTCGGCAGCTGGAGCAAACAAACTCAGCAGCAGGGTGCGTGCCCTCCTCCTGAACGCGGCAGGGTTATCCGAACACACACACACACACACAAAGACACACCCTCGACCCACACCGAATGCCGCCTCTTCCTTCTCCTTCTCTTCCTCGGGTGTCCTCCTCCTCCCCCTCCTCCTCCTCCTCCTCCTCCTCAATCTTCCTGCCCTCCCATCCCTCCTGCACTACACCTTCTTCAACGATGCTGCTGTGTTCCCGGCCCCACGCTGGGGCCGACGGTTGCCTCCACTCGCTGTGAGCTTCGCTCCGTCGCGGCCATGACGGCCAAGACGCTCAGAGAGTCCTGGGACTTCGAAGGGAAGTAGGGCTGCGTGTTGAGCGGTCCATGGTCTTCCGCACCTGCCAGGTGTGGCCAAACACAAGAGGTTAGGTTATTAAGTCCCCTCAGTGTGTTCTGGCTCTCTCTCTCTCTCTCTCTTCCTCTGTTTCTCTCTCCCTCTCTCTCATATACGCTGACCCGCCAAGAGGCAACAACACCAGGTACCAGACGTGCATGAAACCCACAACAGTATGCATCAAAGGGTATCGTGAATAAGGTAGCTACTACAGACTAGACAAGATCAAAGCGCATAGTTCCACGCGCCCCTCACACTCTAAACGCAGGAACAGGAGCAGAAGTGCAAGTGGGATGGCGACATGGCGATCAGATTTGAAACGTTCGACGCCTTCATTTAACTCTAGACTCTAGATCATGACCCTGGCATACCCCAACCCTTTGGGGCCATTGGCGAGGGAGCCTGAATATCTGCAACTCTCCGAAGCCCTCCCCACCGAGCCAAGGACATACATTTCCGCGGCTTGTGACATACGGGCTGGGTGCCAGAGAGCTCACCAAGTGGCTCCGAATAAACAGCGCGACATCCTCGCAGCTCTACGGCTTTGCCACGCCAGCGGAGTCGCGCAGCTTCCCCGAGCGCGGCGGCGACAGCGCGTGGCAGTGGCGTCGGGGCCACATGTCTGAACGTTGTGCAGCGAAGCGCTGTGGATACGTGATCCCGCCAGCTCTACCTGCCCTCCACCTCCCACCCCTCGCACCACTCCTCTTACTCCGCCTCCTCCCAGTCCTTCTCCTCTAACCTGCTTCATCCAATTCCTTCTCCACACGTTCCCCATCATCATCATCAGCATCATCATCATCATCATCAACATCATCATCATCATCATCATCATCATCATCATCATCATCAGCATCATCAGCATCATCATCATCATCATCATCATCATCATCATCATCATCATCATCATCATCATCATCATCATCATCAACACCCTCATCATCATGCTAGAGGATGTTGGCAGAAACCTGATGCTGCGTCTGTACTGGAAGTTATCTAATGGCCGATGTGCATGTCGACTGCACATGGATTTGTAGCTTGGTTCAAACCTAGATTTGCACGTTCGATTCGCATTGCGATAATGATATACCTTTCAATTTGCAAATCGACATGCTGGTCGACATGCATATAACTTACAACACAACCGGTGGATATGCATGTCGATTAGGTTTTCCCGCGGGACACGCGCGTGACAACCCAGGGAACAACCACAAAGAATACCAACGGGACAACCCGCAAGACAACCCACGGAACAACCAGGGGGGGCAAGTACCTGTTTACAGAGAGCCCACGGGCTAACCAACCCACGGTACAACCGTGGGACAACCGTGGAACAACCACGGCGAGGAACCGCGCAACCAGAGGACCCTGTTCGGCTTGGCCCTCGCTGCGCAGGCACACCGTCGCCTTCGCACAGGCTGGCCTCGCCCGCACGCGCGGCGCGAACCGGAGCCAGAACCGATGTCCTGGTTGGGGTCACTTCTCTCTTCCCCCCTCCGCCTCCGACCCTCCACTTCTCCATCCCCCCTCCCACTTCTCGTGCGCCACGCTTTCCTCCTCCTCATCGTCCTTCCCCTGCCCGTCAACGCTCTATTCCCCCTGACCATTCGCGTTTCTCTCGTCCCCGTCTTCGCGCCCCTCCTCCTCTTTCGGCGGTGAGCCTGGGGGGAAGTGGGACGGGGCGGGCCTTCTCCGAAGGCTCGGAAGTCCCCCGGCCTTCCGAGAAGTGGTCTGAACCTTCCCCGAGGCAGCAGAAGCCCTCGCAGAGGGCGCGAGGGCGTCTGAGAAGCCCAGCCGCCTTCTGAGCAGGCCTCCTCCTTCTCGCCTCCCCCCCCCCCGTCGCTCGCCGCCGAGCAAGGCGGCCTCCTCCTCCTCCTGCTCCTCCTGCTCCTCCTGCTCCTCCTGCTCCTCCTCCTACTCCTCCTCCTCCTCCTCCTCCTCCTCCTCCTCCTCCTCCTCCTGCTCCTCCCTCCTCCTCCTCCTCCTCCTCCTCCTCCTCCTCCTCCTCCTCCTCCTCGAGGTGTGCACCCTGCGCCGCTTCCCGCCGGCCCTCGGGACGCCGCGCCCGAGCGCCCGACGCCGCTCCGCGGGCGGAGGCCCCCACCGCGTGCGGCTGCGCCCGCCGTGCGCCTGCGGGGGCCTGG
>CAUYUJ010015367.1:29485-66985 GCA_963575745.1 Prorocentrum cordatum | reverse complement strand
GCTTAAGAAATCATGGGTTAAGAAATTCATAGTCTCAGAACTTGAATAAAACCCAGAACTTCTATCAAAATCTTGGGATTTACATTGAAAAGTTAAGAATAATCGAGACTCTGGACGAAAACTTAGGTTTTCTTAAGCATCGCCTAGGGTGTACACGTCGGTCGGAAGAAGTAGGTAAAAACATGAAGTGGGAAGGCGGATAGAGTGGATTGGGTCCAGGCCCTCCCAGAGAATAACAAAACACAGCAAAAGCGTGCCGATTCTTGAAGTAGGAAGGCGCTTGAAGTAGATTGGGATCTGGGAATCCAGAAATACCCACTTTCAACGGCCGGCGTGTACCCCCTTTCCGACCAGAACCTGCTCGAAATCGGTGCCGGACCCCTCCCCGACGCCGGATGCGCCGTGCTTCAGGCACGGTGATCTGGACGGCGTCGTGCGAGTTGCAGAAATGACCGCCCTGCTTTTCGAGCTCCTCGGATGCCGATGTCCCCCCTATCTTGCCGTCGCCGTTCCCGCCGTTCGGAAACGCCCGCCCTACCTTTCCACACTTTTGTGGAAATCGGAAGTTTCCGCCCATCTACTCGCATCACTCGGGGCGCATTCTCGACACCGTGAAAAATCTGAAAACCAGCCAAAAGTACGGCGGAACCAGAGCCAGGGCTCCTGAGGTCCATCCTGACCAGTTTCCGAGCTCTGATCGAGATCTGGCGGCCGCGGGGCCAGGGGCCGAGCACGGCGAAAACCCGGGGCCGACCACAACGATGCTCAAAACGAAATGGCGCTCAAAACGAAAAACGAAAGGACGCGCAAAACGAAACGAGGCGCTTAAACCAAAAACGAAACAAAGGCCCGAACCAAGAAAAGCAGCCTTGTGGCCGGTCCTTGGCGACAGCCGTCCCCGAACCTCCTCGAGCGACACCCAGCCTGGGGTGGTCGCCGCGCCGAGGCGGTGCGCGGACCCGTCATGATGCAGGATGACGAATCAACAAAAAACAAGGGGGGGATCCAGCGAAAGAGGCTCCTGCCGCCAGACGACGTGGTGAGGGGGAGGAGGATAAGGTGGAGGAGGAGGAGGAGGAGGAGGAGGAGGAGGAGGAGGAGGAGGAGGAGTGAGGAGGAGGGGGGAGGAGGAGGGGGAGGAGGCGAGGCGAGGAGAGCGCCGACAGCCGCAGCCGACATCCGACGCGCGGCCGCGCGCCCTGATGGCGCCGGCGGTGGGGCCGCATGCCCTCAGACGATGATGGCGGTGGGGCCGTAGCCCCCGAAGAGGAGGAGGAGGAGGAGGAGGAGGAGGAGGAGGAGGAGGAGGAGGAGGAGGAGGAGGAGGAGGAGGAGGGAGGAGGGAGGAGGAGGAGGAGGAGGAGGAGGGAGGAGGAGGAGGAGGAGGAGGAGGAGGAGGAGGAGGAGGAGGAGGAGGAGGAGGAGGAGGAGGAGGAGGAGGAGGAGGAGGAGGAGGAGGAGGAGGAGGAGGAGGAGGAGGAGGAGGAGGAGGAGAAGGAGAAGGAGGAGGAAGGAGGAGGTGCCCGGGAGGACGACCAACCCATCTCAGCGACGCCGCCGCCCACGAGCAGGCCCAGACGCGAGCACGCGAAGCATCGCCCGGTGGGCTGCTGCGCGGCGGGCCTCCCGGGCAAAGCCTTCGTCGGGAAGACAGTGGAGGCCTCAAAACGGGAAGCCAGACACTGCCGATGCTGCAACTCCTCAAACCTATCCCACGGTGCGTTCCGACCGACATTTCGATGCGAATCGAGCCTTGGCGAAAAGGGGTTCGCATACGATGCGATACGATGCGACCACCGCTGCGGACATCGTTCGGGCCTAGCGAAGACCAGGTGGACAGGGCCTTGGCCTCTGAAGCCTGGCGTGTCTGTACAACATGCAATGCGAAACACACTGTAACAAATTATGAGAAGAGGGAGGGGGAGGAAGGTCCTGGAGGTCGATGCCGGCGTGCTGCACGGTATGCTCGTTTGTGTCTGTGTGGGAGAGGATGGAGGGAGGGAGGAAGAAAAAGTCCTTGGTGTCGGCGTTGGTGTGGGTAGTGGGAGTTCGTGTCATTGGTCTTGGTCCTGTGTTTGCTGGTGCGGGCTCGGTGTAGTGATGCTCGAATCCCGTCCATGTTTCGGTGTCCTGGGCCCTTCACATCCGTGTGACGTCGCTTGGTTCACCTCTCGAGTGGGCATGTGTGGGAGGTCGGTGGAGGTCTGGTTTGCGCTGGCGCAAGAAAGTGTTGACTTCGTTGTCCCAATGCTTGCGTTGGCGAAAGTGTTGCCCCTGTCCCCGCTGGCGCGGGTTGAGGCCCGGCTGCCATTCCAGCGCTCGCCATGTCCGCCGTGTGCGGCCGTGGCTTGCGACTCCGAGAACCATGCGCCCAGCCTTTTGCTTGCGCACCGCCGTCCACCCGTCGATGCGGTGGAGTTTCGTGAGGTGTTTCGCGCGTCGTGTCGCCCGCTGCACGTATCCAAACCAATCTTCCACCGTGTGTACTGTGGTCCTGTCTTCGCCGTCCTCGCTGTGCATGTCAGGTGTGGCAGGCGTGTCGCGCTGAAGCGGGTTGCCGTCCGATTCGTCGTCGTCGCTCGTGCGTGCTGTTGGTGCAGTGGTCGTTGTCTGGCGTTTCGTTATCTGTGACGTCGTCAGCAATGGTCCCTTAGCTGCTGTACGGGTTTGGTTGTGTTGGTGTGCGTCGCTTCGGCGCTCCGATTATCATGAGAAGCATGCGTCGTTGTGTCCGTCGTAAGTGCTGCAAAAAGGGTCCCGTCAGCGTCCGAGTCTCTGCGCCATATAACGCTGTCGGTGTCTTCGTGGCCTTTGAACAGTCGGAGTCGGTGAACCAGTGGGTAATGCTTACTGGTCAGCTCCTGTTTGCGAGAAATGAACTATGCCCATGCCGCCCTCGTGGGGCGCTGAATTTCCGTGTCCATCGGTTCGTGGGAGCTGATCAATTGGCCGAGGTATTTGAGGCTGCCCTCGTACGGGATGATCTCTATATCCATGTCTTGGACACGAGCTGTGCGTGTGCTCGCCCTTCCAGTCCTTCTCGTCAGGTTGCTGAGTGTATTGGTCTTGCTCGGGTGTAGTTCGAGTCCGTGCAATTTTGCCGCGCGCGCAATGACGTCAATCATCGCAGTCAAACAGGAGGCCGCTCGCAGGAGGTCCCAAACAGGCGAAAGCGAGGGAAGGGCAGCGGTCTCGGTACACCTGTTCCTCCTCGGACCGCCAGGACTTTCCTCACAACTGCTCGTAGCAGCGCGTGCTGCCCCGTCGCCGATCATTAGAGCCTTCTGGAATCCGCGGCCTTCGCATGCAGACACTTTTTACGTCGCAGCGCGGCAACGGCAATCCGCTCGCGCGTCCAGGCAACCCGGGCTGCGGGTGATGCGAATGGCCCGCATGCAAGGGGAGGGGAAAGTCGGAAGTGATAAAGAGAAGGCCTTCTCAGAAGGCTTGGAAGTCCCCCGGCCGTCTGAGGAGTTTTGAAAACCTTCCCCGAAGACGCAGAAACCTTCTAGCAAGGCCGATGCGGCGGCCGCAGACGCAGGAAGAGGGAAATGAGGGCGCACTCGCGCGGCGAGGTCGCGGGGGGGCGCGCGGGGCGGCCAAGCCCGACGGAGCTTTTATAACCTCGCCCCACGGAAGCCAGCAGAAGTCTGCAGACGTACGGCAAGCTCGTGCCGCGACGACCCCGGCGCTGGCTCCCGAGACAGCGGCATTCGTGCAACCTCGAACGATCGACCGTTTCCTAAACGCCAAACCTTTCCACATCGACCAATTCTGGGTCGCCGGCGGCGTTCAACGCTGAACGCCGGCGGCGGGGTCGCCGCAGGTCGACACGACGCGAACCTGCCGTCCGGTCATCGTGCTATCACGAGCAAGACCACACAAGGAACGAAAGGGCTCTCCCGACCTCGGCGGGCATCGGCGACGGAGAGGCCTCCCCTCCTGAACCCAGAGTGGCTCTTGGCTCAACGTCTTGACTGTGTGCAGAAGGAGCAGCAACACCAAGGACCCCCACTCCATTGGGAGGGGACCGGAGTCGGGAGGGCCAAGGGCATCAGGCACAGGGGGCCTTTTTCTGCAGACATGTCAGACGAAGCCACCCACGTGCAGACGTTTCAGACGATTCATTATGCTATTAGGGTAGGGGCTGTATTCTGCTTGCTGACAGAAGGCTGCAGAAAATCTGGCCGATGGACCACAAAACGAGCGGCACCACACCACCTATGGGCCCACGGGGCTTAGCGTATACCGAGAGATCCGGCGTGGCTTTTTGGGTGGTATACGCTACGGCGCCCGAGTGGCCAAAGCGCAACACGGAGGGCCGTAGGTGGGAAAACCACCAGGTACCGATACCGCTACTCCCTGGACCTCTCCTGGGGTGCGTTCTGACCAGAATTTCGAGGCGAATCCAGCGGTGGCAGAGAGGGCCGCCCAGGAGGCCCCAAAAAGGGGAAAACGGAGGCAGGGTGGCGGTATGGGTACCCTTTTCAACCTCTGAGTGGGTGGGGTGGTGTCGTCCGTCTTCTGGTCGAGCCGAGTCCGTCGGCAGGCCGTGGAAGTCTGCAGAGAGGAGCGCCCCAGCGCCCCCCCGCGCAGCCCGCGCCCGCCGAGCGTCCCCCCGAGAGGAGCCGCCTGCTCGTGGTTTCTCCGAGGCTCTCCAGCGTGCAGGAGCTGAAGGGGTTCCTCGGCGGGACCTTCAGGGAGTTGGCGTCCCTGCGCGCGGGGGGGCGGTGGAGGAGGGAGGCGTAGGGAGGGGGGAGGGGAGGGGTAGGGAGTAGGGAGTAGGGAGTAGGGGGGGGGAGGAGGAGGAGGAGGAGGAGGAGGAGGAGGAGGAGGAGGAGGAGGAGGAGGAGGAGGAGGAGGAGGAGGAGGAGGAGGAGGAGGAGGAGGAGGAGGAGGAAGGAGGAGGAGGAGGAGGAGGAGGAGGAGGAGGAGAAGGAGGAGGAGGAGGAGGAGGACGAGGAGGAGGGAGGGAGGGAGGGAGGGAGGGAGGGAGGAGGAGAGAGGAGGGGGCAGGACAGACACATCGAAAACGGTGCAAACTTTTAGAGGTCCGCGCAGACTTCTTGGAACGGCGCTGGCCACCCCGCGCCGCCAAGGGGTCCAACGCCGATCCGAGAAACCCGCGCGGACTTCCGAAAGTTCATGCTTGTTCTCGAGCGGAGGGGGTGATAGGGGGAACGATCGAGGGGGGGCCAGCGTGGGAAGCGCCGAGCTTGCATCGGCGACACATCGCCGACATATCAGATGGCCGATGGGCCCCCAAAAAAACATCCCTCAAGAACACGAGAGCCTCCGCCGACCAAAACGCACAGGACATCGAAGGGCACCCGCCCCAGGATGTACAAGAACATTCCGCAAACGCGAAGAACATCCAGCAAGGGGTTCCTCGGCGGGGCCTTCAGGGAGTTGGCGTCTGTGCGCGAGGGGGGCGGTGGAGGAGGGGGGAGGAGGGAGGAGTAGGGAGTAGGGAGTAGGGGAGTAGGGAGGAGGAGGAGGGGGAGGAGGAGGAGGAGGAGGGAGGAGGAGGAGGAGGAGGAGGAGGAGGAGGGAGGAGGAGGAGAAGCAGGAGGAGGACGAGGAGTAGGGAGGAGGGAGGAGTAGGGAGGAGGAGGGGAAGGAGGGAGGAGGAGGAGGAGGAGGAAGACGAAGGAGGAGGAGGAGGAGGAGGGACGACTGTAGACGGACCCGAAGGTTCCGGGCGGGGTGGGCTATGTACGCCCGAAGGGGGATTGGCGCGACTCGGATCCCAGCGCTCTCAACCCGAAGAAAGCGAGGGCCACCTTAGCCCCTACGCTCCCGCCAGACGGCGGGATGGGTGAGGGAGTAGGCTCGCCCGAAGAGGGAAGGACAGAGGCGGGCCAGCAGACAGAAGCAAGGAGAGATAACGACGCCCCTGTATATATATATATATATATATATATATATATACACACAAGACTGCACTGGCGCTGCGCGCCATGCACCTTGGTCCTTGAGTTTCGCAAGCTAGCGGAGTGCGTGCGTGCGTACATGCGCGCGCATCTGCGCCCATACGTACACGTTGCATTTATGAATGTGAATGTACGCGTGCAAGGGTATGTACACGTATACGCAAATCGTTTGTGCAGCCCTGGGCGCGCATGCACATGCGCATCTCGGAAGGTCTGCAAGAATGTCTCAGGCGAAGAAAGCGGGAACACTATGGAGCAATGCACTTCCGCAGTCGGAGTTGCGAGGAAATCCAAAGCGAAGCGGTTCGACTACTGTTTCTTCATCATCCTTTTCCCCTTGTTTCGTTTGCTAGCTGGGTGGTAATCGTTACTTCTCCTCCGCGCTCCTTTATCTGCTCCTCGTTCTATTTGTCCTCGTATTATTATGTGCCCGTTTCTTTTCCCCCCTTCCTCCTGCTTCTCCTCGTGTTTCTCCTCCTCAGTCCTGTGCCGATTGAGCTGAACCGGAAGAGCTGAAGAGGATGAGGAGAAGGAGGAGGAGGAGGAGGAGGAGGAAGACGAGGAAGAGGATGGGGACGACGACAACGACGACGACGAAGAAGGCGACGACAAAGAAAAGGGATAATGAGAGGGGGAGACCGCTGTGTTGGGATCTCGTGGTGCGCCTCTCGGGGGCCTCTGGGAGGCAGTTTTGAAGCCTCTTGGGGGCTGTTTGTGGGCCTCTTGGGGTCTTTTTGGGGCCTCTTGGGGGCCTCTTGGGGGCTCCTTGGGGCCTCTGGGGGGCCTCTTGGGTCCTCATGGGGCCCTCTTGGGGCCTCTCGGGGCCCGCTCGCGGCGGAAAACTTAAGTTTTGAATGTTTGGGCGCCCTCTTGGGCCTCTCTTGGGGCCGCCTTGGTGCTCTCTTGGGCCGCCTTGGGCGCCTCTTTTTTTCAACCCCAAGGCACCAACCCCAGAACGAGATGTGTTTTGCTGCCTGCACACGCTGTGGGCGCAGGCCTCAAAAGTGTAAACAATCATGCACTGTTTACTCGGGCCCTCCAAGCCAACGGCCACGCCCCTGCGTGGCACTCCCAGAGCCAGGATTGACAGCAGCAACAGCACTTCCATGCACACGGGAGGGGGAGGAGGAGGTAGAGAACTGCACAGCGGCCTGCTCGCGCCAAGCGCGGGCGAGAAAGTGGTGACGGCGGGGCGTGACCCGCAGACGAGCTTCAAAGTGTTCCTCGGGGGAACCTGGGAGCCCCTTACGACGGGCGGCGTGGGACGACAGAAAAACATCAACACAAGCAGCAAACAACATATTAGCCGAGCGTGACGAGGGTGAAAGCAGGAGTGAGGAGGAGAGCCAGGGAAAACCCTCAGGTAAGGACGACGACGGAGGTAGGATATGTCCAAGCCAGCGAGAGAAGAGTTGAAGAAGCCGAGTACAATGAGCATAGTGATCGACAGAGTCGAGGTCCACGCCGTCCGTGCACGGGCATCCCAGGAAGCACCTCATCGGCCTGGTGTGGAACCTGGCAGAGGTACAGACCGAGCGCGTGAGAACACGAAGCACGGATACTAGAAGATAAGGTTGTGTTTTTTGGACCAGGAAAAAGGCATTGATATAGAAACGATCAATATGGGTCTGTTGGACCAGGGGAAACCATTGCCGAATACGACGGATCAGAATACATTGAAAGCTTTCCCTCGGAGGTGAGTTGGACCAGAGCATCTTATACAGAGACTGCTGCAACTTCGGGTTCACATCGGGAAGCCTGCACAACCTGTCCAGAAGCACGGGGCCTGGTGGGCAACGTGGTAGAGCATAGTACCAATGATAAAGACCACGCATGTATGAGAGAAAAGATGTTGCCCACCAGCCACAGCGCATGCGGGCGAAAACGTGATCGGGCTCGTCTTCTAGGGCCTCGAGGTGGCAGACGAGCGCGCCAAAAGAGTCATGTTGGATAATATAACGAAGACAAACAGCACGAGAGAGTGTGACAATATCTTGAAACTCGATAGGCAGATGCATATCAGACAGATGTATATCGACAGGCATGCCTCTTGGGCGGTCTTGGAGCCCTCCTGGACCGTGTTGGGGCCTTCTTGGGGGCCTCTTGGGCAATACTGGTGCGATCTAGGGAGCCTCTTGGGCCGTGTTGGAGCGTGGGGAAGCGGAAAAAGCGAGAAGGCCAAAAACATAGAAAACACACACAGGAAAATCAACCATTTTAGCCTCCCGGGGCTCTCTTGGGAGGCCTCTTGGGGGTCTCTTGGGGCGTCTTGGAGGCCTCTTGGGCAGTCTTGGGCCCATATTGGGCGTCTTGGGCCGATATTTGGGTGTCTCGGGGCCCTCTTTGGCCGTCGTGGGGGCTTGTTTTTTCGCGTCTGACTCGCAGGACAGACCTGCCTGGGGGGTCCAGGAGGACCGGAGATCCACGGAAGCACTCTGCAGGAGCGCCCCAGAGGCTCGGGGAGGCCGAAATTCGTTTGGGGGCCCCGGGCCCCCGGACCCGGTGCGCCGATATATGTATATATGTATATATTGAGAAAGAGAGAGAGAGAGAGAGAGAGAGAGAAAAAGGGAGACAGACAGAGAAAAAGAAACAGAGAACAATGAAACAAAGAAAGCGATACATAGACATATATATATATATATATATATATATATATATATATAACAAACAAGCGGCACACAACCATTAAACTTTGACGGTCCGCGCGGACTTCTTGGATCTGCGCTTGACTCCCCTCGGCTGCGCCTCTGGCGCCGCCCTTTGCGCGCTCCTCGCACCCAGGAGAAGGGGTCCAATGCGGATCTAAGAAATCGACGCGGACTGTCAAAAATTATGTATATGCCGTCTCCCTCCTTCGGGGAGCAGGCTCGCCGGGAGAGGGCAGGAAGCGGGCCAGCGAGCAAAAGCAGGGAGAGAGACTGACGTCCATCCCACCACTACATACGTCAACACAAGCTCAACGGATAGAAGCGCACTGCACAAGCGAGACACGCGTACCTGGGCGTGCTGGTGCATCCTGGGTGAGCACGGAGCACAGAGGCGACGCAGGAAAGGGGGCGGTGGTGGGGGGGAGGGGACGAGGGCGGAGGAGGACCGAAGCGGTGGAGGGAGGAAGGAGTAGGAGTGAAGGGGGAAGGAGGAGGAGGAGGAGGAGGAGGAGGAGGGAGGCCCCAGCATCGAGGCGTCGAGGTGGAGGTTCCAAACACCCCACCAAGCCCCCCGAGCGCGGGATGGTCTGGCGAGGCGGGGGGGGGTCCTCCTCCTCTGCTCCTTTTTCTTATGAACAACTCCTCACTGTCGCACCCCGAGGCCAGAGGGAATGGCGGGCCAGGCGTTGCGCCTTAGACCTCCTCACCGTTTACGATCCCGAAACTTACAAATGGATCCTCACAGTTTCACGGAATCTCACAGTTTCACGGATGGAGGGCGGGTCGCTTTCAAACTATGGCCCTTGCCTTAGCGCCGCGTACACCCGTCTGAAAAAAAACTCGCAAGCGTTTCACGGATTGGGGACAAGTCGGTTTCAGCATGTGGCTCTCGCCTTATCTCCACGCACCTCCGTCTTACAAGTGTGCAAGAGTTTCTCGCCTTACAAACTTGCAAGAGCTTCGCGGATGGAGGGCGGGCCGTTTTCAAAATGTGGCTCTCGCCTTAGCGCCGCACACAGTCGTCATAACAAGATGCAGAAGTTTCACGGATGGAGGGCGGGTCATTTTCAAAATGTAGCTCTCGCGCGCCGCGCACAGTCGTCATAACACATGCAATGATTTAACGGATGGAGGGCTGCTCCTTTTCAAAAGGTGGCTCTCTCGCCTTAGCGCCGCGCGTATTCGTTGAGAGTTGACAACCGGCTCAAGGGTTCTCGCGGTAATCGTCCCAGGAATAATGTTCTGGCATGATGTCGGACTGTCAGGGCACACCAGTTACGTTGATTCGTGGTGTTGAAGTCCCAGGCATGGTGATCTGGCCCAGTTCAGGATCGCCAAGACGCAACAATACTGGCGACTCGCGACGTTGAAGTCTCATGAATGGTGTTCTGGCACCGTTCCGGAATTTCAAACGGTTATTCTCCAACGGGGCACTTCCTGCACTGAAAACGAATCCTTGCAGGGGCCTGTGAGGAGGAGCCTGGAGGGAAGGTGTATTGCAAAGTCTCTGATGGGCCTTGGGTTCGCACTGGCCTCCTCCTCCTCCTCCTCCTCCTCCTCCTCCTCCTCCTCCTCCTCCCTCTCTTTTATGGCCACCTCCTCCCTCCACCGTCCCTCTTCCCCATCCCCTCCTCCGCATTTGGCTTCCGCCCCTTCTCCCCCCCTTCCTCCACTCTGCCAGGGCGCGGCCGCCTGGGCCGCCGCAGCCACGGGTGCCGCAGGCACTGCCCCGCAGTGGGGCGGTCCTCGGGCCTCGCGCGGGGGAGGGGGGGGCGCCCTGGGCGACCACAAGAACGACGGCGGCCGCCTTCCTCTCTCGTCTCCGCCCTCGCGCCGCACCCAGACTGACGAGAAAACTAGACCAGTTGGTACTTGTCCTGGTGCCCTTGGTCTTGACCTTGATCTCCCAATTGAGTTTCACTCTCTTGGTCTACCGACCGTCCCTCCCTCTCTTGGCCTCCCCCGCCTCGCCCTGGCCGTCGCAGTCCCGGGCGACGACGGCGGCGGCCGCTTTGGCGCTCCTCCTTCCTCCGCCCTCCTCCTGCCTCCTGCCTCGCCCTCCCACTCGAAAGTCCTTTTTCAATTATCCGCCCGCAGTGGATGTCACACCGTTGTTCAAACGTGTGGGCTAAATTATTAGCGCCAACCTGGAATGGGTGCGGAAAAAAAAAGGTACGATGCCGAACAACAAACGCTGTCCCAAATCCCAAACCGACAGCGACCGCTGTTGGGCAGGCGGCCTTCTGACTCAACTGTACAACGTGCGACGGCGACAGCGAGTCCGGTTCAGAATGAACCAGAACTGCTGTCGGTCTTTGTACCCGTGTTTTCCTGAAGTACCTATTTCGATCGTCTCGATCAGACATGTGGGCTAAGTTGTTACAACCAGTCAAGCACATCCCGTCAGACAAAGACTATGACCCCTGGGCACCAGTTCAGAACAGGCGGAGCCTCACGCACCTCATAAGCGCAAGGGCCCGCCACCGCTATGGCTGTACGATCCGACAGTCTGGTAGCATTCTCCTCCTCTCCCCCCGCCTCCTCCTGCTTGCTCAGATTCCTCTCTTCCCTCCTCATCCTCCCCCCTCCTTCTCGTCCTTCCCTTCTTATTATCATTATTCCTCCTCCTCGTCCTCGTCCTCGTCCTCGTCCTCCTCCTCCTCCTCCTCCTCCTCCGCCTTCCTCCCCCCTCACCCTGCTGCCCTCCCTCCCCGCCCACCTGGACTCCTGATCCGTGGGCCATAAGGAAGAGCGCCCTTCTGGCCTGGCCAGGACGCCACTCCCGGGCCCAGGACCTGGCACGGTCGGGGCCGGCGTGCAGGTGGGCGGCGAGCGTCTCTGAACGGGCCCAGCACGCAAGGGGCCAGGGCCGCGAACGGCAGAGGCAGATCATCGGCAGCGCGCCCAGGGGTCAAGCCTTCTCAAAGGCGGTGGGGCTTCTCAAACGCCCTCTGGCATGCCGAGAGACACTCCGTGCTCTCGGGGAAGGCATACGTAGAAAACTTCTCGCAAGGCCCCGGTGGTTCCGAACCTTCTGAGGAGGCCCGCATCCTCTGCCTTCCCCCCTGGGCGCGCCGCCTATATGAAGAGGGAGAGTGATCAAGACCACTCGCAGCACGACAGAGACCAGATTCGCGCGCCCAGGACCCTGCGTCCACGCGAGGCACGGAAGATGAAGCATCGCATGCCCGACGCCTCGCAATGAGGAGGCCTGTGCCCCGCACCCTCCTCCGCTTCCACCTCACCCTCCTCCTCCTCCTCCTCCACCTCATCCTCATCATCATCATGATCCTCATCCTCATCCTCATCCTCATCCTCATCCTCATCCTCACCCTCACCCTCACCCTCACCCTCATCCTCATCCTCATCCTCATCACCATCACCATCACCATCACCATCATCATCATCATCATCATCATCATCATCATCATCATCATCATCATCATCATCAGCATCAGCATCAGCATTAGCATCAGCATCATCATAGATTATCCAGCATCCATCATCCTCCTCATCCTCCTCATCCTCCTCCTCCTCCTTCTCATCCTCCTCATCCTCCTCATCCTCCTCCTCATCATTACCATCACCATCACCATCACCATCACCATCACCATCACCATCACCATCACCATCACCATCGCCATCGTCATCATCATCATCATCGTCGTCATCAACATCGATTATCCAGCATCCATCCTCCTACTCCTCCTCATCCTCCTCATCCTCCTCCTCCTCCTTCTCATCCTTATCCTTATCCTCATCCTCATCCTCATCCTCACCATCACCATCACCATCACCACCACCATCACCATCACCATCACCATTACCATCACCATCACCATCACCATCACCATCACCATCATCATCATCATCATCATCGTCATCATCATCATCATCATCATCATCATCATCATCATCATCATCATCATCATCATCATCATCATCATCATCATCATCGTCATCGTCATCGTCATCGTCATCGTCATCGTCATCGTCGTCGTCGTCCTTCCTCCTCTTAGCCTTCGTCCTCCCTCCTCCAACTCCTAGCCTCCATCCCCTTGGTTTCCAGATTTCTCTCCGCGTCCTCCTCCTCTTCCTCCTCCTCTTCCTCCTCCTCCTCCTGCTCCTCCTCCTCCTCTTCCTCCTCCTCCTCCTCCTCCATATCCTCGTCCAAGTATTTCATTTGTTCCTCCTCCTCCACTCCTTTCCATGTGAGCAACTCCCTGCTGCCGCGCCCCGAGACGTGCTGGCAGGGCTGGCGGGCCGGGCGGCTCGCCCGAGACTTCCTCGCGACGTGTGATCCTGAAGCTTCAAATCTACAACAGTTTCACGGATCGAGGGCAGGCGGTTTTCAGAACGTGGCTCTCACCTCGGCGCCGAGCACATCCTCCTTCACGGATGGAGGCGGACCCTTGGCAAGATGTGGCTCTCGCCCAGGCGCCGCGCGCACTCGTCTGCAAGGCCTGCAAGAGCTTCTCGGGTGGAGGGCGGGTCGTTCTCAACATGAGGGCTCTCACCCCAGCGCCGCGCACCATCGTCAACCTTTTGCAAGAGCTTCACGGATGGAGAGAGGCTGGTTCTCAAAATGTGGTATTCGCCTCATCCCCGCGCGCATTCGTTCTGGAAATTTGCGGGGACTTCACGGATGGATGGCGGCTTCAACAAAACGTGGTTGTCACATCAGCGTCGCGCGCATTCGTTTCAAACGTTCGCAAGAACTTCACGGATGGAGGGCGGACCGTTTTCAAAATGTGGCTCCCACGTTGGCGCCGCTCACATTCGTTTGCAAAATTGGCAAAAAGCTTCACGGATTGAGGTGGGTCCTTTTCAAAATGTGGTTCTCGCCCCAGCGCCGCGCACATTCGTTTTGAGACTTTGCAGGAATTCTTTCGGATGGAAGGCAGGTGGCTCCCAAAATGTGGCGCTCGCCTCAGCGCTGCGCACACTCGCCTTCACCAATTTGCAAGAACTGCAGGGGCGTGTTCGCAACGTGGCTCTCGCCTCCGCGCCGCACGCATTCGTCCAAACGTTCTCAACAATTTCACGGATGGAGGTCGGACCGTTTTCAAATTTGACTATCGCCTTAGCGCCGCGCGCACTCGTCTTAAATATTGGCAAAGAACTTCACGGATGGAGGGCGGGTCGTTCACAAGATGTGGCTCTCACCGTGGCACCGCGCACCGTCGTCAACATTTCGCAAGTGTTTCACAGATGGAGGGCGGTTGGTTCTCTAAATGTGGTTCTCGCCTCCGCGCAGCGCACATTCGTTTCGAAAATTTGCAAGAGCTTCACGGATGGAGGGCGGTTTCTTCTCGAAATGCCGTTTTCACCTCAGCGTTGCGCACATTCGTCTTGGAAGTTTGCCAAGCACATATGGCGAGCAAGTCCTTCTCAACATGTGGTTTTCGCTGTAGCACCGCGCGCATTCGTTTTGCAGGTGTGCAAGAGCTTCACGAACGGAGGGCGGGTCGTTCGCAACATGTGGCTCTCGCCTCAGCGCCGCGCACACTCGTCTCAAAGTTTATAAATAGCTGCACGGATAGAGGGCGAGTAGTTTTCAACACGTGGTTCTCGCTCCAGCGCCGCGCGCATTCGTTTTGAAAGTAAGTCCGCAGAAGCTTCACGGATGGAAGGCAGGTGGTTCTCAAAATGTGGATCTCGCCTCAGCGCCTCGCACATGCGCTCCGAAAGTCTGCAGAAGCTTCACGGATGGAGGACGCCTCCTTTCCAAAGCGTGGCTTTCGCCTCAGCGCCGCGCGCGTTCCACCTAAAGAACATGCAAGGTCTTCACGGTTTGTTCTAAAAGTGTGAAAGAAAGATGATCGTACCAATGAACCTATCCGCATATGCCCACCCCCTGGGGGACAGCGCTCGCACTATGAGTCGGGATGCCCCCCGGAGACCCTTGCGCCTTAAGGGCAGCGCACAGTGAGGTGAGAGGTAGAGCTATGTTGGTTTTGCCACCGGCCAGGCCTGCACCATCGTACACAAACTGTGGCTCTCGCCTGAGGGCCGCGCGCACTCGTCTTAAAAGCTTGCCAAGAGCTTCACGGATGGAGGGCGGGTCGTTTTCAAAATGCGCAGTGGCTCTCGCCTGAGCGCCGCGCGCATTGGCAACAATTTCGCCGATGCAGCTTCACGGACAAAATGTACTTCTCGCCTTGGCGCCACGCAATTCCATCGTAAAGTTTACAGCAATTCATCGGAACCCTCATGGCTGACGTCCCAGAAGTGAAGTGGTGTCCCCGCACGGTTAGGACTGTCAGGGCGCAACGGTCACGTTAATTCGCGGGGATCCGCCACCGTGCTACGAGGCACGAATTGGAACACTCTCAAGCCCCCATGTTCTATCCCCTGGAGCCTCAGCCCTCAATCCTGAGGATTATTTTGAGGAGCCCGGCCCCGAAATTGCCAGATCTTCCAGGGCCCCCGGGCGTGCCCCCTGGGCTCCGGGGCGTGCTCTCGGATGATTCTCTCGGGGCCAAGAGAGGCCCAAGACGGGCCATCAGGGTACCAGGAGGCCTTCAGGACGCTCCTAGAGGACTCCGGGTCGCCGAACGATCGCTCCAAGACGCTCAAGATGGCTCCAAGACGGCCCAGAAAGCCTTCGGGAAAGCGCAAGAGACCTCTGAGAGGCCTCCACAGAGGGCCCCAAGAGCCACAATCAACTAATGTGCCTTAGGTTTTCGAGTTACTTTGGCGTTCTCATATTTTCAGCCTCCCGACGCTCCAATACGGCCGAAGAGGCCCCCGAGATGGCCCCAAGACGGCCCAAGAGGACTCCAAGAGGGCCCGCAAACAGCCCTAGAGGACCCCAAGACGGCTCCAGAGGCCTCCAGGACGGCCCAAGAGGCCACCGAGACTGCTCCAAGACGGGGGACCCGCACTCACACTTCGAGCCCTCGGCCCCGAGAGGCCCCCAGGATGCCCCAAGAGGCCCCCAAGAGGCTCCCAAGAGGTCCCAAGAGGCCCCTAGGAAGTCCCAAGAGGCCTTGAAAAGGCTCCCAAGAGGCCCCCGAGAGCGCTCCGAAGAGACCCCGAGAAGCATCCCTAAGGACTCTGACCCACAATCCAGGCACAGTGGCGGGATGGACCGAAAGCCATCAGATCCGCCGCCCCATGGCTTGCCACAAGGGTGCACAAGGGTACACGGCGTGCCAAACGCCTGGCAAACATGTGATTATTTTCGAAAGAACTCCACCTGGGGCTTCGGCCCAGCCCGCGAGCCACCCGGAAAGTTACTCAAAACCCATCTCCCGTGGGCCGTGTCGCTTAAGATGGCCTCACGATAGCCTCCAAGACAGCCAATATGGCCTCCCAGACGGCCAAGATGGCCCCACGAGAGCCCGAGATGGCCTAACAAACGTGGCCAAGACGGCCAAACATACACTCACGACGGCTGAAGATAGCCTCAAGATGGCCCAAGACGGCCTAAGAATCTCCCAAGAGGCTTCCAAGACAGCCCAAGAGGTCTCCAAGAGGACCGACTGGAAGGCCCGAAGAATTCAAAAACATGTGCTTTCCTTTGGTGGTTGGAGATGTTTGGCTGTTGTGCCAATTCGGCGCTCCGACGGCCCAAGACGGCCCGACAAGCCCCCAACATTGTTTTACGATCGCCGCAAAGGCCCCAAAGATGGCCCCATGATGGCCAAAGGAGCCCCCACGACGGCCCAAAGACGGCCCCAGATGGCTCCCAAGACTGCCAATCTGTAGCCCAAGATGGCCGCACAGTGTCCCCAGGACGGCCCAAGATGCAGCCAAGACAGGCTAAGGTGGTCGCCACATGGCCCAAGGCCACCAAGAGGCCTCAGGAGGCCTCCAAGAGGTACTTCAGGAAGACCTGACGATGTCCTAATCAATGATGTGCCTCATGTGTTTGAAGGATGTTGGGGTTCGCTCCTTTGTTGGCCTTCCGACGGCCCAGGACGGCCCAAGAGGTCTGCAAAATCGCCCCAAGATCACCTAAGAAGCCTCCAAGAACCCCATGACGGCCCAAGAGGGCCTCCAAGACCGCCCCAACAGGGCCCACAGACGGCCCAAGAAGCCCCCAAGTCGCTAACATTGGCCTACAAGGCGTCCAGGATGGCTCCAACAGAGCCCAGGCTGGCCGCACGATGCATCCAAGACGGCCCAAGATGCAGCCATGACGGCCTTAGATGGCCTCAAGGTGGCCCAGGACAGCTCCTGAGGCCCCCAACATGCATCCAAGAGGCCCTTCAGGAAGGCCCGAAAAGGGAACAATCATTGATGCTCCTTATGCGTTTGAAAGATCTCTGCGGTGGTCATGCTCGGCTTTTCCAATGGCCCAAGATGACACCAGAGGCCACCGAGATGGTCCCCTGACGGACCAAGAGGCCCTCAAGATGCCCCAACAGGGCCTCAAGACGGCCCAGGACACTTCTCAAGACGCCCAATATGGCCTGGCACTGAAGCGCCCCAAGAGGCCCCAACTTGGCCCAGAGCCCACCAGGACAGGTTCCGACGAGCCAGGAACGCCCAGACGGCCAACGAGCCTCCCAAAGAGCCCCCAACTGCCCCCAAGAGGCCCAAGAAAGCTCCCAAGAAGCCTCCCCGAGGCACCCAGAAAGCTCCCACAAAGCTCCCAGAAGGCCCAAAAAGTGCACCAAGAGACTCCCAAGAGGCGTCCTCCTCCTCGTCCTCCTCCTTATCCGAATTCTCTGTCCTCCCTCTCTTGTTTTTCGTTCTCTCCCACGTGTCGCCCGAATGGGTTCCGCAACGGCTGGGGGAACACCTCATCCAATAACTTGGCCGAGCGCTGGCCGCAACGTTCGACCACATAGGTGTATCCGACAAGCATGGGGCGGCTGTGATTGGCCGTAAACGTACTCGATGGTCCCAGGATTGGTGTTCTGGCACGACGCAGGACCATCAGGACGCAACAGCAACATTGATTCGCAGCGTTGAAATCCAAGGGGTGATGTTCTGGCACGATTGAGGGTTTTCAAACGGTTGTCTTCCAACGGGGCACTTCCAGCAGTGAGCATAAACTCTTGCAAAGAAACATGAAGAAGGAACTTGGAGGTACGGTGCAATGCATGATCGTTGATGCACGCTGGGTCGGTTTACACGGGTCCTCCTCCTCCTCTTCCTCTTCCTCCTCCTCCTCCTCATTCCTTCTACTCATCCTTGTCCAATGAAGAAAACTCGGGCAAGCCTGGTTTCTAAAAGCTGCGTCACCAGGTCCCGTGCACCAGGTGGAAACCTGGTCATGGCCTGCATGTTCACACTGTTATGCAGGTTCTGCACCTCGGTCACAGTCGGAGGTACAACAAGAAAGGAACGAAGGGAAACATTGGGGCCAAGGAGCAGGGATGAGAAGGGGGAGGGAAAGGAGGAGAGGGAGATAACATATGGGGGAGGAGCGACGAGGGCGAGGAATGGGGGGAAAATAGGTTTGGAAAGAAACGCCTGTCATCAACCGTTTCCTCCTATATCAAATGTAAAAAAAGCAACACGCTGACGTATGACGTAGATGCTCACGTGAACATACAAGACATCAGTTGTGCGCAACAGGTTGGCGACGACGTTGGTACATCATCTTGCCTGGCTCAATCAATATGTTCCTCCCCTCTCCTCCGCGTCTCTCTTGCCGATGTTCCTCTCTCCTCTTTTTTCTCCGTCCTGTCTAATCCTCATCAATTTCCTGCCCCCTCCCATCCGCTCGTCGTGTTTGCACGATGTGGAGCAATAGGAGACTTGTAAATCGCCTGGTTCGAGTTTCTGTACGTAGCTCTCTTGAGTCACCCCATTCCGAGCCCGTGTGTCCATGATTCCACAACGTAGAACTACAACCCCCACGCGTTCCCAGACGAACCAACATCTCTCTCATACTGTTCCGATGTTTCAAGACCAACCGGAAACGACCTGGCAATCCCAGACTGTGGCCCGCTATGCCTCCAAGGTGCCCCGATAAAACCCTGAGACAATCCCAGGCTCGCCTAAAGTCGGCGGCGCGCCCGGGGGGAAGTGAGAGGGGGCGGGCCTTCTCAGAAGGCTCGGAAGTCCTCCGGCCTTCTGAACATTTTCCAGGCCTTCCCCGAAGACGCACAGAACTCTCAGAGAGCGGCGGGGCTGCTGAGAAGCCCCGTCGCCCTCCTTCTCACTCCCCCCCTCGCTCGCCACCGAGACGACGACGACGACGACGACGACGACGGGGTGGAGCGACAAAGGGGGCAGACTGCGGCACTGGGGACGCGGCGAGGGAGCGGTGGAGCATCGGGGAGAGGGGCACGCGACGCCCCCCCATCACCCCCCGCCTCTGCAAAGGTTGAGGAACCCAGTTTGTCCTCCTCCTGCGCCCGCGTCCTCGTCCCTCGACCCCTCTTCGTTCGACGTGTGCTCCTCCCCCGTGACAGGAGTCGCGCGTCAAAAGGGAACCAACAGCCACCAGAAACGAACAGTAAAACCGCCACACAAACAGTAAACCCGCCACACACACACACACACGCGCACACACACACACGCACACACACACACACAGAAACGCACACGAACAATCTGGCACGCAACGAAACAAACAGTAAAGCGGCGCGCGTGGATCCTTTTTGGCGAGCAGCAGCTCGGACGTCTTCGCCCCAAAAACGGAGGGACGAACAACCGAGAGAACATCTGCCAGCGCGCCGTAGGCACTGAGCGGAGCCGCGTGAGATTTTCCCGAGGTCCGAACGTCCCAAGATGATTGAAAGGGTGCCAGGAGGACCACAAGACGGTCCAGGAGGCCCCGAAACGGCACCAGAACGCCCCGGGACGGCCCAAGATGCCTCCGAGACGCCCCAAGAGGACTCCGAGAGGACCCAGGAGGCGGCAATCATTGAATGTCCTCAAACAGTTGGCGTGTTTTAGCGGCCTCGCCTTTCCATGTTTGCAGGGCTCCGAATCGGCCCAAGAGGTCCCCAATAACGCCCGAATGCGGCCCACGAGGCCCCCGAGAGGGTCCGAAGACGGCCCCAGGGGGCCTCAAGACTGCCCAGGAGGTCTCCAAAAAATGCCTAAGAGGGGGAGCTCGAACTGACCTTGGGGGCCTGTCCGCCGCAGATTGCCCCCACTGCACCCCAATGTGCACCCGAAAGCTGCCCCAAGAGCCCCTCAAGAGGCCCCCGCCAGAGGTCTTCAGAAGGCCGCCAATAGGCCCCAAAATGCCCCCCCAGGGGCCTCCAATAGGCCCCCGAGAAACATCCCGAATACCAGAGATTAGAATGAGCATCCAAGAGGCCCCTTGCCCACAACCCAGGCACGGTGAAAACCATTATCTTGATAACATGTGGTAACGATGATCACTATAAGTGGTTCAGGAGGCGGAGGAGGAACCGTTATAGGAGGAACAAACATCAAAAGGCAGGAGGGACAAGGATGTCAACAAACGGACGACAAATGGGAGCCGACGGAGCTACAGCAAAGCAGCCAAGGCGTCCGCATCGTGAACGCATCCTTCCTAAGTGATCAGCGAGATGCTCCTCGCCCGCGCGAGAAGGGAATGGGGGGGGCGGGTCCACCGACTTGGTTGAGATCGGGGGCGTCCAAGAGGGGGGCGTCCAAGAGAGGGGGGCGCAAATCGCGGCCGGCGGCACGCGCGCGGCCCAGGGGGGGGGCGGGGGCGCACTGAAGTAAGAAGAGGCGCCGTGAAATCTGGGGAGATAGCATGCCCCCAGCCATGATACCTGGGGAGATATCGTGCCCCCAGCCATGATACCTGGGGAGAGACCACGCCCCCAGCCATGATACCTGGGGAGATATCATGCCCCCAACCATGATACCCCCCCCCCTGCCGGAACACGCGCATGCGCGCACCAGCGCGGAGCAGCGCACTTCCTCCTTGCCCGCGCAACCTCCGCGCGGTGCGGCACCGCGCCGCCGGGCGCCGCAGGCGTCGCAGATGGCCCGCAGCGGCCCGCAGCGGCGCTGACGTCCGCGCAGGGCCTCGCAGGGCTCCAGCACCCCTTCGGCGGTGCCCTCGGGCTCCAGCGGCGCGGCCGGGGCCACGGTCGGGCGCTGCCAGGAGCGCCACCCCCGCGAGCTCCAGGCAGGCCCCTCCGCAGAGCACCCCATCACGAGGCCCAGGAGGCCCCGGGGGCAGGCGCTCCCCGGCGCTCCCAAGCGCCCTTCGGCGCTCTTCGGCGCTCCCCGGCGCCCCCAAGCGGTCTCGGGCAAAAGTGGAGCGCGGAGGGCTGCAAGGCACCCCGGGCCAGGGCCACAACGAGGGCAACGCCCGACAGGGGGCGGTGAGCTTCTCCGCCGTGGTTGCCTGCGCGCGCAGGCGAGGCACGCCGCGCCTGGCGCCGCTGGTTGCGAGAGAGCGGCCGCGGGGAAGGGCCAGTGCAGGAATGGGCCGTCGGACGGGGCAACATGGGGGGGGGATGCGGCGAGACCTAGGACAAAATAACCTCCTTCAAGAACACGGGACCCGCCGCCGCACTAGGGCACCCTCCCCACACCGACCGCGATCTTTTACCTCGGTCCGACCGTATTCAACACCTCGGAGTACGCGCTCTCAGACTGGGCATGCGCCAGCAGGGCCCTGGGAGCAGCGAGCTGCCCGCGCGCCGCTGCAGCGTCGACAACCCACGCGGGGCGCCCGCGAGACCAGGACATCGCGCCCATACACAGAGCCCCGGACTGGAGCCAGTGGGGGCGCCCAATGGAGGGGGGAGAAGGGTGGCATTTTTCGGCCCTAAAGGCCCCCCTGGGGGGCCGAAAGGCACCTTTTCGGCAGCCCTCGCTGCCCCCCCTCATTCATCGCCCCCCTCGTTACAGTCGGAGCTCGACCACGAGAAACCCTCCGCAAAAAAAAACCCAGACCTGAGACCCCAAGACGCCCATCGATTTTTGGTGCGGGGACGCCACGTTTTCCATCGTAGAACCGTCGATGCCCAAGAAACCCAGGGCACCCTGGAGGCAAGCAGGGTGTTTCCGACAGACCGTCGGGCGGCCACGACGACCACGTCGTCGATGTCGTGGTCGCGGTGGTCGTGGTGGTCGTGGTGGTCGTGGTGCTCGTGGTGGTCGTCGTGGTCGTCGTGGTCGTCGTCGCCGTCGTCATCGTCGTCGTCTGCGTCGTCGTCGGCGGACGGCCCCCGGCCCCGCGCGCCGCCCGCGGGGAACTCTGGAGCGCAGCTGGCTGGAGCGTGCCCTGCTGCAACCGAAGGCCGGCGCGCAGCGCTCCGCGCGGGAGCTGGCTCGTCGC
Source organism: Prorocentrum cordatum (assembly GCA_963575745.1). Lineage (NCBI taxonomy): Eukaryota > Dinophyceae > Prorocentrales > Prorocentraceae > Prorocentrum > Prorocentrum cordatum. Next base: position 45,200 of record CAUYUJ010015367.1, on the reverse strand, counting down.
GGGCGCGCCCGCAGGGGGCGGCCCTCCATCGCTCGGACGTCCATGTCCCGTGAGCTGTTCGACGTCGTGCGCTCACTTTGGAAGCAGAGAGGACGGCATACACGTAAACATGTGGCTCTCCTCGCGGATTTCTTGGATCTGCGGTCGGCCACCCCTCCCTGGTGCGCGCAGTGCGCCAGGGGCAGCGTTGGAGGCGCCGCTGGGGGAGACCAGCACGGATCCAAGAAATCCGCGCGAGGCGCCAAAATTTTATGTTTACGCCGTTTTTGTTGTTCTTCTTCTGTGTTTTTTCGCACGACGGCCCCACGTGCTCCTCGATGGTCCTCGCCGAGGAAAGAAATACGCACGTCCGAGCGATGCCAAAGCGGGGGGCCGCGCGGCCGAGCGGGGCAGCATCATTCTCTCTCGGCGCCCCGCGTCCTCTCTCTCTCTCTCTATCTTTCTCTCTCTGCCCCGATGCCAGTACACTGGGGATGGGCACCTGGGGCTGTCACCGAGGAGGAGGAGGAGGAGGAGGAGGAGGAGGAGGAGGAGGAGGAGGATAAAGCGAATGATGAGAGAAGAGAAGGAGAAGGAGGAGAGGAGGAGGAGGAGGAGGAGGAGGAGGAGGAGGAGGGGGAGGAGGAGGAGGAGGAGGATAAGGATGAGGAGCAGGAGTAGGAGTAGGAGGAGGAGGAGGAGGAGGAGGAGGAGGCGGGGCGTCGCGAGAGAATGGGGAGGAGGAGGAAGAGGAGGACGAGGAGGAGGAGGAGGAGGAGGAGGGGGAGGAGGAGGAGGCAGAGGAGGATGAGAAGGAGGAGGACGAAGAGGAGGAGAAACTCCTCCTCCTCCCTCCTCCTCCTCCTCCTCCTCCTCCTCCTCCTCCTCCTTTCCTCCTCCTCCTCATCATCGTTCCTCCCTCCCTCTCCCCCTCCCTCCCTCCCTCCTCCTCCTCCTCCTCCTTCTCCTCCTCCGCCCTGGGGGGGCATCTGGGGGCGTCGCCAGGACCTCTTTCAGGTTCCTGCCCTGGAAGGGCCCGTGGCCAGCCAGGCACGTGTACAGGAGCACCCCGGCGCTGAAACAGTCGACCTCGTGGCCAGGAGGGGGAGGAGGAAGAGGAGGAGGAGGAGGAGGAGGAGGAGGTTGCTGAGGGCGAGAGGGGGGAAGGGCGAGAAAAGGAGCAACCCTGTGCCCAGGGTACTAACCCCCTCGGGGATAATAAAGTTCGGGGTTCGGGGAGGGGGGAGGAGGGAGAGGGGAGATGGGAGAGGGGGAAAAAGAGATTTCGGAAAAATTACGCCACCGAGGAACCCCACGTACTTACATTATGGTTGGAGTGATGATAGCTGAAGTGAAGTATGTGAGAATGATGTTGGTGGCCGTTGCCCCGCCGACATCGTTGGTGACGCCAGTCAAGAGGAGAGGAGGGAGGAGAGTGGAGAGGAGAAGCGCCGCGCCCACCACACTTTGCGAGCCCAAAACGGATAGCGACCGCACCCCCAAGGCACCCCCTGTGGCGTCGAGGAAGTACAACGTCTGCCACACCAACGCACCCCCTGTGGCGTCGAGGAAGTGTCACGCCTGCCGCTCTTTGCGGGCCCGAAGCGGATAGCGACCGCACCCTCAGCGCATCCCTTGTGGCATCGAGAAAGTGCCACGCCTGCCACGCTTTGCGAGGCCGAAACGGATAGCGACCGCACCCCCGGCGCACCCCCTTTGTGGCGTCGAGAAAGTGCCACGCCTGCCACGCTTTGCGAGGCCGAAACGGATGGCGACCGCACCCCCAGCACACCCCCTGTGGCACCGAGAAAATACCACGCCTGCCACACGTTGCGAGCCCGAAACGGACAGCGACCGCACCCCCAGCGCACCCCCTGTGGCGTTGAGGCAGTGTCACGCCTGCGACGCTCTGCGAGAGCGAAACGGATAGCGACCGCTCCAGACGCCCTCCCTGGGGGCCCCTGTGGTTCGACGACACGGGAGCAGTGAGCAGCACTTCGCGAGCGCGATGAGCTGCAAGTGGCTGCACCACGCGTGGGGGGCCGCTTGCCGCCCCGCGCAGCACCGGCGACGTCCTGCGCGGCACGGTGCGCAGCCCGAAGAGAAGGTGAATGCAGGTCTCTGCTCGTCGCCGCGGAGCGTATCCGTAATCTCGCCCGGCGGCGGACAAAGGGGGCCCGACGGAGGCCGACATCGAGGACTAGCGCCGGGATTGAAACACCACATCTCCAGAGATCTGCGGTGTGGGACTCGCCTTCCGGCTGTAACTCATGGGAGCCTCCCATACCATCTCGTTGGCTCTCGCGAATCGATGCTAGTCGACGCTGATGGGCGCTAGATCGGCGCTATCTCCCCGACTACCCGACGCTAACGGACGCCAATGCGCTCCAAACACGGACTTGCGAGGGTACACGAGGCTCCCATGAGCCGCTGCCGAAGGAAAAGGGCTCCTTCAAGAACATGAGACCCTCCGCCGGCCAAAACAAACAGAACATCCAAGGGCACCCTCCCCAGGATGCACGAGAACATCCAACAAACACGAAGAACACCAGGGTACCCTCCCCGAACCGACCTCGACCTTCTGCCTCGGGCCGATTGTAAGCGACACCGCCACAACCAGAGCAAGGAGCCACGGGGGTGGTGTCGTGGCGCCCCCCCCCATCCCCTCCCCCTCCCCCCGCTCGCCCGAGCCCCCCCCCCTATTCCCGACTCGGGGAGGCACCGTGGACCCCCATCGCTGCATCTTGCCACCGCTCGGGCGCCCATTTCCCGCGAACTGTTTCGCTTTCGTGCGCTTATATATTTTTCGAGAATGGTCCAAGATGTTCCTCCATGGCCCTCGCCGAGGAAAAAACACACACACACGTCCAAGCGGCATGGAGGTGGGCCCTCTGGTGGTGGTGGTGGTGCCGCCTCGGGCAGCACAGCGGTGTCGTCGTCGTCGCCGTCGTCGCTCGTCGTCGCTCGTCGTCGTCGTCGTCTCCGCTCGTCGTCCTCTCCGCTCCGGCTTCGTCGTCGCTCGGCGCCGTGGTGGTGGTGACGCCTCGGACAGCACAGCGGTGTCGTCGTCGTCGTCGTCGCCGTCGTCGCTCGTCGTCGCTCGTCGTCGTCGTCTCCGCTCGTCGTCCTCTCCGCTCTGGCTTCGTCGTCGCTCGGCGCCGTGCCGCTCGCCCTCCGGGGGGCTGCCGCCAGCGCCAGGACGCCGAGAGACGACGACGACGCCGAACGGCGGCGAGCGACGACGGCGCCGAACGACGACGAGCGACGACGACGACGACGACGATGACGACGACGACGACGACGACGACGAGCGACGACGACGACGCCGCGTGACGACGACGCCGCGTGACGACGACCACGACGACAGGCGACGACGAGCGACGACGACGACGACGAGCGACGACGACGACGACGACGACGACGACGACGACGACGAGCGACGACGACGACGCTGCCGCGCGCAGCGAGGGCCGCCCCCGGCCCGAGGGCAGCGGCGGGGGTGGGCAGCGGGCAGCAGGCAGCCGCGCGCCGCGCAGGGGGGGGACCTGGGTCGTCTGCGGCGGGCAGGGCAGGGTGAGCACCTCGGGCGCGATGTAGCCGACGCTCCCGACCCTCGGCCGCGCGCGGCGTCGGGTGCTCGTCTCGCCCATCGCTCATAGGCCCTTTCCCTGAAGCCTACGCTCCCGACCATCGGCAGCGCGCGGCGTCGGGTGCTCGTCTCGCACATCGCTCGTACGACCTTGCCCCTGTGCTGCCCGCAAGATGATCCAGGATGCTCCTCGAGGGCCCTCGCCGAGGAGAGAATGCACACGTCCGAGCGATGCCGACTCGTCTATGGGGGGGCATTCTGGGTTGAAGCTCGCTGGAGGGCAGCGAACGCAATCTGGGCTTCTGGGGCGACGGAGGCGGGGGTGATGCTCGCAGGGTCAGAGCAGACCTAAGCCGCCCAGTCGTCGGTAAGAGCAGACCTAAGATCTGAGCTTCTTCTCGCGAATGGGGATCGCAAGGGTTGCTATTGACGGATCAAACGCGCTGGTCGAGCGTATTGAGACCTGGCCCTGGAAACAACGCTGCCCCCCACCCCCCAGCGACCTTCGGTGGCGATATCCGAATCGAACCCCCGCCTATGATCGATTCTCCTGAATCGATGGGGGGCGGGGGTAGGGTTCGGATTTCGCCGAGTTCGGCGAATTCCAAGCCCTACCCCCGCCGCCCGTCGAATTGCCTGAATCGTGGATCGGCGAGGGTAGGTTCCGGATTTCGCCGCCGAGGGGGGGCATAAAACGTGACGTGCACCTTTCGCGCACCTCTTGGGCCCGCGGTGGCAATTTAGGGACCATTTGGGGCCACCTTCCTGCGGGCCCCCCCCCAGGTATTGCCCCCCCCGTCACAGTCGGACCTGGGCCAGAAGAACATCCTTCAAGAACGTGAGACCCTCCGTCGGCCAAAACAAACAGAACATCCAGGGGCACCCTCCCCAGGATGCACGAGAACATCCAACAAACACGAAGAACGAAGAACACGATGGTAACCCCGAACCCACCTCGATCTTGTGCCTCAGTCCGACTGTACAGGCCCCTTCCCGGGTGGGCACAAACCCACTGAAGAAAAACCCTGGGCCTGCACCCTCTCCGGGAAAAAGAGGGCAACGGGCCAAGGGCAGCGGCATCGGCACCTCCTCCTCCTCCGACCGGCGGTGGCGGCCCGGAGCAGCTGGCAGCGGGCCGCCAGCTCGGGGCGGCTCGGTTGCCTGCAGCTGCAGCGCCACGGGCCGCGCCGGCACCGGGGGCGGGATCGTAGCGGCTCGGCCGCGCCAGGCTGCGCAAAACGGCGCCGTGCAGGCGCCGGTCGGAGCAGGGCGAGCCGAAGCAGATGGAAATCTGCCCCTTGTCCCCCCAAGACGAAGCCAGGGCGAGGCCAGCCTCGCGTGAGAGTGCATCGAGAATCACTGAGATCCAGCGGTTCTGGAGATTGTCTCGGGCGCCGCGGCCCCCTCACAGCGCTCCGGTTCGCCCCGAAAGCGTTCCGGGACGCTCTGGAACGGATTTATCCTCGTCCTGGCCCCCAGCCCCGTCCGATGGGGCCCACCCTTCCCAGGGTCCGAACGCACAAATTTTCCGAGCTGCGTCCAGCCGCTTCGTCGACGGGGCCCCCCGATGTCCAACTGCCACTGCCTCACCTGGCCCTCCTCTGGATCGGGCCGCCTCGGGTCGTACTGTGGCACTTTCGGGGACGAGGACCCGGCTGGGTCGGGTCGGCCCGATCGGATCGAGTCGAGGTGGGCCCTGCGAGTTTGAAGGGGGCTGGAAAGCCCAGCCAACAGCTTCGCCTCAGGCGAAGCCGAGCTCCCATTCTGTTGTACCGTAGTAACGATAGTCCCAGTATGAGAGGAGATACCATCTCAAGCACTAGGAAGATCTTTTTGGTCTCGATAGCGATTGTGTGCCTCGCGGTGAGGCACAGTCAAATCTGGGCGGCCGGCCGCTTGAGCCGACGCGGCCGCGGGCGCACGCTCGCTTACACGCCTTACGTCCCTCAGCTCGCTCTAGAGTCGGGGGGGGAAGGAGACGAAGCGTGAGCCCGACGCCCCTATACAGCAGGCACAGCAGCGAACCTACACAAGGTCGGGACAAGAAACGGGCCCAAATGAAGGTGGACCCGCCAGCATGTTGCCTCGCATATGTATGACATTTTATGTCTGGCCGGCCAGATATGGAGTATGTCTCTTCAGGTCATGTTTGCAGGTCTGTATACCTATCATGACTTGTAGGAGCATTTCTCTGTCGATGCTCCCCTTGATGTGGCCATCCGCAGTCATATCGCGGGTATCAGCACACCACTGAATTCTGTGCACGATTGTGCGCTCCATCATCTTTCGTATCCAACTGATGTGTCCTAAAAGGATACACTCAGTCGGCTTCTTCAAGTCTTTGCTTGACAAGGACTTAAAAACAGACTCAGCATCGATGGTCAAAGTGACCTTGATGCTCAGGCCACCCAACTCAAGTATATCTTTCAACTGAATGGGCGCGATCGGCCCCGCGTGGAGCAATAGCTCGAGCAGACCTGCAAGCGGTGAGACTTGCAGTACGCATCAATCAAGTGAACGACAGGCTTACCAGATGACGTGCGTCCACGTCGTAGCAGGTTTGCCCCGCGAATACCATAGCCTTCGACGTCGTCGTCGCCGTCTCCACTCAGGCGTCGATATCCTGAGTCGCTATGTAAGTCGACCTCGCCCGTGGGGTTCATCGCCTGGTAGACGATCTTCTTCGGGCAGGCCTGTGACTTTCTGGTGGTCGCGATCAATCGCCGCGCTTGAATGTTGGTCGGTTCTTGGACGCGCTGTAGAGATACAACATACACCATTAACCACACCTGGGTGATCAGCGCGTATGCTGGCGCACCCCTGAGACTGCCGAACATGTCTGCCACCATCTTGGTTGCTTGAGCGTCAGCGTCAGCGCCGGTTAGTTCGGGGTGTTGTATAGGACGGATCTGTTGAATATATTCATCGTGATCCAAGGTAACATTGCCGTCCTCCTTCTTAGTGTGTCTCACAGCACAGTTAGTATATGCGTGCTTGTGGAGTTTACACTTACAGAAAATATCTTCAACGCATATGACATAGTTGTCAATGGTGCCCTCAGTGCCGGCCATATTAATGTCATCAACATGCTTGACCGTGAGCAAGTTATTGCTCGTCTCGAACTCCTCGTCGTGAGACGTGGGTCGGAGGCCAAATCCTCTGGTTGGTCTTCTGAGATTAAGTGAGAAAGCCCGTGGAACGTCCTTAGTGCCTGTGCCCGGTTTCAAGCACTGTAGGCAGTGCTTCGACTCGTCGTAGTTCTCCAATCCTGGAAGAGCACGGAGCACAGTGGCCGATCCAGGCGGCAAAGTAAAGCACGCCACACGTTCCTTTTCACCAGTGGCCATAGCAAGTTCCTGATCGGCCAATCCCTTCAGGAAGGCCATGTTGATGTCGAGGGAAGCAATGATCCACTGCTTCTTGCACGCTGCCGCGCGAGCGAGTAACCTCTGACTTGACCTTCTTGCTGTTCCCGAACATGTTTCTACGTCGAAAGCTTCAAGGTCCATGAAGCCTCGGAGTACCAAGCGTAGTCGGATGGTACGTTCCATCTCGCCTTTTTTTCGTTCTTCACGAGTTTCCATTTGCACGCGTATCTCGAAGTCATAATGTTCGACGCTTCGGCTATCTCCTGCATCTTAAAGCATTTGTTGTCGAACCATGTCTTGAGCTCAGTGAAGAGGGCCTTCGATACTTTATCGGGATTCGCCTGGATGTCAGCTTTAGCGAGGGGGTCGTCTTCCTGGACGACCACGGCTCGCTTTGCAGCGGCTGTAACGCGTACTCGCATAGTGGTCACCCGGTCGGCATCTAATATCACGTGTTGCTGCTGGGACAAGACTACCTTCGACATTTCTGGCGTAAAGCATAGTTCAACGTATCGACCATTTTCGTCTAAGTCGAGTCCGTAGCTGTCGTCTTCGACCATGGTGCACAGGGGGGCGTAGTACGTCTCCTCGGTATCGGAGTAGCGAGTGCGTCCCCACTTCGGCAAGTGTCCCCGCTGTTCATCAACTGCAGTGATCAGCGCGCTCTGATCCGGAACCATCTGTGTGGGTATGGTAAAGAAGTCCTCTGGTGGAGCTGCCTCTAACAATTCTCTTTCCTCTTGCAGTTCTGCGTACCACACCTCCATAACAAGCGACTCAAGATCAGCTGCGGCTTCCTCGTAAATCGTAGAGAGCCGTCCGTCATCATGTGCTGGTTCGGCTTCTGAAGCTACTCTTGTGGTTCCTTCTGGTGTCGGCGCATCAGCCAAGTCCTCAAATTCTGGCATGCCCTGATCGAGCCCTGCTTGCGGTTTAGTGGGCTTCAGGGATTGGATGATTCGTGGATGTGCTGATCTAGTTATCGTGTGTATATATATATATATATATATATATATATTCAGAGAAGTACCTTCTGCTTCGTGGTAATGGAATCCTGGATTCACGTCGCTGTCGCAATGGGCCAATGTGCAGCTGTCGGCATAAGTAACCGGAGATAGCTCATGGATGCCCTTGGCTAATCTGACCGAAACTTCTTTTTCAATGCGAAAGAAATTTATGATAAGATATTGTAGGGCCAAATGTACCTTAGGGGATAGACGACTCGCAGTCGTCATCTGAAGCGCACCTTTCTTGGTCGGCACATAGCCAAATGTCAAAGCAGGTCTCCCCGCTGATAGGCTGGCTACGAATGTCAACACTGTGCGTAGCGCAGTGCTGTCGGAGCCAATCTCTCGGGCTATGAGTGCTGCAATGTATAGTGAATGTCTTGCATCGCCGTATTGTACTTGAACATCTCGATTGCCTACTCGGATATTGACCTGACACCTTTTCGGGATCATTCCTTGCGACTGGGAACGGGCCGTTCCAGCCTCCCCAGTCATCCTTCGCGGTCGCAGGGCGATGGCTAGTGCTGACCGGTAATTGTCGTCTTAGTGCGTCAGGCACGATTGGTCTTAGCTACTGCCGTGGCCTGTGTGGTAGCTTCAATACATACCCTGCGTATCGTCTGTTCACGAGAATGATGTGATGTTTCCGTCGGCTGCTCATGTTCCAGAACAGGGAGGTCAGGGAGCATTGCTGGTTGCCGTCCAATAGAGCGTCGTATGGAGACACATCGATATAGAAGGTGAATGCGTTGGCGGCGAACAAGGCTTCGTGCAGTTGTCTGGTGAACACAAGAGGTACGTCTGACCTATTGAGTTCAGCCTCCATGACGTGAAGCAAATGACGTAGGATGCCATTTCTGGCCCCGATCGTCCACGCGCACATATTCTAAGTTCAGCACCTTTTGCCTTTAGGACTGCTTTCTTTCGCAGTGTCGTTGTTAAGGGCACCTTCTCCATCGGAGTAAAGTACCTTGGCCGGTCCAAACTGCATCCAGTACTGATGATATGCATCCAGGATAGTGGTCATAGTTTGCCTGGTATTTCACTGCCGGTAGCATATCGTATACAGCGATCGATAATGTGTAATGTATTGTTTTCTTGCTTGTAGAACATCAAATCGCATTCCACTTCCTCATTTAATTTACCGAGTAATGCAGTAGAGGGCATAACAGTGTGTCCAGGTTAGTCCCAAGCTCTGCATTCTCGGCATGTGTCGCAGACACCCTTAATGAGGTTGAGTCTGACACTGTCCAGACCTATTTTGCATAAGATGAGTCTCATCCTAGGCTCCTTCGCATGGAACCAGCGTAAGTGTAGCTTTCGCAACTCGCGTGTTACCGCGCCGGTGTCAAGGCTTCGCAGGTTTTGTAGACTGATTTGCGCATCGAACCGTGACTAGTCTGGTAGTCGTGGTCGTGCAGCAGGGTTCCCCGCTGGTGGTGGTGGAGGTGCTTTCCACCTTGTTGTCGACCACGTCTGACTCTAACCTGTGGTAGTCGGAGATGGTCATCCGAACTACCAGCTCCGCTCGAGGCAGGTTGCCCTGCAGCAGGCTCAGCAGCATGTCTTCCAACAGTAATATCGTGACTGCTTGCGCTCGCGGTGGGTCCAGCTCTCGAGCCGGGTCTCGGTGCACTCAGTCGCGTAAGTGATGGCGCTGCTGGCGCCTCGGGGTGGTGCTGCTACTTCAGCAGGATCTGGCAGCGCAGGTCCTGCTGCTGGCTCGGCGGGAACCGGCGGAATCTGTCCATGACTGTCGGGCAACTTCCAAAGCTTGGCAAATTTGCCTTTGCCAGGTGCTAATACATGTCCAGGTTTGTTATTCCCGTAATTATTCTTACAGCTCGGACACTCCCAGTGGTAGTCGTCCTTATCGTACCATCTGCAGCGTCTCGAATCTCAATCATAAGAGGGGGAACGCATGCTAACGTTATCCGCGCAAGCAGGACAGCCAAGCCCTCCCGATGGTGCTCTCGTAATCGAGCCATCAGGTTGTCGGTGAAGACTCGGGTCGTCCAAATCGCATCCCCTTGCGTTGGTGGCCAACGCGGTGGACGCATACGGATAGCCACGGGAAGGATCACGAGTTGTCTGAAAAAGATCGTGTGCGATCTGCACAGATTCGACAAAGAGTGACTGCATCTGTGATGTATATTGTGCAGCCATGGACAGTTCCTTATTGCATACCGACGCGTGTTGATGATGGCCACTGCATCGTTTCCGTTCGAAAAAAGTGAATACTGGACGATGGTTGGCCATGATCTCGGTCGGTTTTCGCATCAGTACCCCATGGGAATCACGTGAGCCAGTACGTGCATTGATCCATGTTCACCTTGCAAGTGCCCTTGCTTTTGACCAACGTAGTCCATGGTGATATCGGATCCACCCAAGTCCCAACTAGTTGTTCTCTTAAGTAGCATCGTCGAATATCATGTTGACGTGCAGCCACCTTCCCACATAACTTGATATGTGGCAGATCTGTTTTAGGATGTGCATGCGCATTGAAGTAGGAAGGTAAGCCAGTTTCTCTGCGGTTGGGCTGGAGCATGACAAACTTGACGAAACAAGCGTCAACATAGTGCATCACTGCATCTTGGGCCTCCCTGTTGCCAAGATCATCAGAAGTACGTTTGTCGAGGTTTCCCCCTGAAGACAGACCTCGGCTGAATGCTAGCTTGGAGACGCCTCCAAATCCCCCACATAATTCTAACACATATGCCTTAATGTGTCGCCCGTAGCACAAGGTGGGGATTATGGAGAATACATCTGCGCAAGATTCAGCAAGTTGCCCCGCAAGTAAAATGATTAAGGTCTCCTCTCCATCGTCGCTATCCGTGTCGGAGTCCAGTGGTACGTCGGTGTAGTACGTACTCCACCCAAGTCCTTTTCAGGTCGTCTCCACAGTGGTCGTTGCCTTCTTCGATTATTTTGGGTATCTTGCGTGGTTTGATGCCAGCTTATGTGTCTGCTTCCTGTTGTTCTTTTTGTTTAAGTCTGGCATATGTTGGTAGTGCTGTCTGTTGTTCTGTCTCAGGTGGGCTAAGTGTCAGAAATTTGGGAATAGAGGGTAGCACGCCGCCGCGCCCAATCGAAGGGGGAGGGGGGCGATCGTCGCCGATGATCGCCACTCGCCTCGAGCGTGGTCGTGAGCTGCCATCCCCCAAGAGAGTCGGTTCAGGCTGCTCGCAGTACAGTCGAGTACGGATGTTGGTAACGCCATTGGGTAATGGTGCGTTGTAGTTGTACCCAGTCGGTTGGTCCTGGATCTTGATGTCCTGGATGATCGCGTTGTCGCCCATGTTCATCGTCACCCGTCTCACAACATGGCCCCACACGGGGCCATTCTTAGGAGACTGAACGTAAGTTCGAGCTCCTTTATCAACGCGAGCATGGATACTCAGATGTACAACACTTGTGTGATTTCTTTGCGTTTTATGTAAATCCGTTTATCAATCAACCCTGCAGTCATGATCGCTAGTGTCCTGTTCCGCCATTCAGCCTTCTGAGCACCTTGTCCGTGCCAGTCTAGAATATGCTCAGTAGGCTCTGCAGGTTTCCCTGCTATATTGCATGCGCATCGCCATAGACTGGTGGGGGTGCGCGCGCACGTAGTCGCCACTTGCAGATATGATCCGCCTGGAAACGTGTTAGCGCGGTCGTACTTGAGGCCGTAGTGGCAGAAACGCATGCGCATGACTTGTAAGTCAAGATCTTCAATAGCATCTCGTGTGGGACCTCGTTTCCAGAAACAGCCTGGCCCCACAAGTACAACGGTCATGCGTGGAGCCCGAGCCTTGGACATCAGATTTTGGATGCGCTGGCAGTGCGGCCCTGCCCTCTTGCTAGGTAGCCTCACACGCCAGTCAGCAGGTGTTGCTATCCACAACAGTTGGTAATCACCCGAGAGTAACGCACCCAAATACTGTGTACCAGTGGAGGTCATTACCTCCGTATGTGTAATACGATCGCACATGTATCCACGGGCTCGGAGTTCAGCGCAAGCTGTCCGTATATCCTCAATGACAGATGCACGAGAATGATAATCATGCGACAATCCTTCTTTTTCTTCAGCGGCCACACAGCCGGGTCCACTGCTGTTCGTGGCAGCCGCGCAGCCGGGCTTACCGCGGCCCCTGGCACGCACAGCCGGGACCTGGGAAAAGAATGCAGGTTTCCCCGCGCTTGCTGACAGCACCTGAATGTTCGGCCTGTCCGAGCAAGCGCGAGTGGCCGTGGCGCGCGCCTGCCCTCGTCGCTCGTTTGGCGATGGGGGCGTCCAAATACCAGTGCCGTGCTGCGCTGCAAAGCCGCTGCTCGAAGTTAACATGATCGACCCATGAACCCGGAAAGGAATGTAGAACTGTAACACATGGCAGCGTTTTCAAAGACACCTGATTGGGTGACGGGCAAATGCAATACTGAAGGTATCGATCTTGATGCACCCTGCCGAGGGCTGCTGTGCTGCGCCGTGCTGAATTGCGATGTGCCATGGCGCGACTGTGCTCTATAGCCTCGTGGATCGAGTCCTCCTTTGCATCCGAGTCCTGACCGAACTGATCTGGATCTTAAGCTCGAGCTGCCTGAACACATAGTAGCTGCCCCAGAGCTAATGGACAGGGGAACACGCCAGGAGGACGCGCCGCGAAACGTCCCAAGGGATGCGCCAGGCGACGTGCCAGGGGACGTGCCATGGGGTCGCACCGCGGGACGTGCCAAGGGGACGCGCTACGGAACGTGCCAATGGATGTGCCACGGGATGTGCCAGGGGACGCGCGACGCGACGTGCCAGGGGGACTCGCCAAAGGACGCCCCACGGAACGTGCCAAGGAACGTGCCAAGTTGCAATGCTGAGTGCATCGACCTTGATGTACCGTGCCGAAATCAGTGCTGTGCTGCGCCGTGCTGAATTGCGATGTGCCATGGCGCGATTGTGCTCTATAGCCTCGTGGATCGAGTCCTCCTTTGCATCCGAGTCCTGACCGAACTGATCTGGATCTTAAGCTCGAGCTGCCTGAACACATAGTAGCTGCCCCAGAGCTAATGGACAGGGGAACATGCCAGGAGGACGCGACGCAGAACGTCTCAAGGGACGCGCCAAGCGACGTGCCAAGGGACGTGCCATGGGGACGCATCGCGGGACCTGCCAAGGGGACGCGCTACGGAACGTGCTGGGGACAAGCGTTTCGCTCGAGACATCCTGTCAAAATCATCTGAATTCCTACGCGCGGGACGCTGCACGCGCGAGACATCCTCGGAATTCCTGCGAGCGGGACGTGAAAACAAGCATTTCGCCTGAGACATCCTTTGAATTCTGGCCCCCCACGAGGCCACCGCTCGAGACATCCTCCAATTTTGCAAAACCAGCGTTTCGCTCGAGACATCCTCAACAAATTATGAAAAACAAGCGTTTCGCTCGAGACATCCTGTCAAAATCCAAAGAAATCCAAATACCCGCGCGCGGGACGCGGCACGCGCGAGACATCCTTGGAATTCCTGCGCGAGGGGCGCTTTTCCGTGTCGCGGTCGGCTCTGCAAAACCAGCGTGTCGCTCGAGACATCCTCAACAAATTCTGAAACCAAGCGTTTCGCTCGAGACATCCCCAACTCTGCAAAACCAGCGTCTCGCTCGAGACATCCTCAACAAATTCTGAAAAACAAGCGTTTCGCTAGGGACATCCTCAATTTTTAATTCGCCGGCCCTACGCGACCTCGTTATTTATCGCGAAAGAAATTCGCCGGCCCTACAGCCGTCAAAACCGGGGGGGAACCAACTAAAAGAGAACCCTGGGCCTGCGCCCTTTCCGGGAAAATATCAAACTTCTCAGCGGCATCATCCGCTTCCGCAGGTGCCCCTGCCTGTGCGTCGGGAGGCGTCCACTTCGTACCCTCCTCGTAGATGGCCTGATATATCTTCGCCTGCAAACTGCGGAGGGCGAATCCCTGGCGGCCGAGGCAGGGGTAGTCCCAAAGGAAATATTTCTACGATGCAATGTCTTCAAAGTGTTATTCACCAAAGTCTGGATCGTGAAAGCGAACGTCTCGTCATTAATAGAGAAACTTATGCCCTTCGTATCCTGTGACATCATGTATGCGTGGGCATCATGCACAGCAGGTGCCCCTGCAATTGGCTCTGGATCGAATACTTCCTTGACGAGTAATGGAGCTTCTTCGCGCTGAGGGTTTGCCGTGATAGTAAACGACACCGACCCTTGATCCTCAATAGCCATCTCGTACTCGTCAGCTTTGAGTGCCAGATGCCCGGAGGGCGACTTCATCAGGTCGAGTACCCTGGCACCTTTTCCGAGTAGAACCTTGCACATCTCCGCGCCAGGGGTGATCATCTTCTCGTGCCCCTGCTCAAGGGCCAGGATGGTCCTCATGTTGGACATGCTCCTCAGACCCAAGATGGCAGGGAGGTTCTCCCCAGAGCCCTCAGCCACATTTGCTGAGTACGTATCGAGTCTCGACACAGCAGGTTGCCCCGCGGGATCTCCCCTTTCCTTGCATGCAATCTTGCAATGCAGGGATTTGTCGCACATCGCGCGCCATGTCCCGCTCCTGACACGTAAAGCCTCTTCGTGAGGTTCAGCCTTTTAAATGCGTGTCCGTGGGTACGTGATACCTGCTCAAAGGTCTGTGCCGTCTTTAATCCAATCGTATTGATATTACTGCCAATATCCAAAACATGATGGACCCACGAACCCGGAAAGGGATATAGACATGTGGAGCATGGACACGTTTTCATGATACCCAACTGGGCAACACCTCACGAAACATCCCACGAGACACCTCACGAAACAGCCCACGAGACACCTCACGAAACATTCCACGAGACACCTCACGAAACATTTCACGAGACACCCCGCGAAACATTCCACGAGACACCCCACGAAACATTCCACGACGACAGGCAACCACTCAACCAAGGCGGTGTGGTCGTGCTGGGGAGTGGTCGTGCTGGGGTGTGGTCGTGCTGGGGGGTGGTCGTGCTGGGGGGTGGTCGTGCTGGGGGGGTGGTCGTGCTGGGGGGTGGTCGTGCTGGGGCGTGGTCGTGCTGGGGCGTGGTCGTGCTGGGGCGTGGTCGTGCTGGGGCGTGGTCGTGCTGGGGTGTGGTCGTGCTGTGGTAAGGTCGTGCTGGGGTGCGGTCGTGCTGGGGTGTGGTCTTGCTGGGGTGGGGTCGTGCTGGGGTGTGATCGTGCTGGGGTGGGGTCGTGCTGGGGTGTGGTCGTGCTGGGGTGTGGTCGTGCTAGGGTGGGGTCGTGCTGGGGTGGGGTCGTGCTGGGGAGTGGTCGTGCTGGGGTGTGGTCGTGCTGGGGTGTGGTCGTGCTGGGGCGTGGTCGTGCTGGGGTGGGGTCGTGCTGGGGTGGGGTCGTGCTGGGGTGGGTTCGTGCTGGGGTGCTCCGCACCCTGTGATTTATCGATCGGGTCGTGCTGGGGTGTGGTCGTGCTGGGGTGTGGTCGTGCTGGGGTGTGGTCGTGCTGGGGTGTGGTCGTGCTGGGGAGTGGTCGTGCTGGGGTGTGGTCGTGCTGGGGGGTGGTCGTGCTGGGGGGTGGTCGTGCGTGCTGGGGGGTGGTCGTGCTGGGGCGTGGTCGTGCTGGGGCGTGGTCGTGCTGGGGCGTGGTCGTGCTGGGGTGTGGTCGTGCTGTGGTGAGGTCGTGCTGGGGCTGTGGTCGTGCTGGGGTGTGGTCTTGCTGGGGTGGGGTCGTGCTGGGGTGGGGTCGTGCTGGGGTGTGGTCGTGCTGGGGTGTGGTCGTGCTGGGGTGGGGTCGTG